>JAAALK010000287.1:74930706-75507756 GCA_019279435.1 Zizania palustris | reverse complement strand
TAATTCAGTCGTGTATGACCAAACAATTGATGGAGTACTTTTGAAAAGTTTGAATGTCGATCAGTGTAGACTTGTTTTGGGTTAAGTACATGAAGGTCTTTGTGGTACTCATCAGTCGGCCCAAAAAATGAGTTGGATGCTCAAAAGAGCGGATTTTTATTGGCCGACTATGATTGAGGACTGTTTTAAGTACTATAGAGGATGTGAAGCATGTCAAAGGTTTGGTAATATTCAGCTCGCTCTTGCGTCTTTGCTTAATCTTATTATCAAACCATGGTCATTCTGAGGATGGGCCTTGGATTTCATAGGACAAATTTATCCTTCCTCTTCAAAAGGGCATCGGTTCGTATTGATGGCTATCGATTACTTTACCAATTGGACCGAGGCCATGCCTCTCAAGAACATGATGCAAAATGAGGTAATCGATTTTATTTTGAAGCACATTATACATAGATTCGGTATTCCCCAAACTCTTACTACAGATCAGGGTGCTTCATTTGTTTCTAAAGAAGTATGTCATTTTGCCGAATCTTATGGTGAAGATGGAATGGAGAGCGGCCGGTACTTATAAAAATAATGACACCCATTGCGGTTATGGATGGCTGGAAGGCGAAGAGACATAGTCAGAACTCTAGGAAAATGTGAAAGCGTTGGAAGGTGAAGGGTTTTGGCAATTAATAATAAAATTGGGAAGACGCAATGGAAAGACATTTGAGAAGACGTGACGGCGGAAGGTGATGATGACCGATAATTTCAAAGCATCGGTTACCCCTTTTATGCTCCGAAACTAGGGGGCATGTGTTGATGCCAAGATTTGGTAAAGCATAGGCCCACTAAAGATGCCACACGGTCAATAGAAGTCAAAGAGAATCCGGTCAAAGATGGTCAAGGAATCCCGTCCATGCTGTTACAAGATGATCGGATGCAGAGGAGCCGATGGAGATAAAGATGAAAAGAAGATAAAGATAAATCTAGAATCGGTTAAGATAGAGTGTTTGGACGGTAAGTCTCCAGACTATAAATATGTATCCTTAGTTAGCTTAGAAACACACATCTCTGTCAAACAACTACTTGGCGCATCGCCACCCTTGGCTTCCAAGGTTAATCCCAGCGGGATTCGGTACTCGGAGCTGAGCTGCATCATTCTGATCTCTAGCGAAGAGGTGAGTCCCGCCACCCCCGATGACCATATCGACTAGGTCAGTATCCCCACGGCTGCATCAATTTGATTTCTTTAGGTGAACGTCGAAATAGTAAGGTCGTCGGTTGTCCTCGGTGTATTAGCTAGGTCTAAGGCTACATCAGTTTGATCTCTTATATTGATGTGAACTAGGTATGATAGTTTGAGGCTTCATCGGTTAGGTCCGACATCTCTTGCTATTGTATCTCTTTCAGGCTGTATACCGTTCATCTAAATAAAGTATGCTCAATATTTTGATACATTATTAAGATCATCATGACTAGCTACTGTCTTGGTTAGGTTTGATCTAGTTATTGTGATGATTTTTATGATATAGACATATTATCTGGTACATTTTATTTATTTTTGTCGGAGTACAAGCCGACGGATTATCTTCAATTCAGCGCCATATCATACCCACCATCGGAAAGCATTCATCGGCCCACATGCATAAATTATCTATCTCATCGGTCGATGGCATGCTCGCCTAATTGGTTCAGCCATGGTCATCGACCCTATGGACGATTGGCATGATATTCCATGATTTCACTATCCTTGCCATAGTCATCGGCTCGCCAGCCGATCGGCTATGCTACTGATGTTATCCTTTCCATTTCCTTATCAGTTGAAGGGTCAAATTGATTGGCACAACTTGAACCTTTTTCTTAGAACGTATGACCTGCACTAGAGTTAAGTAGATCTCTCAGGCCACGCATGTGTCAAAGTGTGACAAAAAACACACTCAACGACGATAACATCATATCGATCACCCTAGAGACCTTGACTGAGAAACAAAGAATAGAGGTACAATGGCACGTGGAGGATTTCCAGAAGTCGTGCCTACAAGCCTACGTCATGACTCGACTGGGTTTCGTCCAGAAGAACCCGCTGCCAAGACCAATGTTGGCCATAGAAGATGGCCAGCCAGCAGAGAACCCTTAGGCCAATCTCCTAGAGATCGTTGACCAAGCGATTCGCCACTCACTGGTCAACCAATTCAAGGCATTGGTCAATACTCTTTATGGGTTGATCAAGAAGGCTATTGAGGACACTATGGTCCATGAACCGCCACACATCCCGACGTACCTCCCCAACAACCAGACGAGACTACTGCAGCACACTCGATCGGCGCCACATCCACAAGGGCCGATGAGGCTAGAGCAACTGGTCACCTCTCTCTGTCATGAAAACAACAAGACAGTTCATCCAGCCTCCCTCACACAGAGTCCACCGCAGAGCGCACCATATGGCCCTGAAAGGAACGCGCCGGCGCCGTTTCTGGTGTTTGACCCAAGACTGTCAAGACAAGGGGTGCTGCAAGTAATGTACGGCATCACAAGAAACACACTACCAGACCTCGTGCCACCAAGGGAGGCACCCGATGGCATCTCGCCTAGGTATCATCGAACGACATACTATGGGGCACAGCCCTACGGTGACGAGGGGCAATATAGATACAATGTTGTCTGGGAATATCAATATTAGCAGGTCCCAATGCTTGACCGGTACCCAACGCTAGGGCAGCAGGAAGATGACTGGATGAATCGGATCATAGAAATTATTAGAGATCAATTTGGGTTGAAGCCCAAGGAACAAACGTATATGTATCAGCGGCCATACCCAGAATGGTTTGATTGAGTACCACTGCTAGGCCGATACAAAGTACCCGACTTCACCAACTTTTTGGGACAAGACTCGATCTCCACGATCGAGCATATTAGTTGTTTCCTCATCAAGTCCGGAGAGGCGTCAGGCGACGAAGCACTGAGGGTCTGATTGTTCCCGTTGTCTCTATCGAGATCAGCCTTCGCATGGTTCTCTTCACTACCGGCGGACTCCATCAGAGGATGGGCAGATCTGGAAAAAAAGTTTCACAATTATTTCTTCAACGGCATCCAGGAGATGAAGCTTACCGACTTGACGACTGTCAAGCAAAGAATGGACGAGTCGGTATAAGATTATGTCCAGAGGTTCTGCGATATATGGAGCAGATGCTACAGTCTGAACCTCAATAGTAGTCAATTGGCAGAGTTGACATTTCAAGGACTTTTAAACCCAGTTAAGGAGAGATTTTCATCACACGAGTTCAAGAGCCTCTCGTAACTGTTGCAAAGGGTATCGACACATGAGAGTCGATTCCAAGAGGCCAAGAGGGACAAGTATCAGAATAAAGTGGCATACGCCTAGGTATACCGCTCGGACTCTAATGAGAGCAGAGACTCAAATGCAGAGGTTGGTATGGCCGAGTGGCCCAAGAACAAGAAACAGGTTGTGTGCACGTGGGTGAAGACGACCGAAAAAGAGGAGAAGTACGATTTCGACATCAATAAGGCCGACAAGATATTTGACCTGTTGCTTAAAGAGAAGCAGATTCACCTGTCACCTGGCCACGTAATACCACCTACCGATGAGCTGAAGAAGAGGAAGTACTGCAAGTGACACAATTCCCCATCGTATCATACTATGTACTCTGAGCTTCAGAAATAATATGAGAATAGGGATGCCTACGATATGATTGTGGGACTCAAAGGCATGTTTGAGAACCAAGTACGGGCCGAGAGGTACAACACCTCAAAATCTTTGTTTGCGTGTAGGTTGGCAGAAGGTAACCTAATCAATCCTCATGTGATCAAGATGATGGTTACATTGAGAGCCTAGAAAAACTTGATTTTCCCCTTGGCCAAGAGAGTTGGATATGGATGTCATTCTCTAATCGCTCCCTACAAGCTTTAAGCTGTTCATTTTAAACTTTCATGTGAATAGCATGGTGAAAGGCATAGATAAATTGTATGAAATGCTAAAGACTACGGAGGAAAGCATTAAGAAGAGTTCTAGTCATATGATGATAGTTCAAAAGGATAGTAAGAAGAGAAAACGAAAGGATAAGTCTAAAACTTCAAGTGAGATATCAAGCTCTAAGCCTAAATCTATTGGAAAGGAAGGTCCAAGGTCACACCAAGTTGTAGTACACAACTCGGAGAAAAATGTACTTTGCAAAAATATATGTTTACAGAATGTCACAAAAACATTTATTAATTATGTGCACTCACAAATAGGACCTTTTGCTGAGTGCCTCAAGATAATGCACTCACAAAACATCGTAAAAAATCTAAACCCATAGGGCCAATTTCAGAGACAGAGTTGGTTCGAGTGTTTGATCTGCAAATTCTTCATCGGATTAGTATATTTTTGGTCCAGCTATACGTTCGTTTGTTTGAGCTCACAAGTCACAAACAGTAGATTTTTAAAAAACAATGTGAGTTATAAAAAAAACTAATGTTAGTTATGAAAAATATGAAATTGTTTGATTGAATCATGTACAGATTTATATAGATTTACAGTAGAATGATTATATTGAGTTTAACAACATAAAAGAATGATTTCATACCACAATTAATAATGAATATAATAAGTCTGTATAGACTGATAAATATATCAAACACCGCAAACCTTGAAATTATGTAATCTGGTGGATGAGAATCTTTCCCTTTATTTTATACTTATAAAGAGCTACTATGGTTAAAAAAAGTTTGTTCCAACTTTCTAATCGAAAAAATAGTTGAAAAAATTGAACTAAACACATCCTTAATCTTCTTGTTTATTGTCAACTACTTGCTGTCTTACATAGATTTTAAGTAACCTTTATATATAATAGTACTGTAAAAAATAAATTAGGTCTCTTTTATATATACTGTTAGCTTTAATTGTAAAACAGTTTGATTGGGTGATATCAATTTAGTGAGCCAAAACTTATTAATTGCGTACGTATTAAAATAATTTAAAATGAGTCTTAATGGGACAAGTCTCGATAAAAAAAGACACTACGGACACAGGAAATAAGTCTTGGGGGAGTCAGAAAAAACATTTTTTTAGAACGGAGAGAGGGATTACTGATCAGCTTGAGAATACTAGTCGGAATCTGACGAATACCAATTTTTGTGGTAAGACATTATTAGGGCTTGTTACTGCATACTGATCTGTTGGCCAATACTTGTCTGAATCTGACGAATATGTATTCGAATCTGGTGTAGCATGCGCAAGATGAACTAACTGCACACACAATCATCACGGCACGAGTGGCTGTAGACGGCAGAGAGCCATCCAATACCGCGGTGAGCTGACCAAGGAAAACTAAAAGCATAGAGCACGGCCACCAATCGCATCGATGGGCAGAAAACCATATCGATCACAAAAGCAACTTTTATCGCCTTCGCATCCGTAAAGCTGAGGCTGTCAAACATAGCGTGAAAAGGCTGGATTTAAAGTTAAAAGTTGATAAATAGTTCTAAAATATATTTTTATATAGATTTTTATTATACTGTTCAATAGCTTACTAGCGATAACCTCTCCCAACGGTTTCTTCTCTCTAGGCAGTCCGGTGCAATATCTTTCTTCACGCTACAAACAGTTGGCAGCTTAATAACACGGCACCCAGCACTGTCCAGACCTTAACATTTATTTCCTACTAGATGATAACAATAATCAGGGTTTGCCCCAGGCATTGAATTCAAGTGGCAGATTTGCATGCGAGCAACAATGCAGGCGCCCACAGGTTTGCATAAGCTGAATTTGCACAGGCACACATGGAGTAAAATCTGTTCTTTAATAGCAAGGGAGTTCAGAGAAGGAAGCTTAGCAAACACCATAATATTTAATATGAGCAGAGAAGCAGAAATTCAAAAGCACAGACAACCTTTTTACCCTGATGAAAGGCCTGAAACTACTGTTCCCATGTAGCAGTAACCATTTCTTGCTACAGTATAACTACAACTCTCACTCTACGTGGTTTCATTTATTGAGGGACTGAGCAGACAATGTAAAACCAGTGAGCACTCGCCCTAAAAATAAGAGACTGTAAAATGTGGTGCAACAGTGGAAACTTGCAAAGCAGGTGGTCAGGATGGCGAAACTATACAGCAGGATGCCCCAGGTATTCACATGCTGGCCTGTGAAAAGATGAACAGGGGTAACTGACCAGCCTTGCTTGGCCCTCCTCCAGGTCCCCAGTAACCTGCAGTGCCTCCTCTCCAATCACCAGTTGCTAGTTGGTGTGGACAGTGAAGTGGTAGCTAATCCCTGACATGTGGGTCAGGGTGGCATACCCACATGAAGCTACAGTAGCCCATATGTCAATGACAGGGACACACGCAGCTGCCACAATCCTTTAATCCACTCAGACAGCAACACCAGCACAATTCTTAAGTTTTCAGCAACTCAAATTATACAACAGTAATGGCACGAGGCACCAAGGTTCCATTTTTCATGCCGTCCTTTCAGACTCGATGAAAATTAGTCCCCACTTGTTGTATGCCACCACAAGAGATTCTCCTGTGAATTCTCTACTCATGTTTTACCAAACCCCAAGAAATGCTACTATCACGGCGAAGACAGTGGCTGTCTGTCTGATTGACCATAACATGCTGATGGTCAAGCAACATTTGTCTTACGGTTAGGACGGTTTTGGACTTTCTCTGTAACAGTATAGCCTATAAGCCCAATGACGAAGTAAAAAAATAGTGTAATGCACATAGATAAATCACAGTTCACATGCAATGGAACAATACATTGTACACGTTTTTATGTCTCATGAATCAGATCATGCATTGGACAGGGTTGATCCTATCACAAAGGGCCACTATAAATGAACCGATATATTTACCCTCTGTTGTTTGTAGGTTATTTTTTGAGTGATTTCAGTCTTGAGGAGGTACCACACAATTTTAATATTAATTTTGATACCTCTTGATATCCGAACAACAATAGGTACCAACATTAACACTAAAAATTATGATACCTATTCAAAGATTATGAAATGTTCCTACTTGATTCCATCTTGAAGCGGACAATCCTAACCAAAACCACAAACAACATCCAATAGCTCACTAGACAAGAATGCAATCAATTGTTTGTCTTATGTTGTTCTGGAATAAAAGGTTATAGACACAGTACTGACAAATGTACTTTTTTCCAAACGTGAAAACTGGCCAAACTATTCACAACACACTTCTACATCAGAAAGAAGAAATTGCATATATTAGGCAAATGACATATTTGGCGTCACATTTCTGTGGTAACGTGAATGAATGAAGCACTGTTACAGCATCAAGTATCAAGCGAACAGCAACGTTAGGAGGCAGAGGCAAATTAGTGGTTAGAGAGGCGGAGGTACCTCGCTAATTGTTAGTCAGACGCTCAGATCTACAACAGCGTCTGCAATCAGGTCCTCCAAAACCATTGCACAAACCATACGGTTGAGTTCAAATGTCTCTAACCGTGCCGTGTCAGTGCTGGCCGTCTCTACCACCTCTCTCTTTAGTATCATGTCCACCAGGAGGTTTCTTTCAGTAATTTCTCCAGGTGGGTACTTGTCAAGTATCGACCAGTTCCTTATGACTCGCCAAATTTCATCAGCTGCTGAGTTAATAAAAACATTCTCACAATCTTTGCGTTCCAAAGAAAATGATCTTCCCCATGGGTATGTCATCAATTCTGTTGTCCAAATGAGCTCAGTGAGTGCCTCATTGACAGCATCAAAAAGAAACTTCTCTTTCGACCGCCTTTCCCTCAATTTAATTCCCTCTTCTTGGTAATCTGAGAATTTTTCTAGCAACTCCAGGTCCAGAGGGCTGGCCAGCATGCAACCTTCTCTATCCATTCCAGCAGATAGGACTAACTTTTGTATAAATGTCAATGAGTCTTGATCTTCATCAGCCTTTGAGAAAAGCCTCGAAAGCCTCAACGAATTTGGCGACATGACTTCCAGTGGGGGATCCTCCCATGAAAGTGACCGTGAAAATGAACCGATGAGTGGAGATCTGGACAGAGCTTCTGCATAGACACGCCTGGATGTCATTTACATATATATTACGAAAAATAATTGAGTTAATAGTTAGATGAAATGGGTTTCCAGCTTACGTGGGGATGCAGTGATGAAACTTTCAGACGAGCAGAGCATGCTCCTGTTGTTATCAGAAAGAAACGGCCCATCTAATACAGACACAGGACTTGGTTGGTCCTGTGATTCACCAAAGATTCCTGGTGCACCAATATCTGGGATGGAAGAGATATCCTGACAAAACAAAGCCAAACTTTCATACTTTCAACTTTGGATGGCTATAGAAGTAAATATACAAGAATTCGAGCTATTTTTTCATAAAATCAATAAAACAAGCCTGTTCAATTACCTTGGCAGGGGTGTTGGCCATATCGTTTGTGCAACAGGAACTAACCATGAGGCTTCGTATAGAATTCTCATCAGCATTATGCGAAGTGCTTTTCTGTGGATCGTCCAGTGCAGAATGATCGGCATTTTCATTGAAATCAACAAAAGTAGCAACACTTCCATGCTTGAGTCTGTCATTAGTTGATTGGATTTCAGATAGACCTAGCTTCCCCCGAGCCGATTTCTTATTTTTAGAGAACAGACTAGAAATCTTTTCCCTAAATGATGATGACCTCCTATTCTTTTCCTTCTCGGATTCCTGAGAAACAATGGCTACTCCATTTAGTTCAATACCTCCATAAGATAAAGAAATTGGAACAGATCGAGACCGTGGCAAACACAAGAACAGTTCTTCAGAATCCATCTCAGATGATTGGGTCTCCAATGTTACTCCCCCAGACACTTCCTGATCTTTCTTGACTTCTGGAATGGTGAGCATCTCACCTAGTGTGCCTGTACTTTTGTGTGCTTCCCTTTCTTCCTCTCCGCCGACACTGGATGATACCATTGACAACCTCTCTAAAATCCGCTTTTTGGCTTCCCTGACCACGGATGGTTCACACCGATGGGATATCTGACTAGAGCATGATGCAGAGTAAGGGCTGCCACTCCTGCTCAGGAAATCCCAGGATCTGCCAGAAGTAGGAGTACCAAACTCCAAATCCTCGCTTATTTCACCAGACACTTCTTTTGTGTTCTCAACATCTGACTTGCTGAAGGAGTCATCTCCAATATAAATATCATGGAAATCATAAGAGAGTAGGTTTTCTTCATCCTGCTTGTCTTTCAAGCGCATTCTCATCTGCCAAGTGATTTCTTTGGCCAGCCTTCTTGAGCTTGACACTGTCTCATCAACTGCTGACATGCTATCATCTTCGCTGTCAGCTGCAGTTGATGATGACGAAGGGGACCTTTTGGCTTCATGAAACTTTACAAGTCCTGGCTTTAGTACTACAATTCTTGTTGGTTCAGAAAATGTTGAATTTTCTGGGGAAACATTTAAATTCTGATGACGTCTGCACCTATTCACATCACTTTCATCTCCATCCGAATATAGCTGCCTCCCAACAAGAGTACTGCCCTTCCTCTTGATTGATTCCGATGGCTTCAGTATGGTTATTTTCTTTGTTTCCGAAGGTGGTGTAATAGGTTGGAACTCATAAGTGTAGTTTGATAACAGAGGATTTGGCTCATCAAGGAACTTCAAGAACAGGTCTTTATTTGAGCTTAAAAACTGCAGTGCTTCTTGGAACTCGTTCGAGTGGAGAAGTTTCTCGTCTGTAGCCAGACGTTTTGCTTCGGCAAACTTTTCACGCATAAGGGTCATTCTCTTCTCACAAGGAGGTTCCTTCCCTTGGTACTGATTCCTTCTGCTAATCATTATTGAAGTTCGATCACTAAAACCATCGAATGTGTGTTCACTGTGTGTTTCTACCTTTTCATTTTGGTGGCACTTGCTTTCCATCTTTGGTTTGAGATTCTGTCTGTTCTCATCAAAACCACAAGATCGGCATTCCTTGTTTGATCTTCTTCCTGATATCAGATCAGACTGGTGAACTGCAGCATCATTTAGACCCATCAGTCTGGCAACAACATTCAGAGGCTCCTCACCAGACATCCCTTCCTTCCACATGTCCTGCTCCATGAGCATTTTAACAGGCATCCCACCAGATCTTTTAGTAGGTGAGCTCGATCTTTTAGTTGTGGGTTGCTTTCTTGGCTGACCGTCTCTCTGTAGTGAAACGGAATAACAACTATCACACAGTGAGTATAGGCTATGCTTGAGTTTATTTGTAATTCAAAGGAAACAGGGAGAAAAGAAAGATCAATCTGCATACCTTTTTATATTCTATTTGTGCTGAGAATGGACTAATTGCCATCTTGAAAGCATTACCATGATCTTTACTTGCCGGAGAAACTGAAAAGGATATGCATATGTTGCATTGCATCAAAGCTCGGTGTAGCACAATCTTGGGAAAAAAGGAGGGAGAGACAGAAGGAGATTAAGATGCATACCATCTCTATGCGCTTTCTCGGTGAGCATCTTGGTCGCAACCACGCCATTGCTGAGGTCCAACATGTTTATCATCCTACCCAAGCATCCAGGGAAAGGTGCCAGAACCTGCAGGTCCTGCTTTTTCTTCTGCTTCCTATCCTGAAGCCCTCTCATATCTCTCTGCACTACAAGCAAATCCAAAATAGCATACATTAGATACCACAATGATATGGAAGCGTCCACAAGATTTCAAACTTTGAAATTCACACTGAACAGTCCCAGGTAGCTCCAGAAAAATTTTGAACCATAGGACGAGGGGAGGAGAGAAGAACCAGACAAGACAAACCGGCCAAGATCGAACCAAACAAACAAAAAAACAACTTCATCCAAAAGAACAGGGAGAAGGAAGGAATCATCACGTGAAACGCACTCACCCCACCTCCCCGAGGAGAAGAACAAATGACGATGGCGATACAGAGAGGAGGCACAAGAACTAATCATCACACTTCACACCCCAGCTCGAAAGGCCACGGGAGTAGCCAACAGAGAGGCACAGAAAAGAATACGGTAGTAAAGCTGCCTCTTCAGCCCTGGGATGCGGCGAGCATTGGTAATCACCGAATTAAAAACTCAAGCAAATGCAGCAGCAAGGCCGCGAGGTGAGAGGGAGGGAGAGAGAAGCTTGCACATGTCGCAACCACGCCGCGAAAGGTGGGAAATTTCTTACCAGAATCAGACGACAGGGCGATACGTCCGGCCGGGAGATCAAATCCAGACGAAAGTGAAAGCAGGCAGCGCATAAAAGGTAGCTAATCTCAGTTCAAATTCCTCTCTCTTTTCACGACTGTGGGAGATAGAGAATGACGCGAAGAAAGGCACCGGCTTTTCGATGATGAAAAGCCGATCCAAATCAAAGCCGAAGGTGGCGGCGACAATCAGAAAGAAAGCAAGTTAAAAAAATCCATGGAGGTCTCGTGATTGGGACGGGACCGGGTTGGCGACGCGAGACGGCGGAGGAAATGCGGCTAAAGCGAGGCTATTATTATACCCCTGCTCCGCGCGCGCCGCGAAGAAGAAGCGGCGATGGGAGAAGACGACATTTGCAGCCAATGAGGCCGTTGGTAAAGAACGGAGAGGCGATCGCCATGGTCCCCATGGATCCGGTTAGGACTAGACGGCAGATGGGTAGGTGGTAGGAGAAGGCGAAGGTGAGTACTGTTAGCATCATCCATTAAAGACGACGAGGAAGAGCTCTAATCAGCGGCAGGTGGGATGGAAACGAAATCAAACAGCGGCGTGAAAAGATTAAGGAAAGCGAAAGAGAGATTGATTGATTAATCCAAAGCGAGCGAGCGAGCGACGGAGAAGGCCACACCGCACCTGAAAACGCGCCGCTTTTGGGGACGAAAGCGACGGAAGGAACGGTCACCTCCCCCAACCCCAAAACGGCAAACAAAACCACCACCCTCCTCTCACTAAATAAAAATAATCTCCTAGTAACAGAGAAGCTTTTTGTTCATACCTGCACCTCACACGCTTGGTGTAATGGTGAGGCCAACGCCGCCGCCGGCCACCGCTAGAGCGCGTGGAGTCGGCCACCTTCCGCTAGAGCGCGTGGATCTATCTAGCGTTCGTTCTCCCCTCCGCACGCCAGTGCAGCGGGCTGAGGCCGGTGATCGGGCTCTCGCATCAGCGGTGGCGCCCAGCGGTGCCACAACGGTGCCACTAGAGCGAGGGCGAGGCGAAGGGAATGGTAGCGGCGGACAAGACCCGGAGACCGCTCCGACCACCTTCTTTTTCTTCTTCTCTAGGGTGTGTGGGTTGGGTTGCAATTGCGCACACGGAAAGGAGCCCGGAGTTGAGAGAGAGAGGGAGGGAGGGAGTGGTGGCCTGGTGCCTGGTGGTGGTGGTGGTGGGGAAGAAGAAAGAGGAGGTGGGGCGTGGCAGAGCACGTGAAACCTCATTAATGGGCAGCGGCGTACGCTACAGAGAACGCACTCTTCTGTCATTGCCGCCCGCGATTACCACCACTAGATTAGCGAGTAGCCGAGTAGATTATCCGAGGGAGGGAGGCAGGGGGCAAACAGGTTGCGCTATCCTTTGTCTCGCCTTACTCATACAGCAGATTTATTGTAAGTTATACAAGTGTACATTATCAACATATAATAATATTTTTTGTCGATTTAAAAGACTAGACTATCTACTTTTGATTTATCGATTTTTATGTAAGCATTATAAATGAATTTGTATTAATCCATCTCCACTCGTATTGCTGCGAAACTACTACAATTTTAAGATTGTTACCCATAGAGGTGTTTTGTGAACGTATAAGGGAACACGTGTAGTCGAAACTCTATTATAAGACAAAAGGATTTAGGTAGATTAGGACCTCCCATAAAATAATAACTTTAGTTTTGTGCATGGAAACATAAACTTAAAAGCTTAAAAATAAGCTTAAGCGACTACATTCAAGAAACGTCTCAATGCATATATGCATGTGTGTAAGAGGTTTCCCTGAGCCCTTTAGGCTTTATATATTGCAGTGATCGAGGGGTTACCGTTTAGGCTTTATGCGTCCTATTAAAACCCTTTACAAGAGTTGAAATGGTTGAGACGTGGGCTATTAACCCTAGTGTTACTCGTCTTAATTGAACAATTACACACTTAGGCTTTATTGTCATCGATGGAACGGTCTGGTTGTTAACTTCGATCATTTGAGTGCCTGCGGTCGGGCTATCCTATCGAATGTGGGACTCGAGTGTTTTTCAGACCGTCGATCGCTTCTTTAGCTATTAGATGATCTGTCCCCTTCTAGGTCATCTTTAATACTGTTGGCGTAAAAGATTACGCTAACAGGTTTCTGTAGAAAAGAAACTAACAAACGAAGTGTTTGCGAAGAGAACTGTTCTAAGCCTCCAAAAGGATAATAACTTAGAATAGTTCGAATGTGTGTATTGAATAACTTGTATTCGGTCCCTATTACAGGGTGAAATGGGGGGTATTTATAGGCCCAAACATTAAGGAAAAGACCTATTTACCCCTCTATTACAACCGACATAGTGGAAACTATTCGGTTTCCTTAATAGGGCTAAAATGGTAAAAGACTAATCTAATGAGAACAAGATAAGTCTTCCATCTTAGCTGGCAGAAAAGATCTTGGAGGGCCTTAGTTCGAAGATGTACTCCGAACCAATGCCTATCTTCGTACTTCGAACTTGGTTCCGGGTATCTTCGAAGATGATCATCTGGGAACCTTCGAATCCGCTGTCTGCCTTTATGTTGCTTCGGCAATAACCCCGAAGATGAGATATTTTCCCCCAACAGTAGCCCCTCGAATACGCTTCTCCGTTTGACCTGTAACGTTAGGAGAGCAGTATACGGAAGGAAAAGATAACCAAACATAGGGGTTATTGGTTTTTATTTTATCTCCGAAATGCATGAAGATATGAACTTCGAATCAGTCTTAAGGTAATTGCTTTTCGAACTATCTTAGAACCGACTCAAGAAGTTCGAAAGTCTTTTAGACTTAGAGAAAATAGCCGTTAAGTTTCTGTTTCTAACGGAAACTGTAGTAAGCGTTAATCTCGGGGAAAAGTAACGGCAGGAATGTGAAACGACATGGATTAACGGTAAAAAAGTGAAATCTAGGCTATAAATAGAAGGCCTAGAAGTTACCCGGTTACCTTTTCACCGCATTCTCGCAATCAAAAACTTTTTAGCCCTTTGAGTTCTTGAGTCCTAGCCTTCATTTCTTCAAAGCAATCCGGCGATCGCGATGGTGAAGACTAAGGGATCTGCACCTCCGTCGGCTTTGGCTCGGCAGCAGGCGGCTGCAGCAGCAGCGGCGGCAGCATTGGCGGCGGCACCTTCGGTACCGGCGGTGACATCAATGGCGGCAGGAGGGAGAAATCCCCAAATCGCCGATGACCAAGGTCTGTGCCCACCATCGACAAAGTATTTGGATCAGTCTTTCCAGTTGGGGTCTTCTACCTGCAAAAGAGAGTCACTGGCAATCGCAGCGGAAGGAAAAATCAGTAATGGAGTTATGATTCGGAAGCCAGGCAAAGAGATGATTCCAACGCCAAGATCCGGAGAAGTAGTGGTATTCGAAGCCTTCTTCGAAGCTGGCTTGGGCCTCCCTGCAGTGGACTTCCTAGCAGAGGTACTGAATCTGTTCCATGTAACCCTCCCTCAATTATCTCCGAATGCGGTAGCTAGATTGGCTATCTTCGAATGGGCCTTGAGAGCCGAAGGGTGCGAAGGAAGGGCAGAAATCTTCGCTGCATTGCACAGGGCTACATGCCAACCAAAGACCTTCGTAGGCCCCGGAGGTGAAAAAGTATTAGTATCCTTCGGCAGTATTAACTTTAGGGTTCGAGATGAGTATGCTCTTCAATTTCCTGCCAAGGCCATCAATGCCAGATGTTATACTGATTGGATTCTAAGATGGTTCTATGCCGAAGTTGGGGCAAGCAGTCCTCTGGCCGGGCCCCTCAAATAAATTCAATTCCAGAAGGAAGCTTTGGTGCAGCCCAACGAAGGTCAGCTCGAAGCTCGTCTTAACCTGCTTCAAAAGATTAGCCGAAGGTTAAGTATGCGAGACTTGGCCGATGAATTTCTTGGCTTGCAAATTTCTCCGTTGATGGCCAACTGGCCTATCGTCTTCGAAGATGACTCGGAAGGCGGTCTCCGCAAGATCAACTTGACTTCGAGCCCTACAGGTAACTTCGAAACCAACATGCATTATACATATTTACTTCGAAGAAAGACTAATTTGATTTATTTTTTAGCTTCTTCAGCCCGTATTACTTCAGAGCAAATTGTAAGGGCTTCGGAGAAGATTTTGGGTGCCCCAACTCCGACTGAAAAAGAATGGAGAGTTAAATTGGTCGGGAGTTGGGAGAGGTTTAACAGAGTATGGGGAATGTTGGAATTGACTCCGCCCCCTCTGATGGACTGGGTGCCTTCGGAGAAAGGACCCAAGAAGAGGATAGCTGAAGCCGGAGCTTCGAGCTCCGCAAAGACTCCGGTGAAGAAGGTGGCTCGGAAGCCGAAAAATCTCGCACCTTCGAATCCTGCGCCCTCGAGCTCAAGAACCTCAATCTTCGGTTCTAAAGAAGATGAAGGTATATTATTAGTGAGATTGATTGATGAAGATGCAGCTCAACAAAATATTCACATTGAAGATACTGCAGGTATGCCGGAGCCTCAAGCTAATATTGAAGAAGTGAGAGCTCCGGATGCTCAAGAAGAAGAGCAAATCGAAGCCCCTATGGGCGAAGATGAAGTTGAAGTTACAACTTCAGTTGTGGATGAAGAGAGGACTGCTCATGGAGATACTCCGGCAGCTGAAATTTTAACTGTGGATTCAGACGAAGACCTCACCTTCGATCCTCCGAGCAGTCCGGTGCTCGAATGCCCCCAAAATGTCGAAGGTAAACTTCGCATAATTCTTTTATTATTTTCTGCAAAATTATATAATGTATAATACTTTTGCTTTCGCAGAGCCCCCTTCGGAAGAAGTACATCACGAAGACACAATTCAAAGGCCTTCGACAACTTCGGAGCCGCACCCGGAGGTCACTCAACAGGGGCCTGGAAGGGGTAAAAGACACATAGAGCCTCTCCCTACTCAAGGATCAACTTCGTCTGAGTCAACAGATGAAAGTGAATCAACTGAGGGGGGGCCATCTTCCGAAGTTCCAAGGACCTCAGGAGAACGCTCCGGACCTTCGCCAAGCAGGGATGACCAAGAGGCTTCGGCAATGCTCCCTCTTTTGACTCCTTTTTTGGAGCCAACTGGGCTTCGGACTCTGCTCAAACCTTTAGGTCGAGTGAGTCGCGAAGTCGGGGAGACAGAGCTGGTAGCAAAATTAAGCAGGGCGAAGAGTTCGGAGCTTAACGTTGCCTTGGAACGAGAGGCCTACCAGGTACGGAGCACCTTCGAGCCAATATCTTTAGCGAATTATATTGGGTTCAGAGTACATCTTCGAACCAGCAGCAAATTATACATGAATAATTTCTTACTTTAGTTTTTTCTTTTCCCAGCAAGCAGTCTTGGCCCGCGCTGCAATTTTATCAAGCGAGAATGAAATTGCTCAGCTTCGGGAAGAAAATGAAGCTCTTAAACGCAACTTATCTTTCTCCAAAGCTAGAGTACTTCAAATGGATAATGTGATTTCAACGGAGCGTAGGGCCAGACAGAGCTTGGAGGCTGCTAATAAGGAGCTCGAAGCAGAAAGAATCGTGCTTCGGGCTGAAATTGAAAAGGTGCGGTTGGAGCATGCTAGTGCTGGGTCCGAACTTGTAAGGCTCCAAGAGGAAGCTAGCCAACTCCTAAACCAGAAGAATATTTTAACTACGGAGAATGCTAGGATTTCCGGAGTTTTGGCAGAAACGACTTCGAGCAAGGATGCACTAATTGAAGAAAAGCTTAAGTCGGAGAAGGTAGCTACGGAGGTCATCGAACAGATGCTAGGTGTTCTAGAGTACTTCGGTACTACTGGATCACTTCCTTCGGATGACAACGTGACTCTGCTGCGCCGGTTAAAAAGGATCCAAGGAGCAGCGAAGCAAATGAAGACGACAGGCATTCGTTATGGAGAACTCTCCGGACAAGTGTCTGCCCTCGGACTACTTCGTTACTACGAGGATTTGGGCCGAACAATCACTCCGAGCGCAGAGGGCTCCATTACCTTCGACGACGAGCGGCTTTTGAATCCTTCCGAAGGCGTGACTGCCGCCTGGCGAGCCTTTCAAACCTCATGGAGAGCCGAAGGTCGTTCCGCGATCAAGGCTTGGATCGATGAAGGCCAACGCCAGAAGCAAGTTCGGAACCAAGCTTCGAGCAGTCAGCCTCCTCCGAACCCGCAGGTTTAGGAATCATTTAGGATTTTTGATTATGTAAAGCTTTATGCTTGTAAACATTTTATCAATGAAAATCTTGTTTGTTATATTTTTAGGCTTTGCCTCTTATGGAAGATATCGAAGTGTTAGAACTTAACGACGAACTTCGTTCATTATGGAATACTTTCGAACTTCTAAAGACTTACAAGCGTCCTCGATTTCTAATTCCTCGAGATGACTCCGGCGTAATTGCGCCCGAAGTAATTAAAGATGTATTGTCTTATATTAAAGAGGAAGAGAAAGAGGTTAACGCAAACACCTCGTCTTCTGAAGACACTATTTGGTCTGAAGACGAAGGTGAAGCTCGAAATAAAAGATCTGAAGATCTTAGAAGCTGGGAAAGAAGCCCCAAACGGCTTCGAACTTGGGCCGAGCTTCAACAAGAGCAGAAGGATTTTAGAGCTTCGAAGGGGAGGAAGAGAGTTAAACGTAAAGTTCTTAGAACTTCCGATGTTGGAACTAGTCGTTCCACCCCTAGCTCTCGGGACCGAAGAGGTCTCCGATTCCTTCTTGGTATAGATACCAATTTTTCATAGTGTAATCTGTAAACACATTTATTTCAATAATGAATGCCGATTTAAAATTGTCTCCATATTTACTAGCCCCTCTTTGAGTATAAGCAACTTCGAAATGTATTCAAAGATGGTTATGCGCAAAGAAAAAACTTCGGAGTACAATTTTTTGGGGGTTCGGAGCCCCTCTGTCATTTAAAGATCTTTTAAAATCTTATGAAATGTCTTCGACTATTTGTAGTCAAAAGAATGGTAATTTAGTACCTTTGTTTTATGAAAGAAATCAGTTGAGATAACTTTCAGGACACTTTAGTGTCTTAAAAAATTTGTCACTTTGGACTATGTTAACAGACATTCGAAGCTCATGGCTCAAATTCTGTTTTGCTTTAGCCACCTTCGGCTTATTTTTGCGATCTCTGTCGAACCAATGGTTCGGAGTTTGCAATGGTCTCTTTGGACTCTTTTTACGGATGTCTACCAGCCAATGGCTTGGACTCTGTATATTTTGGCCACCTTCGGCTCTTTTTGCAGAAGTCTACCAGCCAATGGCTTGGACTTCGCAGGTTTTGGCCACCTTCGGCTCTTTTTACGGAAGTCTACCAGCCAATGGCTTGGACTTCGCAGATTTTGGCCACCTTCGGCTCTTTTTACGGAAGTCTACTAGCCAATGGCTTGGACTCCGTAGATTTTGGCCACCTTCGGCTCTTTTTACGGAAGTCTACCAGCCAATGGCTTGGACTCCGTAGGGTGTGGTTTTGGGCTCTTTTACGGATGCCTACAAGCCGGTGGCCTGGGCTCCGGATTATGCCAGCCCCCACGCCGGAAGCTTCGAACTTTATGGGTTCGAAGTCCGAAAATACAACCCAGCTTCATGACACTTCCCTCTCGGTCGACCCCGCGGTTCCAGTGCGTCCACTTGGAAGCTGGAAGTCTATGAGGGGAAGGCACTATCAGGATCATATGATTTATTGATTCAGAAGATGATTACAAGCAAATTACAAGGAGCCCTTATGCGAAGTATCGCTTTAGGTGCTCCGCATGCCAAGTATGTGCTAACTCTTCACCTTCTAAATTAGCTAATTTAAATGAACCAAGGCGCCCTGAGCGGACAATTAAATATGGACCTTCCCATTTATTGCCTAACTTCCCTGGTGCTATAATGCTTCGTAGAACAAGATGACCCGGTCTTAGTTTATTGAGCTTAACCTTCGGGTCATACCAAGCCTTCGTCTGCTGATGATACTTTGATAAATTAGCTACAGCCCGAAGTCTTGTTTCTTCTGATAAATCTAACGAAGCTTGTCTTTCTTCTTCAATGTCCGGTTCGGTGCTGCGAAATGATCCCCCTTTGAGCTCCGTTGGAGTCATAGCTTCATCTCCGAATAGTAGTCTGAACGGAGTAAAACCTGTGGACCTTGTTTGCGTAGTCCGAATGGACCACAGAATCTTCGGAAGCTCTTCGGTCCACAGTCCCTTTGCTAATCCTACTATTCTTCGATTTAGCCCTGATAAAATATTTCCATTGGCTCGCTCTACGGCTCCATTCGACTGAGGATGCCTCACTGCAGCAAAACATAACTGAATGCCTAGATCTTCGCAAAACTTCCTGAAGGGTTCTGCGTCGAACTGTGTTCCATTATCAACTGTGAGGTATCTAGGCACTCTGAACCGGCAAATGATGTTCTTCCAGAAGAATTTCTGTACATTGTTCGAAGTGATAGCTGTTAAGGGTTCTGCTTCCACCCACTTAGAAAAATATTCAATAACTACCACTGCGAACTTCAGATTTCCCTTTGCTAACGGAAAGGGACCAATTAAATCCATACCCCATCTGGCCATAGGCCATACTGGAGCAATGACTTGAAGAGCTGTTGGTGGGCGATGACTCCATCGACCCATCCACTGGCATCCTTGACAAGTGCGGACCAAGCTCTCCGCATCAGCTGTTATTGTGGGCCAATAAAGCCCCTGGCGAAGTGTTTTTCCTGCCAGAGTTCTAAGGGCTAAATGGCTTCCACAAAGGCCTTCATGAATTTCTCGAAGAATTTCTTGGCCTTCGGCTTGAGATATACATCGGAGTAGAGGGGAACATACTCCGGCCTTGTATAATATACCGTTGATTAACTGATAGTTTCTGGCTCTGAGCTTTAATCTTGACAACTGGGGCTCTTCGGGCAAATTTGTTCCTCCTTGCAAGAGTTCCACGATCGAATCTTTCCAATCTGCACTAGGAATGCAAAGAATCTCCGCAGAGGCAATTTGTGGCACCAAAGGTATATTGAGCTCCTCATAGAAAGCTTCTTCAGGCACATCCACAGCTCCGGCTGCAGCTTTCGCTAAAATGTCCGCTTGCACGTTTTCCGCTCTTGGTATACTCCGAATGGAAATACCCTTGAAGTGTGCTTCGATTTTGCGGATTTCTTCTAAATACTTTGCAAGCTGTGGATGCCGAACTTGAAAACTTTTGTCTACGTGCCCTGCTACTATCTGAGAATCTGTTTTTATAATTATTCTTGTAGCCCCTAGAGCACGTGCTTTCCGGAGTCCCAATAAAATCCCTTCGTACTCCGCTATATTATTGGTAGACTTAAAGTTAAGTCTTGCAGAGTACATTGCTCTTTGCCCTGACGGTGAAATCAACACTGCTCCAATGCCTGCTCCGGATGCTTGGAAAGCCCCATCGGAGTAAACAGTCCAAACTCCGTCACTTGATTTCTCCGGAGTCAAATTCACAGGTGGAGTCCACTCTGCTACGAAGTCTGCTAGGACTTGGGATTTGATAGCTGTCCTTGCCAAGAAAGTTATGCCGAAGGGTGCTAGCTCGACGGCCCACTTTCCAATCCTTCCAGTGGAATCTTTGCTTCGGAGCATATCTCCTAAGGGATACGAAGTTGGTACAATTACATTATGAGCCAAAAAATAATGTCTTAGCTTCCTTGAAGCCATTATCAGAGCATAAATGAACTTCTCAAGTTCGGAGTATCTTGTCTTCGCTCCTGATAATGCTTCGGATACAAAATAAACAGGATTTTGGACCAACTTCCCATTGAAATCCACTTCTCTGACAAGGACTGCGCTGACAGCTGAACCTGTAGCTGCAAGGTACATGAGTAGGGTTTCGTCCGCAGTAGGCACCATGAGTGTAGAAAGATTACTGAGATAATCTTTAATATCTTCGAAGCTTCTCTGACACTCCGGTGTCCATGCAAAATCTTCGGACCCTTTCAAAGCTTTGAATATCGGCAAGCTCCTCTCCGCAGACCTTGATAAAAACCTGCTAAGTGCGGCCAGACGCCCAGTCAGCTTTTGCACTTGCTTTAAATTCTCCGGAGGAGCCATCTTCTGCAGCGCAGTTATTTGAGTAGGGCTAGCTTCAATTCCCCTGCTTGAAACTAAATACCCTAACAATTTTCCAGCCTTAGCTCCGAATATACATTTTTCGGGGTTAAGACGGATCCCACATGCCCGAAGGCTCTTGAATGTTTCTGCTAAGTCTAGGCTATGTTGGTGCTTTAAAGCACTCTTTATTACAATATCATCCATATAGGCCTCCACATTGCGACCTAGTTGATGACCTAGAGCCTTAGCAACTAATCTTGAAAAAGTAGCCCCGGCGTTTCTTAGGCCGAAGGGCATTCTTACATAGCAGAAGACTCCCGAAGGAGTTACGAAGCTTGTCTTGATTTCATCTTCGCGCTTCAACCATATTTGATGATAACCAGAATACGCGTCGAGGAAGCTTAGTAACTCCGAACCTACGGTGGAGTCAACCAGTTGATCAATTCGGGGCATGGGGTAGGGGTCACATGGGCATGCTTTATTCAAAGATGTGAAATCAATGCACATGCGCCACTTCCCGGAAGACTTCTTTCTGACGAAGACTGGGTTGGCTAACCATTCTGTGTGAGCCACTTCTCTGATAATCCCAGCCTTCAATAACTTTTCAACTTCGTCCTTAGCTAGAGCAGCTCTCTCTGCGGACATCTTCCGGAGTCCTTGTCGAACAGGCCGGGCCTTCGGGTTTACAAGTAAACTGTGTTCAATGATATCCCGATCGACTCCGGTGATATCTTCGTCAGACCAAGCGAAGACATCCAAATTTTCTTCCACCACCTTTTCCAAGGAGGTTGCAACTTCAGGAGGTAAATCTTTACCAAATTGAAAAGTGTACTCTTTACCATCTTTAACAATGACCTTCGTTGCAATATCTCCTTCGGGACTTGGTCTCGGAAAAGACTTCTTCGAAGCTTCGGAGGAGGCTGAAAAAATTTCTTCATTATTTTGCACACTGTTTACTTGCCTCGGATCAAGAGGGGGACCATGACCATATTCTGCCCTCCGAGCAATGGCTTGATCTCCGAAGATTGTAAGGACTCCTGCTTGTGTGGGCATCTTCATGCACAAGTAATTGTGATGCGCCACAGCTCCGAACTGGTTCAGCATGCCCCTTCCGAAGATGACGTTATAAGCATAAGGGGCATCTATCACATCAAAAATTACTTCTTCAGTTCGGGCTAATAAACCTTCTCCGAAGGTAACTTCCAGGCCTATCTGACCAAGTGCATCAAGCGGGGGTCCTGCGAAGCTTTGCAGAGGACGAGCCGCTGGAAGGAGATGCTTCCTGGAAATGCATAACTGATCGAAGGCTTGAACAAAAATGATATCTGCCGAGCTACTTCCGTCAATTAACACCCTTCGGACTTCAGTGCCCGCAATATCAGCAGTGATAACCAATGGATCTGCGTGCGGGAACTTAATACCAGCTGCATCCTCCGCAGAGAAAGATATCGGAACGTGAGACCACTCCGGCATTGCAGTTGCAGATGACGAAGTCCCAATATGACCTACTTCCCGAACGTACTCTCTTCGCTGTCTCTTGGACATGCTTCCGAGGGTACCTCCTCCGGAGATAGGGAGAACTACTCTTTTTCCTCTATCTTGCCCTTCCTCTTGCTTCGGAGGTGGCATAACATTGGCCACCGGAGGGTGCCTTGCAGCATCAAAATTTTCTATTCGCGCCACAGCCTGGACCGGCTCTGGGCGCGTTGTAGCTGGAACTCAGTCGGTACTGCCTCGACTCGAAGTTCTCTCTAAGTACTCGCCCCTTAGAGTAAGTATAGCCTTGCAAGTGTCAGTTTCATGGCTTCGATTTTCTCCGTGAATGCAGCAGAAAAGGGTCTGGCCCTTGCCAGCCGTTTTCCCTAGCGGCCTCCAGCCGCTGGCCTTGTTCCTCGTAGACTATAGAGCTCTTGGTGCAAACTTCTGTGGGGGTGCAATATTCATGACTTCAGAACGAGGGTGCTTTTGCCCTCTTCTCCGATCATGTTGCACTTCGAAGACTGGTTCCTGCGGCTGCGCCGAAGTCTTCACTTCTACTTTGACTTCTTGCAATATAGACAAAGTAGCAGCAGTCCTCCGAAGCCAACCCTCTTCTGACCTCGCATACTCCTCGAAGTATGACATTAACTGAGAGACTGAGGAGATGCTCTTTCGATGCAGTTTATCCAAAAGGCCTTGATGACTGACGCCTTCCCGAGCTGCATCAACCACTGAAGATGTGGACAGCCCCCGAATTTGCGACTTCGTATGAGCGAAGCGCTTAAAGTACTGCCTCAATGTTTCTCCGGGGAGCTGTTTCACCTGGAAAAGGCTTCCTGTTGACATAGGAGGCACGAAGGTGCCCTGAAAGTTGCTTATAAACTTCTTCTTCAGCTGCGACCATGAATTGATTGATCCTGGCTTTAAGGACCAGAACCATCTCAATGCCACTCCTTGAAGAGCCAAAGGGAAGCACTTCGCCATGGTGTCTCGAACACCTCCGCTAGCCTCAATTGCTAGGGCATAAGACCGAACGAACTCTCCGGGATCTTCATCTCCGGCATACTTACAGAGCTTCGAAGTTTTAAACTTTGGATCAAAGCGAACCTTCTGCAGCTCAAGATGCAGCGGAGACTCATTGTCGAAGGAGGCGTTCTCCGGGGCTTCGGGATAATCAAGATCATCGTCTTCGGGCACTTCTGGGATGGTTGGGGTGGCTTGAGAGCGAAGCCTGCTCGCAGCTTCCTGTCGCCACCTTGCCACTTCAGCTTGAAGGTTGGCCATTTGACTGGCCATATCTCCAAAATTATTTCCATTTCCTCCAGAAGGATCTTCCGGGTCTTGAGAACTGATAGGATCAGTTCGAATCGGGATGGAGGGTGGAGAAGGGACTCCAGGCTGTCGGAGTATGGAAGGGGTTGGCAGAGAAGCTTCGTATACTTGAGGGATAGAAGCCCCTTCCGGAGTTTGTGGAGGGAAAGCCGAAGACCCTCCGACTTCAACTGTGTCGAAGGGTATCTCTCCGGAGATCTGAGAGGACCTCCGAGTGGGATTGCGGGGTGCGCTCCGCTTAGGAGGCATGATGTAAAAGGTTGGTAGAGAACGAAGTTTTTCGGACTAGGTTCCCCACGGACGGAGCCAACTGTTGGCGTAAAAGATTACGCTAACAGGTTTCTGTAGAAGAGAAACTAACAAACGAAGTGTTTGTGAAGAGAACTGTTCTAAGCCTCCGAAAGGATAATAACTTAGAATAGTTCGAATGTGTGTATTGAATAACTTGTATTCGGTCCCTATTACAGGGTGAAATGGGGGGTATTTATAGGCCCAAACATTAAGGAAAAGACCTATTTACCCCTCTATTACAACCGACATAGTGGAAACTATTCAGTTTCCTTAATAGGGCTAAAATGGTAAAAGACTAATCTAATGAGAAAGAAGATAAGTCTTCCATCTTAGCTGGCAGAAAAGATCTTGGAGGGCCTTAGTTCGAAGATGTACTCCGAACCAATGCCTATCTTCGTACTTCGAACTTGGTTCCGGGTATCTTCGAAGATGATCGTCTGGGAACCTTCGAATCCGCTGTCTGCCTTTATGTTGCTTCGGCAATAACCCCGAAGATGAGATATTTTCCCTCAACAAATACTTTTCTCATGATCCTTCTTTTCACTTGATCATCATAAATGCCTTCAGGAAGTATACTAGGATCATATCTCCAAAACAGCCCCCGAGCTCTTTGCGGTTGGTAGATAATGTTCATCTGAATGGAGTCGAGAAGTTGTAAGGAGCACCAAAAATGGTCTTGATATAATCCTTTTTTCTTACCCGGTAAGTGCACCGATCAGGTGCACCTGTCGGGTATAGCCCCTGAGCCTAGAGTTTTATTAGCAAAATGAACTCCAGGATGCAAAATTTGGTTTAACTTGATGAAGTTGTTAGGGAAGAAATATTTAAATTCATGGGCAATTTTTAGGCGATGGGACATTCATCGGAGTTGATGGATGTTTAAATCCCCGAGCAATCGACGAATAGGCGCCCGTTTGAATCCAGGGATTTAAATCCCCGAGTAGTCAGCGAATAGGTGCCCGTTGGAGTCAAGGGATTAAATCCCCGAGCAGACGGCGAATAGGTGCCCATTGGAGTCAAGGTATTTAAATCCCCGAGTGATTGGTGAATAGGTGTCTATTGGAGCCGACTAGTGTGGTGGAGTGTGTGGGTCCCCTAGGCAATTCGGCAAAAAGGTTTCAGTTGGAGCAGACTAGAGTAGTGGAGTATGTGGGGCCCTTGGTGATTTGGTGAAAAGGCGTTAGTTGGAGCAGACTGGAGTCTATTAGAATTGATTGTCGTGAAGGGACGCTCGAGCCCCCAAGCGCTTTGGTGAACAAATGTCAGTTGGCTCGGTGAGAGTCAGTTCACCTGCCTCTCTCAACCGTTGGATTCATTTTAGACAGCTAAATGGAGTCTTCAAGATGCGCTAATCAATTGTAATGATGATAAGGATCCATACTTGTTGGGGGGTCGAACCGTCGTGTGGTTGGCTAAAAATTGTCTCCTTTGTGTTCCTTTAGCCGCACACGGTTGCTCTTGTGTTTGAATCTTATTCATCTTCTTTCTTGCATTCAAGTTTCTCCCACTGGCACCTCGCCACCTTGGCCGCCATTGTTAGTGCATGGTGTGCTACCGCAAAGCTCGTCACCTGTTCAACTTGAAGCCTCTTGCTCTGTCGTTCTCTATTTCGATGGTGACCACAAACTCTAGTGTCAGCGTTGACCACTTGAAGGAGTTCATGAAGTTCAATGCCACTGATCGATGCATTTAGCTCCTAGAGAAGGCCAGAATTATCCTTGCCAAGACTTGTTGTTGTGGCGTCTAGTGATCGATGAGAGATTCCTGACTCATAACACTAACGAGTTAGTGGTGTTTGAGTCTTTTTTCTTCATGGGTTCGGACGCCGGCACATCCCTTTCTTCATGGTATTCTACATCATTATGATGTTTCCTTTTGTAATCTAAACCCCAACTCTATCATCGACATCTCTATCTTCATTCATCTTAGCGAGGCCTATCTTAGCATTGATCCTCATTTTTACTTATTCTATCATTTCTTCTATTTGAGATCTTTCTCCAAGAAAGTTATTGGCGTGGTCGGACTCTAGCTTCGTGATGGGAAGGGTATTGTGTACATTCCCATCCCCCTCTCGGTGTCAAACAAGGGTTAGCATGCTCAGTGGTTTTATGTCGAGAACCACGAGTCAACCCTTTCTCTAGAGACCAACTGAGTGTCGACCCTAGCATTTACTTAGATGAACCACTATAGGTAAACCAATTAAGGCCAAGTGGATGTACTCATCTTGGAGATCACCAAGCTCTAGGAGCAGAAGCTGACGGGGTCTAAGTAGCCCTTAACTTTGTGCTCCACCGCGTGTTGCAAGAGTCGAATGCAGCTAGGGTAAGAATACGTGGGTCGGTTAGACACCTCTCAGGAGTCTTCTAAGCTCCTGACCATGGATGAGGGCATAGCGCAGGTTCAGGACCTCTTCGCCGCTAAGACGATGGTCAGCAATAAGGATGGTCCATGATCATACAAGCTTATCTACCCCTAACCGAGAGTAAGTCATTGCAGTCTTCTTGAATTTTGTATTTGCTTTGTGTTTATTTTTTATAATATCACCTACTGTGTACTGACTACGTCAAAAAATGCAGGGGCAAGAGATATACTATTCTCTAGCGCCTTTGCTCGAGGAGCCTCGAACGATCAGGCAAAAAGACATCGATCATCTAGTCAGGCCGATCGGGGCGAAGAAGAGGAAGGACAAAGACATTTTTTCTCCTACAACAAAGAAGCCACGCACGACGGTGGTATCCTAGGGGATATCCAAGGTGTCGTTATCGTTTCCTAGAGAAGCTAGTGTCGACTCGGAGACATCCTAGGTCAGGACAGTTGGTGCTATGGTGATGGTGGCATCATCATCATCGCCATCACCTTCACCTCCTCCGCCTCCTCCTCCTCCTCCATTGGGGGCCCCATTAGACCCACACCGATGGGTAGAGAGGAGCTTGTTTCAGAAGTCTTCCCGGTAAGTTTGAGTCTTGAAAAATTTGTAATAGTTTTTGGAGTATTGGCTTAACTTTTGTTTATTGTTAGGACGCCGACGTTGTTGCCCGATGATGATGACACCACGCGCATAAGGGCAATTGGTGATGTCATCCAAGCAGTGGTCGGGGGCTCCTAGGTGGTCGGTGGCGGCAACATGGAAGCGGTTGCTCCTCTATGTGCTGTGGCTGCATCGGCTATGGGGGTGGCGGTCACTGATATGATGGTCTTCAACACCACTATCGGACCGACCGTGGGCTGATACATGGTTGTGCGGGCCACAGATACTCTGACAATGGAAGCGCGGACCATGGAGACACCTACCACGGATGCGGTGACCGTGGATGTGCTGACCATAGATGTGTCGACCACAGATGCGCCGACCGTGACTAAATATGTGTCGACAGCGTTTGGGCTGACTGGCACTGTGTTGGTGAAGGCTCAGTCGACTACCGACGCCATGGTAAAGGAGGTGGGTAATGTGCCACCATCAGCGAAAGAGGCTATGGAGTTCTCCTACTGATGAAGTTTAGTGGGAGGTGGATGAGTGCCATGATGTACTAAGCTGACTCGGCCTTACCACCCGCATAAGTCGTGCTGCCTTTGTTGGTTGTCATGATTTTGTTCAACATATGTATCTAACTTTGCATCTGTTGTAGCGCATGTTGAACCACTTGGTCAAGCGTGCAGGTATAAAATATTCCGCCGATAGTCTAGATGTTGAGGGGAAATAATCCCATTAGCATAAGTTGTTGGAGTAAGGACTCCGAAGACGACGTCGAAGTCTGCGCACACGAAGTCTTTCAGCGCTATCATGATGCTCCAAAGCAGGCGCTCTGAAGTGTGCAGCGCCCTCCTTTCGGACAAAGTCCCCTGAAAGGATTCAAAGCCTCTGGAGGGGTGCCACTAAACGGGGCGTGATGATTACCGTGCCAGGCGTTGTCCGTTGGACAAGACGTTAGCATTCTGTAGACGTCCTGTCGTGATGAGGCGCCCACTTAGTTGAGACGTGCACCATCACTCCGATTAGACACTTGCTTTACTCAGGCGATTAATAAGTCGGTATCGTCGTACCCCTATGGGGTCCGGTGAATAGAGTTCGTAATGACAGTTGTAACTAGAGGGTTAAAGGGTATTTTCCTTGTAGGACCCCTCCTATAAATGCCACCCTCCTTTCATTGTAATGGGGGATTCAAAACTTATGCAATCACACACTTGAAGCCCTGTTGGAGTTGTTATCCCCGTGGGAGGCTCTATTGGGACTCAAGTCGATTATCTTAGCTAAAAGCTATTCTTCGATCTACTCAAACCTGTTAGCGTAATCTTCTACGCCAACACTAGACTTTGGAGCTCTCAATGCCTGATCCCATCAATTAACAACAAAGATGGCTGAGTTCGAGGCCGCTCGAATAACAACAAAAAAGGACAACAAGGTCCTCCATGCCCACCTGGACATCCGGTCTTTCGGTAAGTATCTTGTAACTTCTTTATGCTATTGGCATCATTTTGCTGTTATCAGACTAATTATCTTGATAAACATACTAGGTAACTATGGAGGCATAGTTGGAGACAACAAAAGCTTTGGCGAAGCAGTCAGTAAAGTCAACAGAGTTGGCCTTGGCCGAGTCCAATGAAGCCTAGGAGAGTTTGGCAAAAGCTGAAGCTGAGTCAATCGACCTCAAGAAAAAGTTAGTCAAAGCTGAATCTACCACCATCATCACATAGTAGAAGACCAACGATGTAGTCGGTGAGTACAAAAGTACGGTCGATCGATGTTAGCTTCAGTCTTTGAGTTGTAGGTTGTATTTGACAATATTGTGATGTTTTGCGGAACTGCACCGACACGTGAACTCTAATTCGCTGACTTAGAGGCACACTTGAGTAGTACTCAAGAGCTCCTCGACCGTTGTCGAGCTAGGGGGAGGTGCTAGTAAAGATGATTGACGGTGAACCTGGTAGTACCGAGTGGTCGATGAAACAATTTTTAGAGCGACTTTATGGGTCGACGACATGTCTACGGGGCCAAGACCAGGACTTCATGTAGTCGGCAGTCACACATGCACTTGTGATCGTCCGAGCATTAATTATATCAATATGTGTGGATATATCACATCCAAGCAGGGTGGTCGGTGACTGTTGAAGAGTCTGACGTGAAGCACATCTACTCGGAAGTGGAGGAGACGACCACTTCCCTCGTCCAAGACTTAGAAGCTTAACATGAAAATCCTACCGAGTAGTAGAAATATGTTGAAAAGAAATTCAAATGTAAATATGATACCTTTGTCTTTCAATGAAATGTTATTTGGAGTTGAAATTGTGTTGTGTCCTGCCACCTTCATTTTATTTCCGAGTAATTGGTATAGCCTTAGTTCGCAGCATAGGGAAACTGAGCCACATACACACATATTGAATGGTAGGCATCACAACTAGTCAGAAAAATGATAGAAGAGGTTGGGCAATCGGTCTAGCGATAACATTTGGGCGAGCCCCCAAGCGTACAACTAACATATCAACAATACCTCCCAATTCGAGTGAAATGAATACCAATGCGAGGTGACTAGTCAGAAGTATGTCCGACCAATCGCTAGAGCTAGAGCGGGTCATAGACTCTAGGGTAGAGTGATAGAAAATTGAAGCACTTGGGGTCGGGCGGGAAAATCATGTTGGAGAGAAAGAAAAATTGTAGAACATTATTATTATTAACCTAGTATAAAAGTATGTAGCTTGTAGCATCATGGGTAAAAGAGGCAAAGATGCTCGATGTTCCAAGAATTAGGAATATGTTATTTGTCTTCATGTGTCAGTCAATAAGAACCTAGTCGGGTTACTTTGCTATGATGAATGGGCCTACCCATGGAGCAGAAAGCTTGTGGGCATCGATTGATGACTGCAATCGGTGGAGGACCAGGTCACTGACTTGGAATGACTGACCACACACATTGTGGTCATGATATCAGCATAATACTTATTAGTACTGATCGTACTGAATTGTTGCAGTCAAATGAGCTTCTTCAAGGCTATCAATGTTCTCTTCTCTTGTTTGTTCGGCCACACCCTCTTGATAATGTTTGATTCTTGGGTATTCGTGGAGCATGCCCACTGGTAAAATGGCCTCCGACCTATATACTGGGAAAAATAGAGTTCAACGGGTGGCTCGACTAGACCGAGTGTCGAGTCCCCAAAGAACAGTTGTCAGTTCCTTCATCCACTGACCACCATATTTGTTGAGAGGGTCAAAAACTTCGGCCTTCAAGCCTTGGAGTATCACGCCATTGACTCATTCACATTGGCCATTCGTCCTTGGATGCACCATGGATGCATATTTGACTTCAATGCACTAGTCTTCGCAGAATTCCCAAAAGTTATTGCTAGTGACTTGAGTCCCAAGATCGGTGATGATCTGATTAAGGACACTGTATCAGTAGATTATGCCCTATATGAACTCTATGGTTTTTTTGGTGGTGTTGGTCCTTAGTGGCATGACTTCAATCCAATTCGTGAATTTGACAATGGTGACGAAGAGGCGATCATAACCCTAAGGAGCCTTCTAGAATGGGATGACCATGTCAAGCCCCCAACACGTAAATGACCATGAAGGCAAATGGTTTAGAGAGCTTTAGTGGGGAGGTGATTCTGCTTGGTAAAAAATTGGCATCCTTAACAGCTCCTGACTAGTAGTTAGACATCTTTGTTCGTGATCAACCAATAGAAACCTAACCAGAAAGCCTTGCCTACCAATGTTCGAGTGTCAGCGTGATTTTCGCATATTCCCAAGGGCACTTCTTTCAATCTGTCCGACCCCTCAGATCGGTTAATTCATTTCATTAGCACTCGGGTTGAAGTAGCCCTCTTTTATAACTCTGACCCTACAACGACATATTGCTTTCTTTGTTGGGCGAGATGGATAATTGAATCCTTCTCTTTGGGAGCTTTGGCGGTGAGGATGAAGTCGATGAATGGTCGACACCAATCTTTAGCATTATCGGTGATGACTAAGACAAAAGGGACTTTCTTGTTCTCTAAGGGTTGTACTTTTTTAGTCTAGACCAATGACTTTTGAAACTCTTGGAGAAAAACACCATTCGGTACTGTGTATCGGGATGATCCCAGTTTGGTGAGGAGATCGACGGTCGAGTTCTCGTCCCTAGGAACATGATGGAAACTCAAGATCATAAAATTCTCTCTCTAGCTTTCAGACCTCCTTACTATTGGGGGAATAAGTTTTCCCTTGAACAGGGGCCAAATGACGTCAGCTTCCGATGACCTTCGGCCCGGAGCCCAACACCGTCGAAGCATGTTCCTTTCAGGTGAAGTTATTTCTAAGTCTCAAAGTTCTATTCGGATCCCTCTGGAGCGAGGCCTTCGAACCCCTTTCGGAGCCCTCCGGAGCGAAGCCCCAAAGCTCCCTTGAAGTTTGCCAGAAGCTAAGTCTCAGGCTAGTTTCGGAGTTAACCTTCGAGCTTTGTTCAGAGTTAACCTTCGAGCTTTGTTCGGAGTTAACCTTCGAGCTCCTTTCTGAGGAGCCATGTTGAATAGCGTGGGCCTCATGGCTCCAGATGTGATGAGCCATTGTCAACGATAGTCAAAGAGGACAGAAGAAGAGAGGAGATCTGTTGTATCTGGGCCGCGTGTGACTCAGGTACACGGGCGGTGAGGAGCCATGCTGAATAGCGTGGGCCTCATGGCTCCAGATGTGATGAGTCATTGTCAACGATAGTCAAAGAGGACTAAAAAGAGAGAGATGATCTGCTGCGTCTGGGCCGCGTGTGACTCAGGTACACGGGCAGCGAGCGACTGTCGGGCAGAGGAGGCCGTGAAGTCGGGCTGGCCCAATCCGGGTACATGGGCTAGGAGCAGCAGAGGATCCACTGGACTGTTGACCGGGATTGACTCAGGTACACGGGCGGTGAGCGATTGCCGGGCTGAGGGAGCTGCGGAATCGGGCCGGCCCAATCCGGGTACCCGGTGCGAAGACGGTGGACGCTTTGTCAGTTTCGGCGCAAAACTGACGACCGTCGATTTCGGATCTGACCGTCCTGAGACGAAGCCGTAGCTGCTACGGAAGCTCCGCATCAGGACAAGTTACCTTTATTTAGGTTTTTACTATTTTGCCTTTAGGCCCACAGTCTGTCAGTCGAGTCTGTAAAAAACCCTAAGGGCATTTCGGTCTTTTCCATTTTTATTTAGCATCTGTAAAAAACCCTAGGGGTATTTTTGCATTTTCCCATTTAATGGGCTGCCTATAAATAGGCCCCAATAGCCTAGGGTTAGGGCACCCTTTTTTAAATACACTTTCCAGATTTCTAAAATTCGTGGGTCAAATTTTTCTTTCCTCTCCACTGTTCTTCCGCCGCCACCAGGATTCTCTTTCTCCTCTCACTGAGAGTTTTCTCTCTCGGCGCATCTCTTCCGTGATGCATTAGCCGTCGTGGTCGCTTGGCTTCCTGGACTCTTGGCTTGCGTGCGGACTGCACTTGAGTGCTTCTCCTCCGTGCGGCGTGCGCAGCAGGAAGGCCACGTGAAGCCTGCAGCTAGGCTGCTTAGTGCTTTCATTTGCAAGCCACGGCGAAGAAGCCAGAAGGGGCTGGTTGGCTTTCGACAGGACCTCCAGGCGCACGCAAATCAAGGTACTGTAGCTACGCGATTAGGATTAGATTAATCATTTGTTCTTTCTAGAAAAACGTGTCAAATCCTTTTTGTTTAGTAGCTGGCCGGATTAAAACTGCTTGTACGTTGTTTGATGAAGATGAGCTATTACTTAGCACATGCTGTACTGGTTTGCTATTTGATTAGTACTAATTGCATTTCTCGATTTGCGTGCTAATTAACTATTCTCGTATTGCCATGTTTCACGTACGGTTTGTACTATTCCAATACTTCCCGTAACATCCTATTGCAGGAGATGAAATACTGCTAAGAAGTATTTTTATTATAAATATATTTCATCTGGTGATTTAATCTTTGTGCTGACAGTTGGTTCATCTGCTGTCTTGATTAAATAGATGATATTGAATCTGGTGTTTTAATCTGTGCACTGTTTTTATTTCGGCTGGAACTTCACTATTTATCATCTTTATGTTTGTTGGTCTGATTAAATGTCTATGAGTTAATTAATCTGTTAATCTGCTTTTGAGCACTGTGTTGGTGTCTTTTTGATTAGGACACCGGTCGTTTTAGGCTAGATCATTTTAAGTACCTGCGATCTGTTTGCTTTTGAGGGCTCTGTTTGTCGAGGTGCGTTGGGTGTTGGGAGCAGGCCATTGATTCGAAAGAATTTTTTAGGCGCCCATTCACCCCCCCTCTGGTCGCTACTTTCGGTCCTACAAGTGGTATCAGAGCCTGGTTAGGGTTTTTCCATACCTTAACCGGTTCTAAACCCCAGTAGTGATCATGACGTCTCCTGGCAAGGTCCCGTCCTTAGAAGCTTATGGCTATAATTATTGGAAGACTCGCATGCGAGCCTATCTCATGAGCCAAAGCTCGGACATCTGGGACATTTGCGTTCACGCTACGTTTGTCATATTGCCAGTTGCTGAGCGTGATTCTCCTGGTATCATCGCCCAGCATGTGAACAATAGCAAAGCAGTGAACATCTTGTTTTCTGGTTTGGGTCCCACTGAGTTTGAGCGTGTGAGCCATCTCTCCACTGCGAGAGAGATCTGGGCTACCCTCCAGGCACACCATGAGGGGACAGCTCAGGTCAAGGCTCGGCTCTATCAGACCTACCGGCGTGAGTACGAGAACTTCACACAAAAGCCGGGTGAATCTGTTGAAGCATTGTTTGGTCGTTTTCAGTCGATCATAAACAAGCTTCGGGACAACAAGGCTGAGGGTGTTCAGTTGGTCTCAGATCATGAACAGGCGCTCAAGGTTCTTCATACCTTGGACCCAAAGATCTGGGAGATCAAGGTATCCTCTATCATTGAGAGCACTTCTTATGATACCTTGACCATTTCTGATTTGTTTAGCAAGCTGAAGGCCACCGAGGTTGATACCCAGTTGAGATCAAATCTCACTGGCTCTGGATCAAAGTCTCTGGCCCTTGCTACACCTTCTGTTGATCCCTCTTCTGTGAGTTGTGCTGGGTTCTCCTTGATGTCTATCACTGAGGACCAGCTTGAGTCGTTGGGAGATGATGATTTGTGTCTTTTTAACAACCGGGTGCGTCGTGTCTATGATAAGAGGATGTTCAAAAGACACGGCACAAAGACCGGATGCTTTGAGTGTGGTGATCCAGGACACTTCATCGCCGACTGCCCCAAGCGCAATGGCCACAAGAAGGGCACCGGTGGTGGCTTCCACGACTCCGGCAAGCACGACAGTTCCTCCTTCAACAAGGGCAAGCCAAAAACCAGATTCTTCAGAAAGGCCCTGAAGGACTACCGGCGAGAGAACAAGAAGCGCGACAAGGCCTTCTTCGCTGAGATGGAGAAGAGCTACTCCAAGCGGTCCACGTCTTCTTCCTCTTCATCGAGCTCAAGCGATGAGGAGATCATCATCAGGAAGGGGAAGGACAAGGATGATCCAGCAGGCCTTTGCTTCATGGCCTTCGGGGACAGACCGAAGAGCCGCTCACATCAGCGCCGAAGATCCCGCAAGAGCTTCTGCTCAATGGCTCTTGGGGATATGGAAGAAAAGAGCTCCTCCGATGACTCCGACGACGACGACAACGAAAAGGTATCATCCTATGAACGCGAAATCGTTGATTTACTTGAAAGCAATCGTCAGGAGTTAAAGTATCGGGAAAAAACTGCTTAGAGGGGCTAAGAAGAGGATAGATGAGTTAGAGAGTGAGCTTGCCGTGGCCAACGGCAGAATTGAGAGTCTATCTTCTTCCCCTTGCTTGGGTGATAGCAGTGAGTGCCCAAAGTGTGAGGTGCTTCTGTGTGACCTGTCGACTCTGAAGTCCAGGTACACAGAAAGGGTTGACGAGAGGGACGCTTTGGCCACTGAGCTTGAGAGCGCTCAGCAGGAGCTAAAAGATGCTCATGCCATTGTCGTCGCACCCTGTGTTGATTGCCCATCCCATCTAGCTAGTTTAGCTGAGCTGAAAGCCAAGGGCGATGAGCATCTGGGTGTTTTGGAGAGAATGAGAGCTGAGCTGGCGCAGACTAGGCTAGAGCTTGAGACATTGTCAGTTCCACCCACTGTTTGTGAGAACTGTCTGTCTCTTAGACTTGAGTTGATTAAGCTAAAAGCCGAGAAGTCTGTCCAGGTAGATAGTGAGTGTGAGACCTGCTTGTCTCAGGTGGAGGTACTAGCATCCTTGAGAGAGGAGCTAGCTGATTCTCAGAATGAGAACTTTTACCTCCGGTCTATCCTGAGTTGGATCAGTGCCAGAGAGCCACAGCTCGGCATGATGATCCAGCAGTTCAAGAGGCAGGATGGGTTTGGGGTAGGTTATACCTACACCAAGGCTGACTTTGAGAGTGCCATTAGCCGGGCAGTGGAGTGGAGTAAAATGACTCCTGAGCAGAGATATCCCAAGACCCATTCCACTGAGTCTTCCCAGGCTTGTCAGCCCAAGGATGGAGTGATCCATGAACCACCCAAAGCTCCACCCAAGAAACCCATCTGGGTTCCAAAGCCCAAACTTCTCCACACTTCTCTTGACTCTCTTCCTGGACCCTCTCAACCCAAGAAGCCGACACCAAACACCACTAAGTCCAAGAACCCCAAGCCTCAACCACATTCCAAGAAGCCCACTTACCATTGCGAGTATTGTCAGAGAGACGGGCATCTTGCGGAGTTTTGCTTCAGGAGGAAGCGGGTTGAGAGAGCAGAGCGTGCTCGTGGTGGTCAGGAGCAGTTCTACCAGCAGGGTGGTAGACTGAGAGTTCCTCGACGCGGGGAGAGGCTGGAGGCCAGGCCGCGTCGTGTAGGTGGTGGTAGGGGAGACGGCTTTCATGCCCGTGCTCCAGATGGTGGTGTCCGTTCCAACAGAGCTCCCGGCCGTTTTGGCTACGGTCATGGACCTCGTGGCCGAGGTTTTAGGCAGAACCGAGGACCGCGCTTTGAGCCGCGTTTTGGTCCAAATTTTTCTGATGATTTCTGCTTTCCGTCTTTTGAGCAGATGGCTCGACACTGGTTTAGCTCTTTTGCTAAACCTGGTGCCGGACCATTTGCTCCCACTTACAACCACTGATTGTGCAGGATCGAGGACTGGAGGACGTTTGGATCATGGACTCCGGATGCTCTCGCCACATGACGGGACATCGCAGATGGTTCTCCAGTCTCACTCCCCCGAGCTCCAAAGAGTACATCACTTTCGGGAACAGTGGTCAAGGGAAAGTAAGTGGCATTGGCTCAATTCGCATTTCAGACCATTTTTCTTTGAAGAACGTTGCTTTGGTTGGAAACTTGAACTTTAATTTGATTTCTGTTTCGCAACTTCTTGAGGATGGTTTGGAGGTGCGTTTTAAGAAGGGCAATTCTTCTGTGTTTGATTCTAGAGGGTCTTTGATTTGCCAGATCTTACCTTTCGGTAAAGTTTTTCGGATTGACTTCTCTAGTTCTTTTGGCCCTTCTCGCTGTTTGATTGCTGGATCCTCCTCTGAGCTCTGGAAGTGGCATAGGAGGTTAGGTCATTTGAGTTTTGACCTGCTAGTCAGGTTGAGCTCTATGGACCTCATCCGAGGATTGCCCAAGCTTAAGATGGAGAAGGATCTAGTTTGCCATCCCTGTCGTCATGGGAAAATGGTTGCCGCTTCTCACTCACCTGTGACTCAGGTGATGACTTCGTATCCGGGCGAGCTGTTACACATGGACACTGTCGGTCCAGCTCGGGTACGCTCAGTCGGTGGGAAGTGGTACGCACTTGTGATTGTTGACGACTTTTCTCGATTCTCGTGGGTTTTCTTTTTGGAGTCTAAGGATGAAACTTTTCATTTTGTTCATGACCTGATTTTGAAGCTGAAGAATGAGAACAATGGTCGGATGCGAGCAATTCGCTCCGACAACGGCTCTGAGTTCAAGAACTCTCAGTTCGTCAGCTTCTGTAGTGATCAGGGTCTTGACCATCAGTTTTCTGCTCCTTACACTCCCCCACAGAATGGCGTTGTGGAACGAAAGAACCGCACGCTAGTCGAGATGGCCAGGACGATGCTCGATGAGCACAGGACTCCTAGGCGCTTTTGGGCTGAAGCCATGAACACGGCTTGCTATCTGGCCAACCGCATTTTTCTTAGAGCTTACCTGGGTAAGACCTCATATGAGTTGCGGTTTGGCAGACAGCCCAAGGTGAGCCACTTGCGAGCGTTTGGCTGCAAGTGCTTTGTGCTCAAGAAGGGAGGGCATTTGGACAAGTTTGAGTCTTGTTGCTGGGATGGTGTTTTTCTTGGTTACGCTTTGCATTCTCGAGGCTTCCGTGTTTGGAACCTCGACTCCCAGCAGCTTGTCGAGACTTGTGAGGTTTCGTTTGATGAGTCCTTGCTTTCTTTGAATCCTTCTTTTGAGCTTTCTGGTGATGGTGAGCTCGGAGAGTCCATCTTCGAGGAAGATGAGGATACTCCAGCTGCTGATGAGGGTGGGCCTTCTGCACCTCCTGCAGAGCCCACACCTTCTGAGACTTCGACTGAGGACGAGGGCGGACCTCTGATCACTTCTTCCACTTCGATCGAGCCCCCTCAGTCGAGTCCAGAGGTGCCAGCTGCTGACTCCGGTGAGGTGACTTCAGATCACCAGGGATCCCGAGCAGTTCAGCGTGATCACCCCTCAGAGCTCATCATCGGTGATGTGTCTTCAAGAACTTTGCGTTCGTCTGTTGACTCTCTTGCTGTGTTTGCTGAATCTGCTTTTGTTGCATCTTTTGAGCCCAGAGACATTTCTCATGCTCTTTCTGACTCGAACTGGATTAATGCCATGCAAGAAGAGCTTGAGAATTTTGTCCGCAATCGGGTTTGGACTCTAGTAGAGCTGCCACCAGGATGCAACCCCATAGGCACCAAGTGGGTGTTCAAGAACAAGCAAGGTGAAGATGGGGTTGTGGTGCGCAACAAAGCTCGACTAGTTGCCCAGGGTTTCTGCCAGAAGGAAGGTATTGATTTTGAAGAAACTTTCGCCCCTGTTGCCCGTCTTGAGTCCATTCGCATTCTTTTAGCTTTTGCCGCTTCGAAGGGTTTTAAGCTTTTTCAAATGGACGTCAAGAGTGCTTTTCTGAACGGGTACATAGAGGAGGAGGTTTATGTTAGGCAGCCCCCCGGTTTTGAGAACCCCAAATTTCCTCGACATGTTTTTAAGCTGCAGAAAGCTTTATATGGGTTAAAGCAAGCCCCTAGGGCTTGGTATGACCGGTTAAAGCAGTTTTTGTTGGGGAAGGGCTTTGTGATGGGTTCTGTGGATAAGACTCTCTTCTTGCTCAGAGATGCTTCAGATTTTTTAGTCGCTCAGATATACGTGGACGATATTATCTTTGGCGGTACTACTAACGATCTTGTGTCCAAGTTTTCTGAGCAGATGCACAGCGAGTTTGAGATGAGCCTCATGGGTGAGCTCAAGTACTTTCTAGGGCTCCAGATAAAGCAGACCAAGGACGGCACCTTCATCCACCAAGGTAAGTACACTCGTGACATGCTGAAGAAATTTGACTTTGGTGGTGAGTTGAAGCCGCAGATGACCCCGATGGGCACATCTGGGGGTCTGGACAAGGATGAGAGCGGCGTCAAGGTCAACGAGAGAGAATTTCGAGGGATGATCGGGTCGCTGCTGTACTTAACGGCGACGAGGCCAGACATACAGTTTGCCGTGGGACTGTGCGCGCGCTTCCAGTCTTCACCACGCGCGTCTCATCGACAGGCTGTCAAGCGCATTTTCAGGTATCTCACTTATGCGCCTGATCTCGGTCTTTACTATTCAGCATCATCATCTCTTGATTTATCTGGCTTTTCGGACGCTGACTTTGGTGGGTGCCGGTTGGATCGCAAGTCGACTTCCGGTACTTGCCAGTTTCTTGGTTCTTCTCTTGTCTCTTGGTCTTCTCGAAAGCAATCTGGAGTTGCTCTTTCGACCACTGAGGCTGAGTACGTAGCTGCTGCTAGCTGCTGCTCACAGCTGGTTTGGATGATTTCCACTCTGCGAGATTTTGGGTTGTTCTTTCCTACCAGAGTTCCTTTGTTTTGCGACAGCACCAGTGCAATTAGTGTAGGGAAAAACCCATGTCTCCATTCAAAAACCAAACACATTGATGTGCGCTTTCACTTTTTGCGGGATCAATATGAGAAAGGTGTCATTGACCTTGTTCATGTTGATACCCATCATCAGTTGGCTGATTTTTTCACCAAACCCCTAGATCAGTCTACCTTTGAGCGTTTACGAGGGGATTTGGGTGTTGTGTATCCTTTTTAGGATATTTTGCGTCAGTTTTCTTTCTTCTTTACTCTTTTCTTGAGTCTTTTGGTGTGTGTTCATATCATACATATTCACATATCACACTTTTGAGCCTGCTTCTGTTATATGATTAAACTGCTTTACTTATTCTAGCTGGTACATGCTTTTGATTACTTGTCAATGACCATGCGTTGGTTCAGTTCACTTGATATGTCTGATATCTGTCATATGCATGGCTTTTATGCTTTAAACATGAAAAATGATCACCATTGCTTCCGGTAACTAGCATGTGTAGGATGAGTGCTTTTGCTATCTGTTACATGCCTTGTAGCTAGTTCATCACATAGATGCAGATATGCAACTTGGACATCTTTATGCTTTAACATGGAAAATGTGCTATAAAAATGATAAAAATCAAATGAGGGAAAATTTCATGCCTTTTTATGCTTGAGTTGAAAAGATCCAAGTGGGTTTGCCTTGTCGCATTGCATTGTTCTGGACTGCTTACCATAGCACTTTGGTATGAACTAGGACAGTGTAGTGTATGCCAAGACCAATGTCTTAAGCTTCCGATGGTCCAGTTCTGGCCTAGGCTTGACTTGGTCGGTTAGCATAAGGTTTGACATGCAAATAACCCTTGGCAAAAATGAAAAAGGAAAATGAAAAAGCCTGAAAATTAAAAAGATAACAAGTTTGCTGAAGCACTTTGTTTTGGACAATGCTTATCTTGGTAGATATCAGTTAGCTTCTGCATCTCATGTTTTACCTTGCTTGTTAACTGGAAAATGTGGTGATGCCTTTGTTTGCAAAAACTGAAAAATGCGTGCTAAATGACTTTCTTTGGATATCATCTGTTGTACTGATCATGCCATGTGACTTCGACAGTATGTCTTTTGCTATACTTGTTAGATGTTGTAATTGCAGTCAATCATATCTGAGAAGCATGCTTTCTTCACTCCACCTGCACCTCCGTTGCATTCATTATTTGAGGGGGAGTTGCATTTCAGGGGGAGTCAGTGTCGTTTTAGAGTGCTTGATGAGTTCACTTGTCAACAAGGGGGAGAATTTTTGGTATAAGAGTTTAAGGGGGAGTTTTGGCTTTCTCTGGGATTTGTTTCAGGGGGAGTTTTTATCCCGGTTATCCTTACTCTTTTGTTATCCTTGTTGATGTTTCTAAGACTGCACTCGTTTTTGAGCTTTTACCTTTGGTTAACCATAATGACCGTTTCTTGCTTTTGTTCGGCTTTTGGTCATTAGGGTTAATCTTTTACTTTATTTTCTTCTTCTTTGTTTTTCTTGTGTTTTGTTTTCGTGTTTCCACGGTTGCGTGCAGATACTGAAAGCTGAAGAAGAGAAGTGTTGACAATGCACTCATCAAGGGGGAGATTGAGGAGCCATGCTGAATAGCGTGGGCCTCATGGCTCCAGATGTGATGAGTCATTGTCAACGATAGTCAAAGAGGACTAAAAAGAGAGAGATGATCTGCTGCGTCTGGGCCGCGTGTGACTCAGGTACACGGGCAGCGAGCGACTGTCGGGCAGAGGAGGCCGTGAAGTCGGGCTGGCCCAATCCGGGTACATGGGCTAGGAGCAGCAGAGGATCCACTGGACTGTTGACCGGGATTGACTCAGGTACACGGGCGGTGAGCGATTGCCGGGCTGAGGGAGCTGCGGAATCGGGCCGGCCCAATCCGGGTACCCGGTGCGAAGACGGTGGACGCTTTGTCAGTTTCGGCGCAAAACTGACGACCGTCGATTTCGGATCTGACCGTCCTGAGACGAAGCCGTAGCTGCTACGGAAGCTCCGCATCAGGACAAGTTACCTTTATTTAGGTTTTTACTATTTTGCCTTTAGGCCCACAGTCTGTCAGTCGAGTCTGTAAAAAACCCTAAGGGCATTTCGGTCTTTTCCATTTTTATTTAGCATCTGTAAAAAACCCTAGGGGTATTTTTGCATTTTCCCATTTAATGGGCTGCCTATAAATAGGCCCCAATAGCCTAGGGTTAGGGCACCCTTTTTTAAATACACTTTCCAGATTTCTAAAATTCGTGGGTCAAATTTTTCTTTCCTCTCCACTGTTCTTCCGCCGCCACCAGGATTCTCTTTCTCCTCTCACTGAGAGTTTTCTCTCTCGGCGCATCTCTTCCGTGATGCATTAGCCGTCGTGGTCGCTTGGCTTCCTGGACTCTTGGCTTGCGTGCGGACTGCACTTGAGTGCTTCTCCTCCGTGCGGCGTGCGCAGCAGGAAGGCCACGTGAAGCCTGCAGCTAGGCTGCTTAGTGCTTTCATTTGCAAGCCACGGCGAAGAAGCCAGAAGGGGCTGGTTGGCTTTCGACAGGACCTCCAGGCGCACGCAAATCAAGGTACTGTAGCTACGCGATTAGGATTAGATTAATCATTTGTTCTTTCTAGAAAAACGTGTCAAATCCTTTTTGTTTAGTAGCTGGCCGGATTAAAACTGCTTGTACGTTGTTTGATGAAGATGAGCTATTACTTAGCACATGTTGTACTGGTTTGCTATTTGATTAGTACTAATTGCATTTCTCGATTTGCGTGCTAATTAACTATTCTCGTATTGCCATGTTTCACGTACGGTTTGTACTATTCCAATACTTCCCGTAACATCCTATTGCAGGAGATGAAATACTGCTAAGAAGTATTTTTATTATAAATATATTTCATCTGGTGATTTAATCTTTGTGCTGACAGTTGGTTCATCTGCTGTCTTGATTAAATAGATGATATTGAATCTGGTGTTTTAATCTGTGCACTGTTTTTATTTCGGCTGGAACTTCACTATTTATCATCTTTATGTTTGTTGGTCTGATTAAATGTCTATGAGTTAATTAATCTGTTAATCTGCTTTTGAGCACTGTGTTGGTGTCTTTTTGATTAGGACACCGGTCGTTTTTAGGCTAGATCATTTTAAGTACCTGCGATCTGTTTGCTTTTGAGGGCTCTGTTTGTCGAGGTGCGTTGGGTGTTGGGAGCAGGCCATTGATTCGAAAGAATTTTTTAGGCGCCCATTCACCCCCCCTCTGGTCGCTACTTTCGGTCCTACAGGCGGCGAGCGACTGTCGGGCTGAGAGAGCTACGAAGTCGGGCTGGCCCAATCCGGGTACATGGGCTAAGAGCAGCAGAAGACCCACTGGGTTGTTGACTAGGATTGACTCAGGTACATGGGCGGTGAGCGATTGCCGGGCTGAGAGGGCTGCGGAGTCAGGCCGGCCCAATCCGGGTACCTGGTGCAAAGTCGGTGGAGGCTTTGTCAGTTTCGGCGCAAAACTGACAACCACTGATCTTGTATCAGACTGTCCAGAAGAGAAGCCGTAGTCGCTACGAAAGCTTAGCTTCCAGATAAGTCATCTGTAAATAGGAGTTTTCTATTTTGTCCCTAGGCCCACAGTCAGTCAGTTGAGTCTGTAAAAATATCCTAAGGGCAGTTTAGTCTTTTCCTTTTATTTCAGCGTCTGTAAAAAAACTCTAAGGGGCTGGTGGAATATTCCTAGCTATTGGGCCGCCTATAAATAGGGCCCCAATCCCTAGGGTTAGGTCACCCTTTCAAGAGATCACTTTTTAATCAAGGTTTGGGTCATTTTGTGTTTCCTGCGTTTTTCTCTCTCCCTGCGTGCGCCGCCAGGCAGTGCTCCTGTTCTTCCTAAGATTCAATCGGTTCTTCACTGTCTGGAAGCTTTTATTCCTACCGGTTTTTGGTGTGCAGCACTTCGTGCGAAGCTCTGTGGTTTCGTTTTGCGTGCAGCTATTTTATTCTTGAACAAATCATTCTTCTCTGGATGCTTCTTTTCTTCACGTGAGTAGTACTAGTTCTTGCTGGTAGCAAGTAGTACCTACTCCTTGTAGCAACAGTACACTAGTACTCTAGCTTTGCTTTTTCCTGTGTAGCTTTTTGATCGAATAGACAGAACCAAGTCCTTTCTCTGGCTGTTTCTGGCGAAGCTCCCTTCTCTGTTCGAAGTCCCTCAGCTCCGTGAGGCAGGCTTTGACCTGACATCTTCGAAGGCTTCGCTAGAACTTTTGACTCCGAACTTGAACTGTGAGTCTAGCTTCGAAGTGTGCTCTGTTCTAAGGTTTTGTTCTGACATACTTCAACACTCTTTTGCGAAGCATACTTCGACAGGCTTCAGAGTTAGCTTCGAAGCATGTCTCTTTGGTAGGCTTCGCTCAGAGTGTGTTTTCTGAGATCTTTCTGCTGCTGCCTTCGAAGGTCACAGTTCGAAGCTCGTCATTCGAAGTTAGTCCTCGATTCAGAGGTTACCACTTCGATAGTCATACCTCGATCAAAGCTAGCTTCGAAGGTAGAGTGTAGGCTTCGATTTGATCTTACTGCCGTGTGTTTGGCTTCGCTTCTCTTTCGAAGGTTGCTTTTCTGTGAACTTTGTTCGAAGCTTTCTGTTCGAAGTTTAGGCTTCGAAGTACACTGTTCGAAGCAGGCTTCGACACTTTCATACTTCGCTTCGAAGCATACTTTGCATTCTGCCTCACTCGAACTAGGCTAATTTCCATAAACCTTCGGCACTTTCACGATAGCCTTCGCTAGACTTCGACAAGGGACTCAGAAGCAGGCTTCGACACAGCGAAGCAGGCTTCGTCACTGTGAAGCAGGCTTCGCCAAGTTTCGAACAGGAGACAAATTTTTAACAGTAACTTCTCATCTCATTCTATGTGCACTTAGTTCATTTTACTGAGAAGTTTGAACTGCCATGTTTTGAATATTTTACTTATCTGCCTTTTAGCAATGTCTTGGTGTTTCTCTGTGTAGGACACCGGTCTTTTCTAGGCAAGATACTTTTAGGCTTAGGCAATCTGTTCACGCTGTGCTGCTTAGTCTTTTGAGGTGCGTTGGGTGTTGGGAGCAGGCCATTGATTCAAAAGAATTTTTAGGCGCCCATTCACCCCCCTCTGGTCGCTATTTTCGGTCCTACAAGTGGTATCAGAGCCTGGTTAGGGTTTTTCCATACCTTAACCGGTTCTAAACCCCAGTAGTGATCATGACGTCTCCTGGCAAGGTCCCGTCCTTGGAAGCTTATGGCTATAATTATTGGAAGACTCGCATGCGAGCCTATCTTATGAGCCAAGGCTCGGACATCTGGGACATTTGCGTTCACGCTACGTTTGTTATATTGCCAGTTGCTGAGCATGGTACTCCTGGTATCATTGCCCAACATCTGAACAATAGTAAGGCTGTGAACATCTTGTTTTGTGGTTTAGGTCCCACTGAGTTTGAGCATGTGAGCCATCTTTCCACTGCGAGAGCGATCTGGGCTACCCTCAAGGCACACCATGAGGGAACAGCTCAGGTCAAGGCTCGGCTCTATCAGACCTACCGGCGTGAGTATGAGAATTTCACACAAAAGCCGGGTGAATCTGTTGAAGCTTTGTTTGGTCGTTTTCAATCGATCATAAACAATCTTCGGGACAACAAGGCTGAGGGTGCTCAGTTAGTCTCAAATCACGAGTAGGCACTCAAGGTTCTCCATACCTTGGACCCAAAGATCTAGGAGATCAATGTATCCTCTATCATTGAGAGCACATCTTATGATACCTTGACCATTTCTGAGTTGTTTAGCAAGCTGAAGGCCACCGAGGTAGATATCCAGTTGAGATCAAATCTCACTGGCTCTGGATCAAAGTCTCTGGCCCTTGCTACAAATTCTGTTGATCCCTTCTCTGAGAGTCGTGCTGGGTTCTCCTTGATGTCTATCACTGAGGACTAGCTTGAGTCTTTGGGGTATGATGACCTGTGTCTTTTTAACAACCGGGTGCGTCGTGTTTATGACAAGAGAATGTTCAAAAGACACGGCACAAAATCCGGGTGCTTTGAGTCGTGACCCAGGACACTTCATCGCCGACTGCCCCAAGCGCAATGGACACAAGAAGGGCACCGGTGGTGGCTTCCATGACTCCAGCAAGCACGACAGTTCTTCATTCAACAAGGGCAAGCCAAAGACCAGATTCTTCAGAAAGGCCCTGAAGGACTACCGGCGAGAGAACAAGAAGCGCGACGAGGCCTTCTTTTCCGAGATGGAGAAGAGCTACTCCAAGCGATCCACGTCGTCTTCCTCTTCATCGAGCTCAAGCGATGAGGAGATCGTCATCAGGAAGGGGAAGGACAAGGACGATCCGGCGGGTCTTTGCTTCATGGCTTTCGGGGACAGACCGAAGAGCCGCAAACATCAGCGCCGAAGATCCCGCAAGAGCTTCTGCTCAATGGCTCTTGGGGACAAGGAAGAGAAGAGCTCCTCCGATGACTCCGACGACGACGACAACGAAAAGGTGTCATCTTATGAACACGAAATCGTTGATTTACTTGAAAGCAATCGTCAGGAGTTAAAATATCAGGAAAAATTGCTTAGGGGAGCTAAGAAGAGGATAGATGAGTTAGAGAGTGAGCTTGTCGTGGCCAACGACAGAATTGAGAGTCTATCTTCTTCCCCCTGCTTGGGTGATAGCAGTGAGTGCCCGAAGTGTGAGGTGCTTCTGTGTGACTTGTCGACTCTGAAGTCCAAGTACATAGAAAGGGTTGATGAGAGGGACGCTTTGGCCACTGAGCTTGAAAGCGCTCAGCTGGAGCTGAAAGATGCTCAAGCCACTGTCGTCGCACCCTGTGCTGATTGCCCATCTCATCTAGCTGTCTTAGCTAAGCTGAAAGTAAAGGGCGATGAGCATTTGGGGGATTTGGAGAGAGTGAGAGCTGAGCTGGCACAGACTAGGCTAGAGCTTGAGACACTGTCAATTCCACCCACTATCTGTGAGAATTGCCTGTCTCTTAGATTGGAGTTGATTAAGCTAAAAGCCGAGAAGTCTGTCTAGGTAGATAGCGAGTGTGAGACCTACTTGTCTCAGGTGGAGGTTCTAGCTTCCTTGAGAGAGGAGCTAGCTGATTCCCAGAATGAGAACTTTTACCTCCGTTCCATCTTGAGTTGGATCAGTGCCAGAGAGCCACAACTCGGCATGATGATTCAATAGTTTAAGAGGCAGGATGGGTTTGGGGTAGGTTACACCTACACCAAGGCTGACTTTGAGAGTGCCATTAGCCGGGCAGTGGAGTGGAGTAAAATGACTCCTGAGCAGAGATACCCCAAGACTCACTCCACTGAGTCTTCCCTGGCTAGTCAGCCCAAGGATGGAGTGATCCATGAACAGCCCAAAGCTCCACCCAAGAAGCCCATCTGGGTTCCAAAGCCTAAACACCTCCACACTTCTCTTGACTCTCTTCCAGGACCCTCTCAACCCAAGAAGACTACACCAAACACCACTAAGCCCAAGAATCCCAAGCCTCAACCACATCCCAAGAAGCCCACCTACCATTGTGAGTATTGTCCGAGAGAAGGGCATCTTGCGGAATTTTGCTTCAGGAGGAAGCGGGTTGAGAGAGCAGAGCGTGCTCATGGTGGTCAAGAGCAGTTCTACCAGCAGGGTGGTAGACTGCGTGTTCCTCGACGCGGGGAGAGGCTGGAGGCCAGGCCACGTCGTGTAGGTGGTGGTAGAGGAGACGACTTTCATGCCCGTGCTCCAGTTGGTGGTGTTCGTTCCGGTAGAGCTCCAGACCGTTTTGGCTATGGTACTGGACCTCGTGGTCGAGGTTTTAGGCAGAACCATGGACCGCGCTTTGAGCCGCGCTTTGGTCCAAATTCTTCTGATGGTTTTTGCTTTCCATCTTTTGAGCAGATGGCTCGACACTGGTTTAGTTCTTTTGCTAAACCTAGTGCCGGACCATTTGCTCCCCCTTACAACCACTAATTATGTAGGATCGGGGACTGGAGGACGTTTGGATCATGGACTCAGGATGCTCTCGCCACATGACGGGACATCGCAGATGGTTCTCCAGTCTCACTCCCCTGAGCTCCAAAGAGTACATCACTTTCGGGAACAGTGGTTAAGGGAAAGTAAGTGGCATCGGCTCAATTTGCATTTCAGATCATTTCTCTTTGAAGAATGTTGCCTTGGTTAAAAATTTGAACTTTAACTTGATTTCTGTTTCGCAACTTCTTGAGGATGGTTTGGAAGTGCATTTTAAGAAGGGCAATTCTTCTGTGTTTGATTCTAGAGGATCCTTGATTTGCCAGATTTTACCATTTGGTAAAGTTTTTCGAATTGACTTCTCTAGTTCCTTTGGCCCTTCTCGCTGTTTGATTGCTGGATCTTCTTCTGAGCTCTGGAAGTGGCATAGGAGGTTAGGTCATTTGAGTTTTGACCTGCTAGTCAGGTTGAGCTCTATGGACCTCATCCGAGGATTGCCCAAGCTTAAGATTGAGAAGGATCTAGTTTGTCATCCCTGTCGTCACGGGAAAATGGTCGCCGCTTCTCACTCACTTGTAACTCAGGTGATGACTTCGTATCCGGGTGAGCTGTTACACTTGGACACTGTTGGTCCAGCTCGGGTGCGCTCAGTCGGTGGAAAGTGGTACGCGCTTGTGATTGTTGACGACTTTTCTCGATTTTCGTGGGTTTTCTTTTTGGAGTCTAAGGATGAAACTTTTCAGTTTGTTCATGACCTGATTTTGAAGCTGAAGAATGAGAACAATGGTCAGATGCGAGCAATTCGCTCCGACAATGGCTCTGAGTTCAAGAATTCTCAGTTCGTCAGTTTATGTAGTGATCAGGGTCTTGATCATTAGTTTTCTGCTCCTTACACTCTCCCACAGAACGACATTGTGGAACGAAAGAACTGCACGCTAGTCGAGATGGCCAGGACGATGCTCGATGAGCACAGGACTACTAAGCGTTTTTGGGCTGAAGCCATGAACACGGCTTGTTATCTGGACAACCGCATTTTTCTTCGAGCTTACTTAGGTAAGACTTCATATGAGTTGCGGTTTGACAGACAGCCCAAGGTGAGCCACTTGCGAGCGTTTGGCTGCAAGTGCTTTGTGCTCAAGAAGGGAGGGCATTTGGATAAGTTTGAGTCTCGTTGCTGGGATGGAGTCTTTCTTAGTTATGCATTGCATTCTCGAGGTTGCCGTGTTTGGAACCTCGACTCCCATCAGCTTGTCGAGACTTGTGAGGTGTCTTTTGATGAATCTTTGCCTTCTTTAACTCCTTCTTTTGAGCTTTCTGGTGATGATGAGCTCGGAGAGTCCATCTTCGAGGAAGATGAGGATACTCCAGCTGCTGATGAGGGTGGGCCTTCTGCACCTCCTACAGAGCCCACACCTTTTGAGACTTCAACTAAGGACGAGGGTGGACCTCTGATCACTTCTTCCACTTTGATCGAGCCCCCTCAGTCGAGTCCAGAGGTGCCAGCTACAGACTCCGGTGAGGTGACTTCAGATCACCAGGGATCCCGAGCAGTTCAGCGTGATCACCCCTCGGAGCTCATCATCGGTGATTTGACTGAAAGAACTTTGCGTTCATCTGGTACCTCTGTTGTTGTGTTTGCTGAATCTGCTTTTGTTGCATCTTTTGAGCACAGAGACGTTTCTCATGCTCTTTCTGATTCTAATTGGATTAACGCTATGCAAGAAGAGCTTGAGAATTTTGTCCGTAATCGGGTTAGGACACTAGTTGAGCCGCCACCAGGATGCAACCTCATTGGCACCAAGTGGGTGTTCAAGAACAAACAAGGTGAAGATGGGGTTGTGGTGCGCAACAAAGCTCGACTAGTTGCCCAGGGTTTTTACCAGAAGGAAGGTATTGACTTTGAAGAAACCTTCGCTCATGTTGCCCGTCTTGAGTCCATTCACATTCTTTTAGTTTTTGCCGCTTCAAAGGGTTTTAAGCTTTTTCAAATGGACGTCAAGAGTGCTTTTCTGAACGGGTACTTAGAGGAGGAGGTTTATGTTAGACAGCCCCCCGGTTTTGAGAACCCCAAGTTTCCTCGACATGTTTTTAAATTGCAAAAAGCTTTATACGGGTTGAAGCAAGCCCCCAGGGCTTGGTATGACCGGTTGAAGCAGTTTTTGTTGGGGAAGGGTTTTGTGATGGGTTCTGTGGATAAGACTCTCTTCTTGCTCAGAGTTGCTTCAGATTTCCTAGTCACTCAGATTTACGTGGACGATATTATATTTGGCGGTACTTCTAATGATCTTGTGTCCAAGTTTTCTGAGCAGATGCACAGCGAGTTTGAGATGAGCCTCATGGGTGAGCTCAAGTACTTCTTAGGGCTCCAGATCAAGCAGGCCAAGGACGGAACCTTCATCCACCAAGGTAAGTACACTCGAGACATGCTAAAGAAGTTCGACTTTGGTGGAGAGCTAAAGCCTCAGATGACCCCAACATCTGGGGGCCTTGACAAGGACGAAAGCGGCATCAAGGTCAACGAGAGAGAGTTTCGAGGGATGATCGGTTCGCTGTTGTACTTGACGGTGACAAGACCAGACATACAGTTCGCCGTGGGACTTTGCGCACGTTTCCAGTCTTCACCACGCGCGTCTCATCGGTAGGCTGTCAAGCGCATCTTCAGGTATCTCACTTATGCGCCCGATCTCGGTCTTTACTATTCAGCATCATCATCTCTTGATTTATATGGATTTTCGGACGCTGACTTTGGTGGGTGCCAGTTGGATCGCAAGTCGACTTCTGGTAACTGCTAGTTTCTTGGTTCTTCCCTTGTCTCTTGGTCTTCTCGAAAGCAATCTCGAGTTGCTCTTTCGACCACTAAGGCTGAGTATGTAGCTGCTGCTAGCCGCTGCTCACAGTTAGTTTGGATGATTTCCACATTACGAGATTTTGGGTTGTTCTTTCCTACCAGAGTTCCTTTGTTTTGCGACAGCACCAGTGCAATTAGTGTAGGGAAAAACCCCTGTCTCCATTCAAAAACCAAACACATTGATGTGCGCTTTCACTTTCTGCGAGATCAATATGAGAAAGGTGTAATTGACCTTGTTCATGTTGATACCCATCATCAGTTGGCTGACATTTTCACCAAACCACTAGATCAGTCTACTTTTGAGCGTTTACGAGGGGATTTGGGTGTTGTGTATCCTTTCTAGGATATTTTGCGTCAGTTTTCTTTCTTCTTTAACTCTTTTCTTGAGTCTTTTTGTGTGTGTTCATATCATGCATATTCACATATCACACTTTTGAGCCTGCTTCTGTTATATGATTGATCTGCTTTACTTATTCTAGCTGGTACATGCTTTTGAATACTTGTCAATGATCATGCTTTGGTTCAGTTCACTTGATATGTCTGATATCTGTCATATGCATGGCTTTTATGCTTTAAACTTGAAAAATGATCACAATTTCTTCTGGTAACTAGCATGTGTAGGCTGAGTGCTTTTGCTATCTGTTACATGCCTTGTAGCTAGTTCCTCACATAGATGCAGATATGCAACTTGGACATCTTTATGCTTTAAACATGGAAATGTGCTATAAAAATGATGAAAAATCAAGAAAAATGAAAATTCCATGCCTTTTTATGCATAACTTGAAAAGATCCAGGTGGGTTTTCTTTGTCGCATTACATTGTTCTGGATTGTGTACCATAGCACTTTGGTATGAACTAGGACAGTGTACTGTATGCCAAGACCAATGTCTTAAGCTTCTGATGGTCCAGTTCTAGCCTAGGCTTGACTTGGTCGGTCAGCATAAGGTTTGACATGCAAATAACCCTTGGCAAAAATGAAAAAGGAAAAATAAAAAGACTGAAAACTGAAATGATAACAAGTTTGCTGAAGCACTTTGTTTTGGACAATGCTTATCTTGGTAGATATCAGTTAGCTTCTACATCTCATGTTTTACCTTGCTTGTCAACTGGAAAATGTGGTGATGCTTTTGTTTGCAAAAATTGAAAAATGCGTGCTAATGACTTTCTTTAGATATCATCTGTTGCACTGATCATGCCGTGTGTCTTAGATAGTATGTTTTTCTTTTTTAAAAGGATTGGGTTTGAAACCCAGTCAGGATGATACACCTCTTTGATAAACCTAACCGCTAGTAGGCGAGTGACTTCCTCCATGATGGCTTCTTTATGCTCTTAGGCGAATTGGCACATCTTTTGTTTGACTTTCTTGGTGGTCGGATACACATGGATTTCATGCTCGATCAGTTCCAATTGTAAGCCCAGCATGTTGGCGTAGAGGAAGTTGATGAGCGCACTTTATGATTTATGATCTAACCTTGTCCTGGTCTATGCCGTCTTAGAGGGATCAATGTCCGAGAGCTGAATACTTTTGTACTCAGTTGGCAAGGTGTAGGACCGAGAGTAGCGACCAGAGGGGGGTGAATGAGAGCCTAAAAAATTCTTTCGAATTAATGGCCTTCTCCCGACACCCAACGCACCTCAAGAGATAATCAAAAAGCTCATAGCAAAATACACAGATGGAAACAACGCTTTCACTATCCTGTCAAATATAATGTGATGTGACAGTCTGAGAGATCATAAGCACTAAAAATAATCTAGCCTAAAACCGACGGTGTCCTAATCGAAATGACACCAACAAAGTGTTTAAAGGCATATTAATAATCATTTAACTCACATGCATTTCAAATAGCACAAGTACAATCATCAACAACACTCAACCATTTAATGAGATAAAATAAATGCAGATGATTAACTTTGCTCAGAGAAGATTCAAAATGCACTAAAGAATCAGGGATATATCAATAATAAATCATAGTGCATTATGAAAATAAAGCATTTGCAGTACTTAAATTTATCTAGTAAATTAACGCAAGCGCATGTGAAATAAGGAAACAAAAAGTTATTGTTCTATTGTTGTCTCTGGTTCATACAATCTGTCAAACACCTTCTATGCACTACTTGGACAGGTCGAGCAATGCTTGCTGCTTCACCACATTTGCACTTCTTGTCGTTGCTTCGCATGCATGCGGTCATAGGAACCCAACGCGCGTCATCTCGAACCGTGAGCGCTTGTGCGATCTGACTCCACTGGCCGCTCAAATGCAAGACTGCAGCTCTAAACGGCAGCAAGAAATAATGGCACGCTACCCAAGGAATCTTGAGACAAGACAACGATGGCTAGGACCGTGAAAATGCATTTTGCCTGCAGTGTGTATACGCTTGTGCTGTGGAGAACCACCGAGGGATGGCCGGCCAAAAGAAAAGAGACCGGCGGCGCTAGAAAAATTGCGGCGGAAAACAACCAAAAAGCACAAGGCAAAGGAAGAAGATGATGAAAAAGTTAACTTAGATTTTCTATTGAATGAGTTGGGAAACCCTAGGGGATACAAGGCCTTTATATAGGCAGTTCAAAAAGTGGAAAAGACACATTTACCCCTAGGGTAAATTACACACAAACACAAAAAATAAAATTGCGGGCCCAACGGGAAAAATAGTAAAATCCTATCTAGAGATAGCTTGTCCTGACGCGGAGCTTTCATAGTAGCTACGACTTCGCTTCAGGACTGTCAGATCTTCGATGGGTGGTCTGGATAGATGTGTCAGTTTGACGCCGAAACCGACAAAGCGTCTGCTGTCTTCGCACCAGGTACCCGGATTGGGCTAGCCCAATTTCGCTGCTCCCTCAGCCCGGCAATCGCTCCCCGCCGGTTTACCTAGGTCAAACCCGGTCAATAGACTAGCGGATATCCTTCCATTCCTAGCCCATGTACCTGGATTGGGCTGGCCAGACTCCACGGCCCCTCTGCCCGGCAGTCGCTCGTCGCCCGTGTACTTGAGTCACACGTGGCCCAAGACACGACAAATCTCCTCTCCTCTTTGCGTCTCTCTATTGACTTCCCTTGACAATCACTCATCACTTCTGGAGCCATGAGGCCCATAATCTTCAACATGGCTCCTCACAAGTGTAACACCCCAAATTTTCAAAGGAATAAAAATATTATTTAATATATTTTCCTGGAATTAATTATTTTGGAAATACCTTTAATACTCTCTTTCACCATTTTGAACTACAACATAGGTGAAATAGCCAAACCAGGAGCTGAAAATTTTTGTATATGATCCCAAGGCCAAGATATATTTTTGAGAATTTTTACAAATTTTTATCAACCTTGGAAGTAGCCCTATTATTTTAAACCAATTTCTGCAATTATTTTAAATCAGAAAACCTTTTAAAATAGTAATGGGCCTCCCCTCCCTTTCTCTCTCTCCCAGCCGGCCCAGCCCACTCCTCCCCGCGCGCGCCATCTGACCAGTGGACCCCGCCCGTCAGCGACCTCCTCTCCGCACGCGTACCCGGTCCCACCTGTCGGCGCCAACCGCCCTCTCTCGCGCCCGAGCCCAGCCCCACCTGTCAGTCCCCTCGCTCGCGCCCGCTAGCATGTGGCCCCCGCCTGTCAGATCCTTCGTCTCCGCGAGATCCGCCCCCAAATATCACCCCCCTCGCCGGTCGACGCCTTAATGCGCCTCGGATCCGTTGCTCCTGACCCCCTCTCCCCAAATTGAGCCCGACATTCAAACCCCCGCGCTCCGGTGACCGTTTCCCCCATTAAAACCAGCCCGATTGCATCCCGATTCGATGAATCTACATGCAACCCGAGGCTCGCCGACGTTTAAACGTGTTAACCCTCGGCCACCGCCAATTGCGCCCCCTCTACCCCCGCCGGTGACCCTATTTAAACCCCCTGGTACCCCGCATTCGACCCCCATGCTCACACACTGCCAGAACGCACAGAACGCCCTCACTTCGGTTTTTAGCGCACCACCGCCGCCCACACTACAGCCACCGCTCGCCGTCGCCGGAGCCCCTCTCCGTCCACGCCGACCGCACCTCCGTAACCGCCAAGGCCATCCCGACCTCGGCCACCCCTTCGTCGACGCCTAACCCCGCTATCGCCGTCGCCGCCAAGGACCCGAACACCTCCGCCGCCTCCGCTCGTCGCCGGCCTCGCTCCGTCGACCGTTCACCTCGCCAACGGTACCCTCGTGATCCCCGTAGTGTCCTATTTCCGTTTTAGGCCTTAGATACGACCGCCGTCGCTCGCCGTGGCCTCTGGCCCGCTTGCCGTCGCCGGAAAAGACGACCGGCACGGGTCGAGTACCCGTGCCGTGTCAGATTTGATCCTGGCCGTGCAATCTAGATCTAACGACACCGATTAAATCCCATGTACGGTTTAATCTGCGCCGCCAGATCTAAGCGAAGGGGTATGTTTTAATCGCGTGCGTCCGTTAGTTTTTAAAACCCGCATTTCATCTGGATCGTCCATCGCGTACCGGTTCGTTGTTTTAATCTCAGCTGTTCGCGTTATTTTAACTCCCCCGCCTCACCCTCGCGTGTTGGATCTGGATCCAATGGCCCAGATCGATCCGGCGCACGCGCATAGTGCGCGGGTTCACCGTGGGCCTGGCTCACCGTGGACCCGAGGCGATTTAAATTTAAAAATAAATTCCAAAAACTGTTTTAAACTTGTAAAATTCATATCTGGCGCATTTTAACTTCAAAAATTCCCATTCCACTTTCAGAAAATTTGTAATATTATTCTCTACATGTTCATTCAATAAAAACAATATGTTTACTTTGGATTTTTCAAGTTTATTTAAATAGGTATTGAAATGCCCTTAGAGTAAAAATGCAAATTTAATTATTTAAATTTCAGTAAAGCTTATATTTATTTATTCCCTGTTAGAATAATGAAACCACTAAGTTTTCTCTGAACCTTTCATTTTAAATTATTTAGAAAACTCAAAATGAGATTATTCACATTTAAATCCCATTTTTATAAAGGACAGTCCTTCATTATAATTCCTTCTAAATTATTTCTAAAATAAATTTTAAAAACTTAACAACTTGATTTCCTTTAAATTAAAACAAATTTAAACCTATGTGCTTGTTGTGTGGTTTTAGATTGTTTGAATTGAATGTTGTATTTATTTTCATTTTATTTATATTGGGAAGATTACGACGTCGTCGAGGAGCCGGAATACTTCCCGGAAGTTCCTCCCTCTCGCGGGAGGTGAAGGCAGTCTTGGGTATGTCCTCTTCTCTAATCCTCAATTGGTGATAACCTGACCTGAGGTCAATCTTGGAAAACACCAAGGATCCCTTCAGTTGATCGAACAGGTCGTCGATCCGAGGCAATGGGTACTTGTTCTTGATGGTTACGTCGTTCAAGGCTCTATAGTCCACGCACATCCTTTTGGTCTTGTCCTTTTTCATGGCAAAGATGACCGGTCACCCCAGGGTGAGGTACTCGGTCGGATGTACCCTTTCTGCTCCAGGTCTTCGATGTTGCTCTTGACTTCGGCTAGCTCATTGGCGGCCATCCGGTATGGGTGCTTGGAGATTGGGGTGGTCCCGGGGACAAGTTCGATTCTGAATTCGATGTCCTGCTTGGGAGGCATTCCTGGTAGGTCCTCGGGGAAAACGTCCATAAACTCCTTGACTATGGGTACTTCTTCAAGGGCTAGCGAATGAAGGGATGCTTCGAGGGGTTTGCGGCCAGTCATTCGAAAGATGATGGCTTCGCCTTCGGGGTTGATCACTATTATGGACTTGTTGGCACAGTCGATCACTCCCTTGTGCTTCATCAACCAGTCCATCCCTAGGATGAGGTCGAGTCCGGTAGACTTAATGAGGACTGGCTCGGCATGGAACAGTACTCCTTGGATCTCTATCTTAACCTTGGGGCTGTATAAGTGGGCTAAGGTTTTATTGCCTGGAGTGGCAATCATCATAGGGACTGATAGAGGGAGTACTTCCAAGTCGTGTGTTTTCACAAAATCTTCCGAGATGAAAGAGTGTGTTGCCCCAGAGTCAAATAATATTATAGCCGGTACGGAATTTGCAATAAACGTACCGAGCATGACTTCGGGAGCCTCCTGAGCTTCCTCCGCGGTGATGTGGTTGACGTGGGCATGAACCGCCTAGTTGGGTGCCGCGCCTTGGGGCTGCTTGGGGTGAGGACACTGGTGCGAATAGTGCCCTTCCTTTCGGCAGTTGAAGCAGACGACCGGCCTCCCTTGGCGATCCTTCAAGACCGGGGCCTTGGCGGCGGACGTCGGCTGAGCGGCCGGAGCTGGTGGAGCGGGGCGGGGATGCCCGACGTTGGATCCACCGGCGGTGTGAGGTGGCCTGAAGGCGGGCCGAGGATGGTTTGCGGGTGCTGGTGCCGGAGGGACGAAGCGGGGCCTCTAAGAATTCACCTGCTGATGCTTGAAGGCGATCATCTTCCTCTTCTTGAGGTCCAACTTGTTTTGCTCAGTCTCTTGGATAAGCGCTTTATTCACTAGCCGTTGGAAGTCGGCGTAGTCGGTGGCGACGAGCTGGATGGACAGCTCATCCTTAAGTCCCCGGAGGAACTTAACCTGGCGGAGGGCGTCGGTCCGCACTTCCTCTGGCGCGTAGCGTGCCAGATGGTTCAACTCATGGAGATACTCCATGACGGTCCGGTTGCCCTGCTACAAGTCGCAGAACTCCTGCTGCTTCACCGCGATGACTCCGGCGGGGACGTGGGCAGCGTGAAAGGCGATAGTGAACTCCGCCCATGTCACCACGTGGTCCTCTGGCTGGGACTCGCGGTAGTTGTCCCACCACTCCACGGTGGGACTCTGGAGCTGGTGAGTGGCGAAGGCCACTCTCTCTCGGTCGGTGCAGGGGAGGAGGTCCAGCTTCTTCCCAATGGTGCGGAGCCAATCTCCGGCCTCCATGGGGTTGGTGGTGCTAGAGAAGATGGGTGGGCGCACGCGCAGAAACTCCGAGAGTTGGGGAGCGGTTGCGGGTGCTGGTGCGCGAGGGGCAGGCTCCCCATTTTACAGACGGTCCAACTGAGCCTATTGGTGCTGCATTTGAGTGAGGAGGGCGGTGATTAGCTAGTTCTGGTTCGCCATCATTTCCGCCAAGGTGGGATGGTTGGCGGATGGTGACCCAGACTGTCATGGGCCCGTTGCACCCCAGTTGGGTACAACACCCTCGGGCGCGTCACAGCTTCCTCCTTCTCCGTTGTTGAAACCGGTGTTCTGGTGGTCGGCCATCTTCTGAATATACGATGTTATAAGGCAGAAAGATGATGAAACAACAATACAATCAAAAATAGCTCATAAGGCTCATGCATATAAACCAAGTGGTAAAAAGTGTCCATTACAATCAAGCTCTTATTCTACCTACAACACAAGTTGTTGTAGATAGCACCACATACAAAAATTATTATAACTAAAACAGTGGTAACTAGCGCCTACTCGCCACCGGAGGTGGTCTCCGTGCTCTCGGAACCACGAGTGCACGGCTCCCGAGGGATGGTGGGCTCGAGAAAGTTCTCGATGATTGAGTCGGAGACGAGGCCGAGGTGTGGTGCAGGGACGCTGGTGGATGGTCCGGCGGTGGAGGGGTGTGACGGGATCCTCTTGGGGCGAGGGGCAGGCTCACGGATGGGCTTCCTCTTCCTCGGGAGGAGGGGAACCATCTCTGCGATGTCCTTCTGCAGCTGCATAATCTTGCGCTACAGCTCACCGTTCTGTTGGATTAAGCTCTTCGTCTCCTGACGAAGGAACTCAACCGCCTCATGGTGCTCGTCAGCGTCGAGCACCGCCTCAGTATGGAGGTCGTCCATGGACTAAAGAAGACGCGACTGCCGGGCCATGACCGGATCACGAACGGAGTGAACTCCGATGTAGATACTACGGTAGGCGCCGGGAGTGCGCTTCAGCACAAGTCGGAACGACGAGTTTTGAAGACGATCATCATAGATCAACCTCAACTCCATAAGGGCCTGGAGAGCGATGCGTTGGCATGCGACGTCGAAGGTCGGGCCCCCAAGTGCGGTGGTGTAGGGCGGCAGGTGCTCTCCGGAGCCAGGGACGGTGAGGGAGACGTCGCAGGGTCCGGCAAACTCCTCCAGGTACACCCCCTAGAATTCGGGCTCGAAGAGGAATCCGAGGAAGGTGAGCATCATGCGGAGCTCCCTGACGAAGCCCTCGAAGTGGCGGCAGTAGCTGTGAACTTGATAGACTGGCATCTACAAAAACAACAAGTTGAAGAAAAGTGAGGAGAGGAATAAAGTTTATAAAGTATGTTTTTGAGAAATAATTTTCTGTAGCTATGGGCTAGGCTGGTCCGTTTGGCTTCCTACAGTCAAGTCGGCTCTGATACCATCTTATCACGCCCCGATTTATCGAAATCGGAACATTATTGAATTTCATAAGAAAAACAATAATACAAGAGGTTCATCATGCGATAATCGTACATACGACAAGTATTCATGGTACGCAGACCATATTTATTACATCAGAGTTTAATAAAAACAATAATAAAAGTAGAATTGCATGACGAACGCCTTCTTCAAGATTGTTTTCTTGACTGGGTCGCTACTCCAGACCATCCTCCTCGTAGTACGCAGCCTCTGAAGTGTTTGTCCAACGGGTATGAGTACAAAAGTACTCAACAAGCCACCGCAAATGCAATAGTAATAATGCAAGGTAATAACAAAGGAAGGATAATGGCTAAAAGTGTGGAAAAGTATATTTTTCAGTTATTGCAATTTAGTGAAGTCAAGTTTAATCATGTGGAATATTAAACATGTACATCATAACACCAACTAACTCGAGGAGTACGTTTTACCTCCTCGCACCACAGTCCTTACATGTCAAACCATCATGCACATACATATCAAAAGTAATGTAACTGTGGGATGTCACGCAACCCGCCCTTGACCGTGGGCTCGGCTTTTCGAAAAGATTTATGACTCTGATCAGAGGTGTACTACTGTAACCACAAGGCACGCACTCATCCCAAAAACCAAAGTGTAACGAGATGACCCATACCACGGGAACTCGTGCCAAAAGCTCAGCATGAAATGCTCCAAGCGATAACCACCCGCTCTAGGTTTCGCCGGCGCGCCGGGCCGCATCCCGGCTAACGTCGCACCCCCTTTTGCGCTACGTCGGTACAAGCCACCCACAGGTGCTGCTTGACCCATCTCCAAATGGTGGCCTCGGTTTGGAACACTCCATACCTCAGTTAGGACTTACCCATTAGACTTGTGGTTAGTACGGAAGTGTATTGCAACGGATCCCGCAGACTGGTCCTTATAGTGCCCCAGGTGCTACCGACCAATGCCCTAGCTTGCACCCGTAACCCACCATGCATTCACTCACAAACATAACTCATCACCGACAGAATTCCAAGGATAATAATAACGGGGATCATATAGTAGAACCATGTTGCTACGACTCATTTTTATCATATAGCAATTGTGTAAATACATTGGACACTAGCTAATAGTACTAATCATATGGCGACAAGGAGGTTAGGAGAGATAGCATGGCTTGGGTTGAAAATCAAGGTCAGGGGATCCTAAATAAATATATTGTAAGGGTTTCATTTGACTAATGCATGTATATCCTATGTGTTTTAGCAATAGTTTAATAAAACATGGGTTCAATATGCTCAAAAGTGTTGTTTGGTGACTTGCCTTGTTCAGCGAAAGGTGAGGAAGGGACTTCCGGGAAGTATTCCGGTTCCTCGGCGGCGTCGTAGTCTTCCCAATAAAGTAAAATAAAATAAATACAACATTCAATTAAATAGTACAACACCACACAACAAGCACATAGGTTTTGATTGGTCCAATTTAAAGAAAACCAGGTTGTTTATTTCCTGAAACTTATCTTATAAATAATGAACTAAAATGAGACATTGTCCTTTTTATAAGGGGTTTTTAATTGTGAATAATCTCATTTTAAGCTTTCTATTTAATTTAAAATAAATGGTTCAGAGAAAACTTAGTGGTTTCATTATATGAATAGGAAATGAAGAAATATAAACTTTATTTTAAATTTAAATATTTGAATTTACATTTTACCCTAAGGGCAGTTTAATACCTATTTAAATAAACATGGAAAGTCCAAAGTAAACATACTGTTTTTATTGCATGAACATGTAGAGAATAATATTACAAATTTTCTGAAATTGGAATGGTAATTTTTGAAGTTAAAATGTGCTAGATATGAATTTTACAAGTTTAAAACAGTTTATGGAATTTATTTTAAATTTAAAATCGCCTCGGGTCCACGGTGAGCCAGGCCCACGGTGAACCCGCGCACTGTGCGTGTGGTCCGGCCCAATCTGGACCGTTGGATCCAGATCCAACGCGCGAGGGCGATGCGGGGGCGTTAAGTCAACGTGGACGGCTGAGATTAAAAGGCTGAACCGGTACGCGATGAACGACTCGAATTAAGCCTGGGTTTTAAATAGAAACGAACGTGTGAGATTAAAACGTAATGTTTCGTTCAGATCCGATGGTGCGGATTAGATCACGCACGAGGGAATATAGGCGTCGTCCGATCGCGATCGCATGGTCGGGATCAAATCCGACACGGCACGGGTACTCGACCCATGCCGGTCATCTTCTCCGACGACGGCGAGCGGGCCAGGGGCCACGGCGAGCGACGGCGGCCCTAGCTAAGCCCAGAAACGGAAAGAGGACATCTAGGGGAACACGTAGGTACCTTAGGCGAGGCAGGAGGTCGACGGAGCGCGGTCAGCGGTGAGGGTAGACGACGGAGTGGTTCGGGTTCCTCGTCGGCGATGGTGCTCCGGCGGGGTTCATCTTCGGCGGAGGGGTGGCCGAGGTTGGCGAGGTCCGTGCGGTCACAATGGTGCGGTCGGTGAGGATGGGAGAGGTCACCGGCGATGGGGAGTGGTGACCGGAGTGTGGGCGGCGGTGGTGCGCTAAAAACCGAAGTGCAGGGGCTCTATTCGTTCTCGCAGCGAGTGAGCATGGGGGATCAAACGCGGACGGTCAGGGGGTTTAAATAGGGCCACCGGCGGAGCTCGCATGCAAGGAAAGCTGAAGGAGGGACTTAACTCACCAGTGAGGGCTCGGCCATGCATGCACAGCGCGATCCCGGGGCGTAATCGCGAGGATTAACGAGGGGAAACGGTCGGCTGGGCGCATGGGACCGTTTAATGACGACGGATTTAAGAGGGGGGCCAGCGAGGCGGATCCGAGGCGGGGGTCGTCGGCTGGCGCAATTTGGTGGCGGAGGCGGGAGGTAGACGACGGGTCCGACAGGTGGGCAATGTGGTCAGCGGGCACGAGCGCACGAGGGCGGTGGCTGACGGGTGGGGTTGGGCTCGGTCGCGAGAGGGGGTCGGTTGGCACCGACAGGTGGGCCAAGGCAGTCGGGCGCGTGGGCGCGGAGAGAGGGGGTCTCTGACGGGTGGGGCCCGGATGTTAGTACGGGCGCGAGGAAGGGAGTGGGTTGGGCCGGTCGCGGGAGAGAGAAAGGGAGGGGGAGGCCCATTACTGTTGAAAAGGTTTTCTGATTTAAAATAATTGCAGAAATTGGTTTAAAATAATAGGGCTACTTCCAAGGTTGATAAAAATTTGTAAAAATACTCAAAAATATATCTTGGCCTTGGGATCATATACAAAATTTTCTAGCTCCGGGTTTGGTCATTTCCTCTAGGTTTTAGTTAAAAAGGGCTAATGATGGTATTTAAAGGTATTTCCAAAAAAATAAATTCCAGGAAATTAGATTAAATAATATTTTTATTCCTTGAAAATTTGGGGTGTTGCAAACCTATCCCCCTTACAAAGAATCTCGTCCTCGAGATTGGATCGCTACTCGAACAGTTCAGGGTATTGGGCTTTCAGTTCGTCTTTCTTTTCCCATGTAGCTTCTTCGGCGGGGTGGTTGTCCCACTGAACCTTGCAGAAGCGAACTACACGGCTCCTGGTTACCGTTTCCTTGGTTTCCAAGATCTTGACGGGTTTCTCGATGTAGGTCAAATCCTCTTGGATGTTTAGTTGTTGAAGATCGGCTTGCTCGGTGGGCACGCGAAGACACTTCTTCAACTGAGAGACATGGAACACATCATGAACTCCTGCCAATGATGGAGGCAGCTCAAGTTGATATGCCACTTCTCCTTGCCGTTGGAGGATCTGGAAAGGTCCGACATAGCGGGGTGCTAGCTTGCCTTTCATGTTGAACCTTTGAGTGCCACGGAGGGGAGTGACTCGGAGATAGACATAATCACCCTTCTCAAAGGTTAAGTCTCTTCGATGGTTATCGGCGTAGCTCTTTTGTCGGGACTAGGCTATCTTTAATCGATCCCTTATGATCTTGACCTTCTCTTCAGATTCTCTCAATATGTCTGTCCCAAACAGTTGCGACTCTCCGATCTGATCCCAGAGCAGCGGCATTCTGCACTTACGCCCGTAAAGTGCTTCGAACGGGGACATTTGCAGGCTGGCTTGATAGCTGTTGTTGTAGGAGAACTCCGCGTAGGGCAAGTTCTTGTCACACATTTCGCCAAAGTCCAGAGCGCAAGCTCTAAGCATATCCTCCAGTATTTGGTTGACCCTCTCGGTTTGACCATCGGTCTGAGGATGGTAGGCGGTGCTAAAGTTCAGCCGGGTGTCGAGTTCCTCTTGAAGGTTCTTCCAAAACTTGGAGGTAAACTGACTCCCACGGTTAGATACGATCTTCTTAGGAACTCCGTGAAGGCACACGATCCGGGTCATATACAACTCGGCCAACTTGGCGATAGTGTAAGTCGTCTTGACGGGGATGAAGTGAGCCACCTTGGTGAGTCGGTCCACGATCACCCAGATAGAGTCATGACTAGCTTGGGTCCTAGGCAGTCCCGTGATGAAGTCCATTCCTATTTCTTCCCACTTCCATTCGGGGACCTTGAGGGGTTGCAACAGTCCAGCAGGTCGTTGGTGCTCCGCTTTGACTCGCTGGCATGTGTCGCACATGGCCACATACTCAACTATTTCCCTCTTCATGCTGACCCACCAATATTTTACCTTCAGATCTTGATACATCTTGGTACTCCCGGGATGTATGGAGTATAGAGTATCGTGGGCTTCTTGAAGGATGAGGGTCTTCAATTCGGGCTTGTCTAGCACACATATCCGGTTTCCGAACCAGATGGTACCATGCTCGTCCTCGGAGAATCCGGGGGCTTTACCCTTCCGCATGTTCTGTTGGATCTCCAAGATATCTAGGTCTTCCTTCTGAGTCAGTTAGTAGAGCTGACATTTAAAGGACTCCTGAGCTCTATCAGGGAGAAGTTCTCATTGCACGAATTCGAAAGCCTCTCGCAACTGGTGCAAAGAGTATCGACCCATAAGAGCCGATTCCAAGAGGCTAGACAGGACAAATACCATAAGAAGGTCGCGTACAATCAAGTGTATCACTCAGACTCCGACGAGGACAGTGACTCTGATGCAGAAGTCAGGATGGCCGAGTGGTCCAAGAATAAGAAGCAGGTCGCATATCCATGGATAAAATTGACCAAGAAGGAAGAAAGGTATGACTTCGATATCAACAAGGCCGATAAAATATTTGACATGCTATTGAGAGAGAAGCAAATCCACCTGTCACCTAGCCATGTAATACCATCTGCCAAAGAACTGAAGAAGAAGAAGAAGAAGTACTGCAAGTGGCACAACTCCCCATCGCATCACACCAATGAGTGCAAAGTCTTCAGGCAGCAGATCCAATTGACTGTAGAGTAAGGCCGAATCAAGTTTGATGATGAAAAGAGCCGATGAATGTCGAGGATCACACATTCCCTTTCAACATGGTGCATGCACGCTATGATGACAATCGACATACGCATAGAGAGGAAACCGATTGGCTGCAAAAGGTGGAAGTCAAGCAATGAAGAGGCCGATCGGGGAAACAATGAAGGAGAAAGGAACCTACGTGGACCAATGTCGTGTCTACCAATGAGCCATGATGATGTAGCCATCAGATTGGAGGACCGTTTGAGGCCAATCTTCGTGGGTAACCAGGTTCCCAACGGAATAGGGACAGTTAAAGACTACTACATTAGGAAATTTGGGAAGGTCAGACGGTCACCTAAAAGGGACATCTCCTAATTGTTCAGACGAGGTATACAGCCGATACCCATGGTATCACTTCAAGATGGCCGATGCAGAGGCATCGCCCCAAAGCCAACAACACAAGCAAGAAGATTCATAAGGAAATCGAAGGCAATCACGCCAGATAAACACAATTTTTAAGGTACATAGTTTGAGATTCAATAGAAGAAAGGTTCAAGACAAAATGAGGCGGATGCCCTCTGAGAAACCAAGGGTGGTTTGGTGTTGTGATGAGTGATTGACAGGCTTTTTACCCTCTGTTCGAAGGGTACCTCCGGAGGGGCTTCGGAGGTGGTACCTCCGAAGGATGTTCGGAGGTGTGTCACCGAAGTGTGTTCGGTGTTTGCTTGCTGCAGCTGTGCAGCGGAGTGTGCCTGTCGGAGGGGTCCGGCAGTACACGATGACTGGGTTCGTACCGATGGCTTCGGTACTTTGGGCGGTACACCGGAGTGTGTACCGGAGGTTGCTAACCCGGAGAGGTCTCCGGAGTACTGGATACACTTGTTTGCTTGTCTGTGGTGCGCAGGGACTTCGGAGGCGACGGACAGGGTTCGAGCCAGGTGAACCTGGGTCAAGCGGGTGGCTTGATGCCAGGGGAGCGGGGAGCTCCGTCACGGTGGCTGCGAAGGTGGTCCGGGTCGGTCCTCGGGTCGAGGCGTGCCAGGTGAAGGCAGAGAGTGCGGAGCGTGGCTCCGGCTGAAGGTACTCCGAGACAAAGTCCTCGGAGGTGAGGCACTTCGAAGGTACTCCGGATGGAGTGACTTCGGAGTTGATGGACCAAGTCCTCTGCGGAGGCAAGGAGTTCGAAGTGTGCTCCGGAGGGAGACACTCGAAGGTGCCCGACGAAGGTCTCAGAAGTCGAGGTGCATCGAAGGCATGGTCCGGGTGAGGCTCGTCGAGGAGTGTGCTCGGAGTGAGACACTGCGACGAAGTGCTCAAGGAATGCTTCATGCGGAGGCCTTGGACGAAGGAGAGACTTCGAAGGGTGGTACTCCGAAGGTGGGCTTCGGAGTGAGGCTGACTTGAGGTGCTTCGGCCATGCATGGCTTCGGTACACGGACGGACGGTGTTCGAGCTCGGAGTAGCTGCGAAGCCGTGGTGATCCACTCCGGAGGTGGTGGTGCGAAGGCCCAAGGGCTTTGACGGCTTCGGCTCAAAACCGTCACTGTATCGAAGGACTTCTTCGGCGGAGCGAAGGCCATCAGGCTGCAGGCTTCTCGCCGAAGCTTCCGCACCCCTCGCGTGCGAAGGGAGGTTCCAGAAGTCAACACTGTAAAGGCTGACACTGTCTGTTCTGAAAAAGGCTGACACTGTCCCCTCTGCAGCTGACAGAGAAGCCTCCAAAATAAAGGTGGACTACCTTTTGTACCCCTTAGTTCTGTAGAGACAAAATGGATGTAAACCCTAGGGGTAAAGTAGTCACTTCCTTAGGATGAAGCCGTGGGCTATAAATATGGGGGCTCGGTAGGCAACATTTAACACTTTGAGCATTTACTGTTGAGCTCCTGTAGACAGACCTCGCTGTATTCATTCTGAGTTCAATTTATTTCAGTGTTCCTTGTTCAAGCGGCGAAGCCCTGCTTCTGTGTGCTTTTGCTTGAGCTCGTATTGCATACCTCGCTAGTTTTAGTTCACCGAAGCCTGTTGAGGCGAAGGTTGTTTTTCTTGCGAGGTGTGATTTGTCAGTGTGCGTTCGCTCTGTGTAACAGGAGGTGTAACCTCACTGCGTACTAGCGGAGCCCTGACCGAGGCCCGTTTAGCTTCATGTGTCGAAGCCCTTAGCGTTGTCCATTCGCGTGTGCGTGTAGACCTTCGGGTACGAAGCCCAGCACCAGTTGCTGTCGCCAAGTACTTGGTCGAAGTCCTCAGAGGGCTGTCCACTCTTGCGTAGGGTGACGTGCGAAGTCTGCTCAAAGCACCCTGTGTGCGGAGCCTGCACTGACTTAGCAGAGTTGGTTTTCGAGGGTTGTTAGTGGAGCGAAGTCTTCTTGGCTTCGAACTTTTGCTCCTCCGAAGCCTGTGTTCGAAGGTGTCGAAGTACCTCCGAACCAGACCTTCGAAGGCTGTGTTCGAAGCCTGTTCCGCAGAAGACAGAACAGAACCGAAGGCTAAATTTTTAGCCCGAAATTTTAAAAGCTCCCATTCACCCCCCCTCTGGTCGCCGTTTCCGGTCCAACAATTGGTATCAGAGCAGGTTAAGATCACCAGTTGACCTTAACCGGTTTTGTGATCTGTTGGCGACATGGATAGAGGCAGTAAAATTCCTCTGTTCGATGGGACAGATTTTGCATACTGGAAGGTGCGCATGGAGGCTTACTTGTTAAGCCAAGGAAATGCAATTTGGGAGATTGTGGACTCACAATACTCCATCCCTGATACCCGCACCACTCAAACTGAAAAAGATCAATATATTGCCAACTCGAAGGCAAGGAACATACTGTTCATTGGTTTGAGTCGGAGTGAGTTTGATAGGGTGCAGCACCTTAGGACTGCTAGGGAAATTTGGACAACACTCACTGTCTTTCATGAGGGCTCTGCTCAGATTAAGGCCAGGCGCCAAAGCACCTACAATCAACAGTATCAGCTGTTTGTGCAGGCACCTGGTGAATCAGTAGATGCCATGTTTTCTCGCTTTGACGCGATTGTGAGTAACTTGCGATCCAACGGGACGCTTGCTTACAGTGATCATGATAGGGCTATCAAGCTTCTCTATGCTCTTGACCGTAGCATATGGGAGGTGAAGATATCCAGCATTGAGGAGTCCACAGGCTATGACACTCTAACCTGTGATGAACTCTTTAGCAAGCTAAAGTCCACAGAGATTGCCAAGGCATCTCTTGCTGTGCACAGAAGCTCTTTGCCACAGCCATTGGCATTGGTTTCTAGCACAAGCCGTGGCACCACTGCAGAACCAAGCACTTCAGGCACTTGTGTTCTTGCAGATGGTTTTGCTTTGTCCTCCCTGGTCTCCGTCACAAAGGAGCAGGTGGACACTCTAGCTGATGACGAGCTTGCTCTCATTGCCAGGAGGTTCACCCGCTTTCATCATGAGAGACGGGATCAGAGGAGAAGTGGTTTTAGTGGCTGCTATGAATGTGGCGACACCTCTCACATTAAGGCCAATTGCCCCAAGGTCAAAAAGAGAGATGAGAGTGACCGCCCCAAATTCCACAAAAAGGAGAGGAAGCCCTTTGTGAAGGGCAAGCGCGGCAAGATGGCTAAGAAAGTAGCCAAGGCCGCTTCCAGAGCTTTTGTTGCTGCTCTCAGCGACATCGACACTTCCTCAACTGAGGAGTCGAGCTCTGAGGAGGAGGAGTCCCCAAGGAAGGAGGACAAGAAGGACAAGAAGGGACGCGACTTCACCGGCCTTTGCTTCATGGCCGACAGCAATCACAGCGGCGATGAGCTTGACTCATCTGAGGTAAACCTATCATCTGACCAGCTTCTAATTAAATTAGATGAGCTAAATGAAGTTGTGCTAGGTCAGGATAGATTACTTGTGCAAGCCGCTAGAGAAAGAAAAGACCTTAGACTTAGGCTAGAATCTGTATCTACTGAATATGCCATGCTTAAGTCTAAGTTAGGTGATGCTGAATGTGAGTCTTGTTCTGTTGTCATGGGTGAGCTTGCTCAGTTGCGTTCTGTACATGCTCAAACTCTTTCTGAGCTTGAGACTGCACAGAAGCAGCTTTTGGAGGTGGATTCTAGACCTCATGAAATTATTGATTGCATGAACTGCTCTTTATTGCGCGATAGCATTAATTTACGTGATAAACATGTTCATGATCTAGAGGCTAGATTGGAGAGGGCCGGTAGTTCTAAGGATGTGCAGCCTGTGTGTGACACATGCATTACCCTTAAGGACCAGCTAGGCACTGTTAGAGAGCGAGCTGAGAACCTCATGTCCGAAAATGAATACCTTCTTTCTGTGGTAAATAAATGCACTGAGGGGAAGGGTAGGATGGATTTGCTCTTGGCCAAGACCAAGTTGTGTGCTGACAGAGCCGGGGTAGCTCTAGGTTTGGGTTTTGAGAGGATAGCTTCAGACAGTAAAACCAAAACTGTTTTCACCTCTCCCACCACCCTAGAGAAAGAGAGAGCTCTGTTGGACACCCCATCAACCAAAAAGCCTACCCATCCACCAAAGAAAACCACACCTCCTATCAAGAAAAATCCTCCCAAGAAAACCACTCAAAAGAAACCCAAGGAGCCTGTGAGAGTTACTCCTATGACCCATGAGAGTGCCCCCAGAAGAGTGTTTCATTGTTCTTATTGTCAGCGGGCGGGTCATTTGATTGGTTTCTGTTTCCGTCGCATCAAGGATGAGCGACGTGCACATGCGATGAGCTATCAGGACATGCATTACCCATCTCTAGGTATGCATGAGTCTGAGTATTACTCTCGTCCTGTTTTCGAGGCTCCTCGTGCTTCTCGGAGAGGTTTTGCTCCTCGAGGTGTTCACCATGTTCCATATGGTGGTAGACCTCGGGCGAGTAGCTTTGTACCTCGTCAGAGTAGGAGACCTCGTCATGCTTTGCGTTCTTTGCATGTAGGTAGACCTCGCACTTTGCATCATGCTGATTTTCATGTGCGTAGACCGTCTACTTTTACTGTGCCTACTACTCGTGTCACTCAGTGCTGGATGCCTCGTCATTATCTTACTCACCCCAGCACTGAGCGATCGAGACGCTTTTATCATGTGTAGGCGACAGGTCGAGGCTTGGAGGGCACGTGGATCATGGACTCCGGTTGTTCGCGCCACATGACCGGAGATGCAGCTTGGTTCTCCAGCCTCACCACAACCAAGCAGAGGGAACATATCACCTTCGGAAACAATCGAAGGAGTAGAGTGAAAGGTAAAGGTGTGGTAAGAATTAACGCAAACTTCACTCTCAAAGATGTTGCTTTGGTTGAAAACCTGGGATACAATTTGTTATCTGTATCTCAGTTGCTTGATGAGGGCTTCGAAGTGCGATTTCATCGCGATACTTCGCAAGTGCTCAATTCGGATGGCGTTGTGGTGTGTAAGATCTTTAGGGTTGGGAGAGTTTTTGGAGCTGACTTTTCAGAGTCGTCTGGTTCTTCTCATTGTCTTGTTGCACATTCGACTTCTGAGCTTTGGAAGTGGCATAGGAGACTAGGGCATATGAGCTTTGAGTTGCTCGCTCGTCTGAGCGCCCTAGGTCTGATCCGAGGATTGCCCAAGCTCAAGTTTGAAAAGAATTTAGTTTGCGCTCCGTGTCGACATGGAAAAATGATTGCCGCTTCGCATTCGCCAGTCACCACAGTGATGACTGAACAGCCCGGAGAACTTCTCCATATGGACACTGTAGGTCCTTCTCGGGTTAGTTCTTTAGGCGGCAAGTGGTATGTACTTGTTATTGTCGACGATTTCTCTCGCTACTCTTGGGTCTTCTTTCTTGCCAGCAAGGATGAAGTGTTTTCACACTTTCGGAGCTTGGCTTTGAGACTTTTCACTGAACTCCCAGGTGCATTAAAATTCATTCGAAGCGATAATCGCACCGAGTTCAAAAATAGTCTCTTTGTTGACTTTTGCATGGAGCATGGCATAGAACATCAATTCTCTGCTCCGCGGGTACCTCAACAGAACGGTGTTGTTGAGAGGAAAAACCGCACTTTGGTTGAGATGGATAGGACGATGCTTGATGAGCATAGGACTCCTAGAAAATTCTGGGCTGAGGCCATGAACACTGCTTGCTACATCTCAAACCGAATTTTCTTGCGCTCAATTTTAAATTTGACATCTTATGAGCTGCGTTTTGGGAGACAGCCCAAGGTTACTCATCTTCGAGTTTTTGGCTGTCGCTGTTTCATCCTAAAACGTGGAAATTTGGATAAATTTGAGTCGCGTTCTTCTGACGGGATCTTTTTGGGTTATACTACTCATGGTCATTCTTATCGTGTTTATAACTTGGAAACTAACACTGTCATTGAGTCATGTGATGTGACTTTTGATGAATCAACCCCCTCTGTTAGCTCTGCTTTTGAACAGGCCAATGAACACGATATGGAACAGACCCTATTCGAAGACGAAGATCCCGGAGAATTCGAGGATGATCCCCTACTACCCTCGACATCAACCCCCGAAGCTGACCCCGCTTCTACTACTTCGGCACGAGGTCCCGAAGCGACTACCTCAACATCGGTCATCTTGGACCACTCCAACGCACAAGTTGAGGGGGAGACTGCATCCCGCCGCGAGGCTCCACATCATGTCCAAAGGATGCACCCTCCCGAGCAGATCATTGGTGAGCTTGATCAAAGGGTAACACGTTCTCATGCCCATTTCACTAATGCTGCTTTTGTTGCTTCTTTCGAGCCCTTAGATGTTAGTCATGCACTTTCTGATTCTAGTTGGATCAATGCCATGCATGAAGAGCTTGAGAATTTTGAGAGAAACCAAGTCTGGACTTTAGTTGATCCTCCACCTAATGTTCATTTCATTGGAACAAAATGGATTTTTAAAAATAAACAAGGTGAGGATGGAACAATTGTTAGAAATAAGGCTAGACTTGTAGCTCAGGGCTTTTCTCAACTAGAAGGGATTGATTTTACTGAAACTTTTGCACCTGTTGCTCGCCTTGAGGCCATTAGGATTTTGCTTGCCTTTGCGACATCCCGGGGATTCAAACTCTATCAAATGGATGTCAAAAGTGCTTTTCTTAATGGCTTCATAGGTGAAGATGTTTATGTAAAACAACCCCCTGGTTTTGAAAACCCCAAGTACCCACATAAAGTCCTTAAACTTCATAAGGCTCTTTATGGACTCAAGCAGGCCCCTCGGGCATGGTATGACAGACTTAAGTCTTTTCTGCTTGAGCAAGGGTATTTGATGGGCTCTGTTGATAAAACTTTGTTTACTCTCAAGCATGGCAAAGATTTCCTCCTAGTTCAGATTTATGTGGATGATATCATCTTTGGTGGCTCTTCTCATGCTTTGGTTGCCGAGTTTGCAGATACCATGAGCAGGGAGTTTGAAATGTCAATGATGGGTGAACTCACCTTTTTCCTTGGTTTGCAAATCAAGCAAAGCAAACAAGGTATTTTTGTCCACCAGACAAAGTACACCAAGGACCTGCTCAAGAAATTCGACATGTCCGATGCGAAGCCCCTCGCCACTCCAATGGCTACATCTGTAGCATTGGACCCTGACGAAGATGGAGAAGCCGTAGATCAGAAGGAGTTCCGGAGCATGATCGGCTCCCTCCTCTACTTGACTGCCACGAGGCCGGACATACACTTCGCTGTGTGTCTGTGCGCTCGTTTTCAGGCTTCGCCACGAGCTTCGCACCGCCAAGCGGTAAAGCGCATCCTAAGGTATCTCAAACACACCCTTGAGTTTGGAATATGGTATTCATCGTCTTCATCTTTATGTCTTAGAGGTTATTCAGATGCGGATTTTGCTGGGTGTAGAATTGATAGGAAGAGTACCTCTGGTACTTGTCATTTTTTGGGTACGTCTCTGGTTTGCTGGTCTTCCCGCAAACAGTCTAGTGTTGCACAATCGACGGCTGAGGCCGAATATGTTGCTGCAGCTAGCTGTTGTTCTCAGATTTTGTGGATGGTTTCCACTTTGCGGGATTTCGGGTTAGATTATAAGAGTGTTCCACTGTTCTGTGATAACACTAGTGCTATTTGTATTGCAAACAACCCAGTTCAGCACTCCAGAACCAAACACATTGATGTACGGTATCATTTTCTCAGAGATCACAATGAGAAGGGTGATATTGAACTTCAATATGTTGATACCCAACACCAGCTTGCCGATATTTTTACAAAACCCCTCGATGCTTCTCGATTTGCTTACTTGCGTGGGGAACTTGGTATTTGTCATCCCTACGGCATTTTGTGAGGGGGAGCTGATTTTAATTGTCTTGCATATGCTCATTATGTGTGGAATTGCACTTACATCTTTTGCTATTATATGCCTGCCTTTAATTCAAAGAAATCATGACAGCTCAGCTCTATGAAATATGTCTGGAACATTGATTGTGCATGATGTTTTATTCTCTAAAATCAAAACTTGCTCACTGCTCAATCGTGTATCTAGCTAGTTTAGACAGAACTGCTTTTAGCTATCTTTTATCTACTTGACAGCAAGACACTGTTCCTTGGATGCTAAAATTTGCAACTTGAAAAATTGTGTTCTTTATTCATGGATATTCATCAAAATATTAAATTCATCAAAATCAAAATCAAAAATCCATGATTTGCCTGGTTTCAATGAAAAGATCCAGGAGGGTTTGTTTGTCGCACTACTCTATTCTAGACTGCTTACCATTGCACTTTGGTCAGAACTGGGATAGTGTAGTGTATGCCAAAATCACCGCCTTAAGCTTCAGATGGCTTTCATGCCTAGGCTTGGCTTGATTGGAAAGTATAAGGTAGACAAACAAATAACCCCTGGCACTAAGAAAAGAACAACAAAATTAATTAATCATCAAGTTTGCTTTCAATGCTCCTTTTTGGAACAAGACTTGTCTGTCTAGGGTAGAAATTGTTAGCTTTGCGCAGTCCTTGCCTTCACATGTCTAGCTGCTGTGATTTAAGTGGTGATGCTTTTACTTCAAAATGACAAAATCACATGCCATCATCTTGTTTCACAGATTGTTAAATTGAGCTGAGCACATGATCATTTGTGTTAATTTTGGCATATTTTTGCATTATATGTCTTTGCAATTCTATTCATTTCGAAGCTTTGCATCTTTTGAATGCTCCTTGATGCTTGCATTGCCAAAGGGGGAGAAATTCCGGAGAGGTTTGCTTTGTTCTCTGCCGCAAGAAGGCATGATTTTTTTAAAAAAAAAGGGGAGAGTTTTTGACACAAAGGGGGAGAAAAATTTGCTCAACTCAGGGGGAGTTTTTATTCAAGGGGAGATTTGCCGAAGGGGCTTTTACTCTTTCACAAAGGGGGAGAAAATTCTTTTATCAAGTGACATGCTTTGGCTCTTTTCTGAGTTTTTATGGTCACTTGTGTGCTGAAAGTTTTTAAATTTTATTGAAACTGGATTTGGTTGTCAATGCACTCATCAAGGGGGAGATTGAGAAACCAAGGGTGGTTTTGGTGTTGTGATGAGTGATTGACAGGCTTTTTACCCTCTGTTCGAAGGGTACCTCCGGAGGGGCTTCGGAGGTGGTACCTCCGAAGGATGTTCGGAGGTGTGTCACCGAAGTGTGTTCGGTGTTTGCTTGCTACAGCTGTGCAGCGGAGTGTGCCTGTCGGAGGGGTCCGGCAGTACATGATGACTGGGTTCGTACCGATGGCTTCGGTACTTTGGGCGGTACACCGGAGTGTGTGCCGGAGGTTGCTAACCCGGAGAGGTCTCCGGAGTACTGGATACACTTGTTTGCTTGTCTGTGGTGCGCAGGGACTTCGGAGGCGACGGACAGGGTTCGAGCCAGGTGAACCTGGGTCAAGCGGGTGGCTTGATGCCAGGGGAGCGGGGAGCTCCGTCACGGTGGCTGCGAAGGTGGTCCGGGTCGGTCCTCGGGTCGAGGCGTGCCAGGTGAAGGCAGAGAGTGCGGAGCGTGGCTCCGGCTGAAGGTACTCCGAGACAAAGTCCTCGGAGGTGAGGCACTTCGAAGGTACTCCGGATGGAGTGACTTCGGAGTTGATGGACCAAGTCCTCTGCGGAGGCAAGGAGTTCGAAGTGTGCTCCGGAGGGAGACACTCGAAGGTGCCCGACGAAGGTCTCAGAAGTCGAGGTGCATCGAAGGCATGGTCCGGGTGAGGCTCGTCGAGGAGTGTGCTCGGAGTGAGACACTGCGACGAAGTGCTCAAGGAATGCTTCATGCGGAGGCCTTGGACGAAGGAGAGACTTCGAAGGGTGGTACTCCGAAGGTGGGCTTCGGAGTGAGGCTGACTTGAGGTGCTTCGGCCATGCATGGTTTCGGTACACGGACGGACGGTGTTCGAGCTCGGAGTAGCTGCGAAGCCGTGGTGATCCACTCCGGAGGTGGTGGTGCGAAGGCCCAAGGGCTTTGACGGCTTCGGCTCAAAACCGTCACTGTATCGAAGGACTTCTTCGGCGGAGCGAAGGCCATCAGGCTGCAGGCTTCTCGCCGAAGCTTCCGCACCCCTCGCGTGCGAAGGGAGGTTCCAGAAGTCAACACTGTAAAGGCTGACACTGTCTGTTCTGAAAAAGGCTGACACTGTCCCCTCTGCAGCTGACAGAGAAGCCTCCAAAATAAAGGTGGACTACCTTTTGTACCCCTTAGTTCTGTAGAGACAAAATGGATGTAAACCCTAGGGGTAAAGTAGTCACTTCCTTAGGATGAAGCCGTGGGCTATAAATATGGGGGCTCGGTAGGCAACATTTAACACTTTGAGCATTTACTGTTGAGCTCCTGTAGACAGACCTCGCTGTATTCATTCTGAGTTCAATTTATTTCAGTGTTCCTTGTTCAAGCGGCGAAGCCCTGCTTCTGTGTGCTTTTGCTTGAGCTCGTATTGCATACCTCGCTAGTTTTAGTTCACCGAAGCCTGTTGAGGCGAAGGTTGTTTTTCTTGCGAGGTGTGATTTGTCAGTGTGCGTTCGCTCTGTGTAACAGGAGGTGTAACCTCGCTGCGTACTAGCGGAGCCCTGACCGAGGCCCGTTTAGCTTCATGTGTCGAAGCCCTTAGCGTTGTCCATTCGCGTGTGCGTGTAGACCTTCGGGTACGAAGCCCAGCACCAGTTGCTGTCGCCAAGTACTTGGTCGAAGTCCTCAGAGGGCTGTCCACTCTTGCGTAGGGTGACGTGCGAAGTCTGCTCAAAGCACCCTGTGTGCGGAGCCTGCACTGACTTAGCAGAGTTGGTTTTCGAGGGTTGTTAGTGGAGCGAAGTCTTCTTGGCTTCGAACTTTTGCTCCTCCGAAGCCTGTGTTCGAAGGTGTCGAAGTACCTCCGAACTAGACCTTCGAAGGCTGTGTTCGAAGCCTGTTCCGCAGAAGACAGAACAGAACCGAAGGCTAAATTTTTAGCCCGAAATTTTAAAAGCTCCCATTCACCCCCCCTCTGGTCCCGTTTCCGGTCCAACACCCTCGATCGCCCCCACCCGGATGGCGTCCACATTACGGATAATGGCACGATCATCCGTGTCTGAACCAGGAACATCCCAAAGGGATCGACGCCGACGCTGCATAAGACGAACTGCCTTGGTGAGCCGGCGCTTTTGGGCTTCAATCCAATCCAGGAGAGAGGCCTTCCTCCTCGATGATGATTTCCACCTGTATATCATCCAATAGGGCAATCAAGATGGCTTCTTCTGATTGAAGTGAGTCTAGCTTTTTCGAGACGACCGACGACTCACCCTGGAGCTGATCTAGGAGAGAGCCCTCGGTCAACACCACTACATTGAGTGTCTTGACCTCTGCCCGTTGAGACGCGTGACTGGCACGATAGGCCATCTGGCACAACACCCGTTGTACGACCGACCGGTGAAACTCCAAGTGGGCGTCTAGCGTATGGACATCCACTAGCTCCGAAGGGAGGAGGTTCAAAACATCATTGAGAAGTCATCGTATCGGTTGTGAGTCATTGACTAGGACTTCCATGGTGACTTCTAGACGGCATAGCATATCCCGCAAAACCTCCCTGACTTCCGGGGGAGCGGAGCGACAGCCGGTGCAGCGGCGCCCTCGGCCTCATCATCAGCCCCGAGATAGGAGCCAAGATTAAAAGGAAACTGCAAGGAAAGATACTAAAGAAAAGGGGTAGGCGCGCCCGAGTGCAACAACTGCAAAAGAAGAAGAGACTCACGTCGTTAGAGTCGGTGGAGGTGGTTGATTGTTGGGTACCCTTAGTGGGGAATGCCTTGTCATCATCTATGGATGATGGAGGTGAACGAGAGCCACCTTCTACAACACTGCCTTGAGGGGCAGTCGAACCCGTGGCTTCCGGCATCGACTACATTCAAAGCCAATGTGAGTAAAATGAAAGGGAAAAGACAGAGCATATACCCGTAGAAAGGTGTTTACCTAGGGAGCCTCGGTATCAACTCTAGCGGCTATCGATTCTTCCCCCGATGCATCGGCCCTAACCGGTGTGGATTCGATGGCAGCATCAGCCGACGCAGCAAGGTCAGTGATCATACCCCATGGAGGGTCGACCCTGACGACGGGATTCACGGTAGTATCCTCGGTAGTTGAGGATATGTGAGCGCTAGCCGAGTCACTTGGCGTGCGCTCCGACGCCACGATGGGGAGGAGCTAAAAGAAAGAACGAAAAGACAATAAGCGGTGAAAGAAGTAAAACAAGCACCACACAATGAAGGTATACATACTGGTGCCAGTGGGAGAACGCTGTCGACAATGGGCTCCCCTACAACTGGGGACTCAGGCGGTGTCAATTGAGGAAAGAAGGGTGTCACCAAACAAGGAATGAAGAAATCACAGGAGGGAGGCAAAGATTTATAAGGATATGATGATTACCTGGGTGGTACGGGCCCTGGTGGAGCGGTGTGTCGTTACGATCGGCGCTTTGCATTTACACGTCGGGGTCTTGACTCGCTTCTTGGCAAGCCACATCGAAGGGGTAGGGGCCCCACTGCCTAGATTTGTGGTGGCCGATGGCAGCCCATAATGGATCGGCCTACCACTTCGGCTAACTGATAGAGCGTCGATGTCCTTCTCCTGCAAAAGAAAAGTCAGAAAAGGCACAAGAGAAATCAAAACTCAAAGCAAACCAAGTTACGGGAACTAAATCCAACCTCGGGGTCGATATCGGCGAACGATGGATCCAGCAAGAGGCAGAAGCGCTGGGTGTGGCGGTTAAAGATGTGCTAACTCATCTTAGACCACCATTTCTTGAAGGAGACCAATGACACCCTACATGTGGCCCATGAAGGGAACTCCCTGACAGGGATGGCATCAGTCATGGAAAACAGCCGATCGAACTCTACTCAGCTTGTGACTTCGCCACGAACCTAGATCCGACCGACAAAGAAAAGATCAATCGGCAACTGGCCAAAGCCAAGTTGTCAGGCACAAACCATTGGATGGTAAAATTTGTATGATGGCTTGCGCGAAGAGAATATGAAGTTAGTCGGGAGGAGACAAGGGGAGATACAAGCAAGGAAGACAACCTCACTCTCTGGTATCACTAGAACATCGGCCAGGGACGACGGGTAAGGGTATTCATAATAAGGTAAAAACTCATAGGCATACCACACTACATAGTCACTTATGAAGCTGTAGTAGAAAGCCATGAACCAGCAGGCCAAGACATCGACGAACATCTTGGCCCTGGGCCGACAGGCGGCGGCCTCGCCCAAGGATAAACATGGGTGGGTGGTTAGAGGCTCGGACTCACGATGGTCCTATGGAAATGGAGGGTGTCAAAAGAGGGGCCAGGAGAAGACTTGGTCGTATATACATTGAACCACAATTGGAGAAACCACCAAGGACCTCCAAGGTGACCCACCGCGTCACCAATCGATAGCCGGGCCAATACCTGATGAAGGAGAAAATATAGAGAGCCAATGAGGCATCGGCCAAGCGGGACCACAACTCCAGTGGCCAGTTGTTCGGCTAGAAACTGAAGGTGGTAGGTGGGCCCGAGGGTAGACCCACGGAAGAGAAACCTCTTAAGCCAGAGGTTGAGGAAGGCAACGTGCTCCCGGTCGCTGACGGTGCCAGTTTGTTTGTTGTGAATGGATACGTACTTGGCCCAACCACCGATGGACTTGGTGTCAAGGCGATGCGAGGCTTTGGAGCGAAAAGGGAAGAGGTCAACCACGGAAGTAATGTTAAGGGAGGTCAGGGCCACTACGGCAATAAGGGTAGGGCTCATCGGCCCATGGCCAAAAAGGAATGCATTCAGCGCATCGGACCAGAAGTAGGAGGAGGACACTAGCATTGGCTCATTTTTGAAAGGGAGAGAGAGGGAGAGGCTGATGCAATGTGCGATCCCGGTGTACTCCTAGACACCCCGTTTCGACGCAACAACCTAAAGGAGCCAGTCGCGCCACCCAGGAAGCAGAGAGGGGAATGCCCTAAAACTATGGTGCCAATCGGAAAGAAACATTTTTGAATATTTGAAGGGAATGCGCTGGGTTTTGGCATTGATGAAATCAGTGGGATCAGGATCACTACACGGCCCCAAAAAGAAACAAGATGGATATTTGTCCAGAGGGATCAAGATTTGTTTTTTCGGATTCTGCAGAGAAGAAAAAGGGGAAACGCGATAAGAAAAAGGCGGAAGAAGCAAGAAAAATCGGCAAGTAATCAAGGATAGAAGAGCCAATGACTTACCTAGGGTACGAAATCGTTGGTTGCCATCGGAGACTGATGAAGAAAGAGACCAGCGGAGAAGATGATGAGCACAGGGAACACAGAACAATGCCAAGATAAAGAAAGGGAAACGTTGTGCAAAAGGCGTAAAAAGAAAGGGGAGGTGCTCGACAGTTCTTTATAGAGTGAGAAGCAATTCCTCAGCGGTCGAGTCAAAGTGATTCCAGCCAATTTTGTGGGATCGTTCCCAACGTTTGGCAGAAGGTAATCATGAGTACGTTTTTAATAGGCCGAAAATCGTTGCAAGATCAAGGGAAAACAAGACCTTTGATTTAAAAGAACGCCAGTGCTAGACTATGTGGGATAAAGTCTGGTCTGATGCCGCCACAGAAAAGTAGATAAGTCGGACTAGGCGACATCCATCACACTCATTCATGGTCAAATAAAAAACAAAGGTACAAGGAAGAAGATAAAGTGGAGCCGACGCCCTTGCAACATATATGAAGCATTGGAAGGTGAAGAGTTTTTGGCTATTGGAAATAAATTAGAAGGGACATTTGAAAGGACATGCTGGCAGGGGTGATTATGATTGATAATTTCGAAGCATCAGTTATCCGTGAGCGCTCCGAAACTGGGGGGCATGTGTCGACGCCAAGATTTGGTAAGGCCCAGAAGCCCACTACGAATTGTCGCATGGTCAACATAAGATCAAGGAAGATCCGATCAAAGAAGTATGTCCACAATAGCTGCATGATCGGAAGGGGAGCCGATGGAGATAAACGCAACAACGGTTATAGATTCATCTGAAATCACCTAGATATGTTACTTGGATGACAAGTCTACAGACTATAAATATGTACCCCTTAGGTTAGGATCAGTTTAACTCTCGTTCAATCTACAATTGGGCATCGCCACCCTTGTGCCCCAAGGTTATTCGGTGGGACTCGAGCTCTCGGAGCTGGGCTGCATCAGTTTGATCTCCAGCGAATAGGTGAGTCCCGCCACCCCGACTTCCATGCCAACTAGGTTAGTATCCTCACGGATGCATCGGTTCAGTCCGATCTCTTGAGGAGAATGGTGAAACAACACGGTCACCAATTATTCTCAGTGTATTTGGCTAGATCTAAGGCTGCATCAGTTAGGTTTGATCTCTTAGATTGAGGCGACCTGGGTTTGATAGCTTGAGGCTTCATCGGTTAAGTCCGATATCTCTTGCTGTTGTATCTTTTTTATGTCGTATACTGTTCATCTAAATAAAATTTGTCTGATTCGTTGATATATTGTTCAGATCATCATGACTAGCTATTGTCTCGGTTAGGTCCGATCTAGTTATTGTGATAATTTCAATGATATGGATCTGTTATCTGGCATGCTTTATTTATTTCCATCAGAGTAGAAGCTGATAGGTTATCTTTAATTCATCTCCATATCATGTTCACCGTCGAAGAGTGCTCATCGTCCTATATTTATTGATAGGAGACGAGACCGTTAGAATTTATTGTACCATTAACCAACCAGATGTTGTCAACAAATCGAGTATATTTTTAAAATTTAGTATTAATGATAACGATAAATTCAATGTCCTATTAAAATATGAAATTTTAGATGAGAGATTTATAGTGATATAATTGACTTGAAATCGTAAATGCGCCTGCACCGGACAAATGTTCTTCTCCTCGCTCGAAACCACCTTCGCATCTGGTCGGCTAATCGTCCCGTTGATTACCTCGTCCTGTCGCATTTTAGGTCAGGAGGGCCAGGTACGACGACGGGCATATAGTAGTGTAGCACACTAGCATCTCGCCATTTTTCCTCTCCATGTTTGCTCGCGCTGCATCAACTTGGTGTTTGGTGGCGCCTATCATTGCGACGTGCATGTGCTCTCACAGTTCCTGCTTCCTGCAAGCTTAACTGCCTGGACCTTCACTCCTTCACCTCCTCTCTTCTTCTACGACCCCAGTGATCGATGAGTCGCCATGCATGATGCATTGTCCTCCCAACACACATCGATCATTCATTCCAGCCTATGCGACAATTCAAAATGGCCGCCTTCAATTCTATCTCGGTATCATTGATACTTTGTCTAAAATTATAAGACATAATATAAGTCTTTGAAATACTTGATTTGTCACTCATAAAAAGTTATATTTAATTACCTGCCATTTAGCCTACCATTATAAACTCGGATGATCTTACTTATCATACACATAAATAACAAATGATCAAACTATATAAATTTTTTAGCAACAAATCCTCAAATCTTCCTTAAAAACAGTGGTCCGACCAGACTAATAAATATTTCCTCTGCCCATTACAAGAGATAAGTTTTTGTGGATTTTGACGGAATACTTTGGCTAACATCTATAAAATTAATATCAAATAAATGTAATTTTTATATACAAATTTAACTATATCACATGCGTAACACAAAAAATGCATGCTAAACAGTATAATCTTTTAAAATACATATATGTCTTATATTATTGTACAAAGGAGTAACCCTCGTTTTTCTAATAACACTACCAGTCTTACTTACTCCTGCATGGTTTTCTACTCACATATGGACATCTTGTCCAGTCATCAATTCATCACTGTAAGGGAAAGAAAGGAAGAAGAGAACAGTTTGAATCTTTCCAATCTCAACTTGTATATGTATCTTGATAGCTAGCCATTTGCAGATGGATCCCAAATCCCAAATGTAGTATTAGTATCTGCGAGATTGCCAGCATGAACAGGAGGATTACAGGTAGCTCAGCACGCAGGGGGATATGTATAAATCCATCACATGCCGATGGAGTACGGACAAAGGAGCAACTGGACAAGTTGGAAAAAAATCGCACAGCCTATGATGTATGAACTGCACAGCCATTATTTTTTTCCTTTTCCTTTAGATCACAGCATCGATCAGTATTCAGTAGCAAAGGGGCATGAGATGAAATGTTACTTGTAGATTACCCCTCCACTGGTGGTACTCTGTACTGCCTACAACTATATATGTTTCTGGATACTGGATATCTATCTATCTACTCTATCTCCCTCTGTATATATTGAACTCATTTGATTTTTTAAGGTCAAATTTATTTAACTTCAACCAATGTTATAAAAAAATATCAACAATTGCAACACTAAATTAATTTTATTAAAACAATCTTTTAATAGTATATTTATTTGATATTGTAATGTTAATATATTTTTATTTAAATTTTATTAAAGTTGAAGAAATTTAACTTTAAAAAACAAATGACTTATAATATTTTTTTTTTTTGAAAATAGGCCGCATGGGCCCGACCTTGTTTGAAGGCCATGGGTGTGTCGGGGATGTGAACGAGAATTTCCCAGGAGGTCACCCATCCTGGTACTACTCCCGCCTGAGCACGCTTAACAATGGAGTTCTGAGAAGATTTGGTGCCAGCTAACTCACATCCCTTTCACAATGACTTATAATATATAAAACAGAAACAGTATCTATGCTCATAAACTGGACAAGGGAAAGCTGCCCTTATTGTGCACAGATGATCACAGATGGGCATGGAAGAGGGGGGTTGGCTAACCAACGGTGGAGAGCGCTGCCGCTGCCCTTGTCTCCTGCCTGCGTCGCTCAAACGTCCACCGCAGTAAAGCTCGCCTGAGACAGCCTTCTCGCGTACGTGGTTACAAGCTGCAGCTGTGCGCTGTCCAGCCTCTCCAAGTACGGCAAGAATGCAGGCCCGAGCTTCAGGTACGTATCCACCAAGCACAGCACGACAGCCTGCAATGAGGCACAGGATGAGCACTGTAGTAGCAAACAGGGCTGTGGAATAATCCTTGGCAAAATATAGATGAACTTTAATTGGTGAAGAATAAGAACATTTAAAAAAAAATTCTGAAAAGTAGTGCCTGATCTTAAACAGGATTTATAAGAGGAAGGGTGCATGAATGACCTTGCGGACATATGGACTATGGTTTTCGAAGGCATCCACAAGGGCAGGAAGAAATGTTGACAAATGTGCCATGAGATTCTCCTGTGATACTCGAATCACAAGCTGCAAATAAAGGAATAGGAAATGGAAATAAGCAATAAAGAAAGTTAGTTGCATACCTGACCCAACAGATAACACAGTTTGAAAGAAACCAGTTAAGTCAATGATACACAGATAATGAAATGTAAGATTACACATGTGCTCCTTCACCGTATAATTTGATGGATTAGCATAGTACAACTATATTGCTAGAACTCAGCTCACCATCTTACCATACACAAGATTGACATATATCAACGATAGAGCTTGTGTTTAGGATTACCTTGCTCAAACTACTGATGCTGACAATAAGAATTTTTTCATCCTGGAAGGCCAACTGAGAAGCGATTGCCTGTGTATTTGGATGAAAAACATAAGGTACCAACTACTGTGAAAAGAACAAAATATCCAAAAGACTAATAACTCACATACCCTTAGGCATGTCAGAGGATCAAATTGAGTAACCACCGTTGTCAAACAGATATGAGCCTGATTTACAACCTGAAATGACGACACAAAGGCTTGAGAGGGCGACTTTATGGCATCAACATTTGCAAGCTGAAAAGAGGTGGTCAGTGCAGTACCTTCAAAGCAGCATCTTTGGTTGCATGAAGCAATTTAACTATAAGGGTATCGATACAGTTCTCCATTACCTTTCTCTGGAATACATGTCCCATAACAGACGTCATTTTCATAGAAGATGACATTAAATGATGACACATCAGAACACAGGCATTCACTATTAAATAACTTCAGAAAAACTTACTTGCTTTTCAAGAATTTCAACCAATAGAGAAAGTGCAAGCTCTCTAGTGGATTCCTCTGGATCATCAAGCATCTCGAGAAGAGAAGAGGACATCTGGTGTAAATTCTGAAAAGGGAACAAGTGAAAGGAATCATTTTTTTCTTTCAGGTCGCTGGATCTAATTCCTTATGCAAAAACTGTTCTATCTCTTAATGCAATTGTACACGAGCATTTTGTGTAACCCTGAAAAAAGGGGCAGCACACCTAGACAGAGGATGACAATGCCACTTAAGGGCTGATTTGGGTGACTTCAATCCCAGCCCATTTCCCAGGGATGGGCCGGGATTGAAGTCACCCAAACCAGCCCTAAAGATTTGGATAGAAGCCTCTAACCTTGATAGACACAGAGGGGTCATTTATATCTGGAGCTTCTTCCATTTGACTCATGGCATCCTGATTATCAAAAATGATATATGTGATCATACGGCATAATAGAAACCACCAAATAAAATAGGGAAATTTGGATCCATGCCATTACAATTTTGCGACTTTGGAGAAATGCCATTACAATTCACGTATTTAGATTCATGCCATTACAAATTCAGAGAACTTCGAACTATACCATTATAAATTTAGAAAATTTCCGAAATATGCCATTACAATTTTAGAGAAATCTGAAATATACCATTAGATTTTGTGAGAGCTGCAATTCCGGAATGGCATATATCCAAATAGACGAATTGTAGTGGCAAAGTTCCAAAGCACGGTAATTGTAATGGCATATATCTAAAAAACCCAATAAAATAAGAGTGTTCTCTAACAGTGGCTGAAATGAGAACAATCTAAAAAACAATGATCAAATAAAATATCAGCAGGCCAGCCAAGTAGTTACAGTCTTACAGACCTGATGATATGTCTTGGAAGTGCTTGGCCCATGATCCTGACAGTTATTCACCATCACATCCTTACTTTTGACAGTTATGTTCAGTTCACTCACATTTGCTTCATCAAATCTCTTGATGTCAGTACCCTCTTTTCTTGGACTCTCAACTGTGTTCTCTGATATCACATTATAATCAGATCTTCCAGGGAGGCAACTCGACCTTGTAGCACAAGACTTCTTGTCCATCATTTCAGCATCGTGACCATAAGATTCATCGTTAGGTATGGATTCAATCTTTCCAGTGTGGCGCGCATGAACTTCCAATTTAATACTTGGGAGACAGTGGAGTGCAGAATTGAAAACATCATCAGTCTTAAGGCAGTTAGACTGATATGCGGAATCCATATGGTGCTTATTTTGCTTTAGGACTAAACCTTTAGCATAAGGTTGATCTGCACCAGAAAAGGAATCAAATGATGGCACCTTTAGTTTATGCTTCCTTTGTTGCAAGAACTCTTCCAGATCGCTCTCTATTGTAGGGATTAACTGCTTTATTGCCCGTCTCAGTCGCTTTTGTTCTTCCATTGACAGGCTAACTAAAAAGCTTAACAAAGTTGCAGGATCATAATGAGAATAGATCGATGAGAAACCAACAACACTGACCTCTTTTAGCTTACTGTTTTTATCCTTAAACAAAAGAGCTAGCTTTTCAAGCCATGGCTTAAGGAAGCTGCTGCTAGAATAGCTGTCGGAATTGACTGTGCATTTTACGAAAGAGGCATTTGCAAACTCAAGAATTGCCAGTTTTGACTTGGGAGATTTCTGTTCTTCCAGTGAACGAATAAGGGCAGGTAAGAGCGAATCAATGGAGTAGAATCCACCTGCAAGTTTGAAAATTGCTGAGCACTGCTGTTTGATAGATTCCTTTGGGTCATTCAGCTGAGAGAAAACGTGGGGCAGCGTCTTGTCCAGATAATGTTCAAAAGGCTTCTTAAAAACTGGCATTATCTCCAAAAGTGACGAGAGAGCAGCCTGTGCTACTTTATGATGAGCATCGTCCAAGTAACGACTAACAAGCCTCATTACCTTGTCAAAATTTTGTGCAACCTCCTGAAAGCCTCTTGGTCCATGCTCCAGCAAACGCTGTCTTAAGAAATTGAAAGCGTATACCCTCGTCATCCAATCTGACCTTGGGTTAAGACCTAAAGAAAGTGCCTCTGTGAGAGAGGAGGGCACATCCATATTATTGGCCATTTCACTCATAATGAGTTGCTTGTCATCTAAATCACTTCTAGTATTGGCATAAATCCAGTTTGTCATCTGCTTACTCAAGAGAGGACGTCGGAAGTTCGGAGTGTAATTATTCTGTGGGTCCTTAGGAACAACACCATTATTACGAGTGCTAGGACGATATTTCACCTTCTGAGCTCCTGATTTCCCACTGGAGCTACCATCAGAGATTACTTGAACATCATCTTGCTGTAGCGAGTCCCCTGATTTTTTCAAACTAACAGAAGGAGAAAGGTTCAGCACATCAGAAGGATACCCCAGAACTTGAACTTGCTGACTCATCTGTTCAGTATTTGGTCTGCACTCAGCCTTGTCTTGAACAATCGTTACAACCGTTGCATCAGACGATGACAATTCTGAGGTAGGTTCTAGTGCATATTGAGTGGCAAGGGCCGGGTCACAAGCTAATAAATTGATGCCTGCCTTGTTGCCTGGTCAATTACTTTAACGTTAGAGATCCTGATTTGCTAGTTGATAAAATATAAAATAAAGTAATTCTCCATGACACATACCTGAATGACGTTTATCAGGATCAGGGTCTTCGTTTGGACTTGTTTCTTTATTTAACGTGCTCCTATCTTTAATTGAACCTCCAGTAGCTGAATTGGCATCTATAATTCCTTTAGCTTGAATTTTTGTGGCCACATCATCATGTTGAAGGGATGCTTTCACTTGTACTGATTGAAAGTCTACGGAAGAAAATGATGTCCCAGAATCGACCTTAACAACTTTGTCCATTGCAGTTGAAGAAATTGAATTACAAGAACTAGACTGAGGCTGTGTTAATTTAACTTTTTCTACCGGAGAAAGATGCCTTTGATGTGTCTCAGCATCTTCGTCGTTTATCATCTATTAAATTAAACAAAATAACTTTAAATTATATGACCAATTAGGCAAATATATCAAATAAATGTGAGGGTATACTTTCTGCCTGGATGATTCAAATGATAAGAACAGCTGATGCGAGCGTTCAGGCCAAATCCTTGAAAATATTCTGTAGCACGCTCTAGCACTCGATCGGACCTTCAAATTTTAAAAGCAACTTAAATCAATTCATCAAGCTGAATATACCTAATTCATGGTTAGTCATTACACATTTGAGATTCACGATAAATTTTACTGAGTGTATGTGATGTACTGATGTATACAGAAAAATACCAATTTTCTGCAAATGTACAGGAGGCAAAGAAAAGGGATAAATGTAAAAGTGCCTTTCATACATATCAATGATTAATTGTGCCATGTAAATACCTCACAAGTCGCATCTTCTATACAGCACTTTATGAATTCTTCATACAGGTCGACTGATCTCTGTATTTCTGGAGTATCAACCCAGAACTCTAACATCAATATTGCATACTCACAACACCTACAATGACCAAACCTTTTTTAAGCATTCATCCAAGATTAAAGCTGTGTATACGACATTAGTGTGTTTCTCTTACCTGGCACGAAGGGCTGCACTTCTATCATTCTTTGCAAATTCAATAATTCTTGGTAGCATTCGAGCTACTTTGCAGTTCCGCAGCATCTGTACATGGATATAATGCACACATCATCATCATCATCATCAACAACAACAACAACAACAACAACAACGAAACATTTCAATCCCAAGCAAATTAGGGTAGGCTAGAGTTAAAACTCAACATGAGCCATTAATCAAGGTTCAAGCACATGAATAGCTTCTCTCCATGCAATCCTATTCAAGGTCAAATCTTTGGGAATATTCCATCCTTTTATGTCGCTTTTTATTGTCTCATATCAAGTCAATTTCGATTTTCCTCTACCTCTCCTCACATTATTGTTGCGTCTTAGGATTTCACTATGCACCGGTTCCTCTAGAGTTCTTTATTGGATATGTCCAAACCATCTCAACTGGTGTTGGACAAGCTTTTCTACAATTGGATATAATACATATCAAACATACTGAAATCAAATGGCTACAAAAAGCTCTTCAGTATATTACCTCTTTTATACAGTTATCAGAGGAGTCAGCAATTACAAGAATGGTGATCACAACATTCTTAAGAAGGACCTACAAATGTAAGATGTTACATGGTCAGTTCAGAAGTATCAAGGATGGTACTTATAACTGTCTACAGATGTGGCATAGAAGAGAAACATACCGGAATGAGCAGTTCTGCGCATGGTTCAAAGTCACGTAGCAGTTCTTTTGATAGGAAATTCAGCAAATGGCATGCCTACAGATACCAAAAAAACACTTGGTTTAATGAGCAACCAACAAAATGATTGAAAAAATGGCCTGCTTGATTCCGAAGGTTTATAAACAGTCGCATACCAATCAGTTTCTGGTTCATGTCACATTACTACAGTACTTCTATCATTCTACGACAACTACAGATTATTACTAAGATGGAAAAAACTCCAGACCTGTTTTACAACACTTGATCTCCTATCCAGAATCTGAGTTATGAGTGGGGTCACAAGCTGCTTTAGGAGCATAGGGAAGGCTGAATAGTCTGCAGCACCTGGCACAAATAGGAAGAAAAATATCTAAATCTTGCTACTCATCCAATGTGTACACTGGACAGTAATCAACGCAAACAGAAATGAGCAAGAATTTAGAACCTCCAAGAACTAAGCCTTCCACTCTTTGCATTGCAGTTATCCGGATGGACCACTCATTATCTGGATGTAAAGTAGATGCTACCTTTTCTATTTCCCTTGCTAGGTCCTTCTCAGAGAATACCTTTATTGGTCCAAGTGCTTTTCCTGTAATATCTCCATCTCCTGTACCAAATATGGATGGAAAGGTTGCATCCCAGCAATCAGGAGTATCCTTGGTGATTAAAAAAATGTGAACAAAGCATAACAGAGGTCCAGGATGCATACCACGTGGCAAGCATGGTTAGCATCCATCATGATACGTTTGAATCAGAATAATTATAGTTAATTTTGAAAAGGACAAAAAATAGGCCCAGGATGTGTGATAGAATAATAGGTAAGCAGAACTCCTATATTCAGGTGTTTAGTGTTCTAAAAACCAAAACCATAATCGCTTGTTCTTAGCATATTATCACTTGTTGGTTGTAATTGGCTCCTGCAGTAATGACCAATAATCATTCAAAACTATCTGGCTAAAATTAGTTATCGACAAGAAGAAATTCATGACCAACAGGCTCTAAAATTCAAATTAATGTTGATCATATAAAAGTAGTCATTTTAAAATCAAGGGATAAAGAAAAGGTTGTGAATCGAATAATCCTGACAAGTTTTCAGCTTTAAATTTATATATACGACAAAGTGTTGTTATATGATAGCAGGAACTAAAACATATAATTTAAGATTGCTTGTACTTCCTTGATGAGACAGACAAATTTTCTTTGATGCAAATATGCAATCATGACCCCATGATCCTTTTGCTCAGTTAGCATATCAATCAGAACAAATTAACTTGTTTCTTAGGAAAAATAAAGTAAATAGTTTTGGAACTCTTTTAGTGCCTATCAAGTATATTATATTACATTATATATGTTGAAAGTATTTACCTGATAATAAAAAATTGTAGAAAAAACATGCTAAATTGGATAAAAATATTTGACATGGTTATTTATAAGAACGAGGTTTGAATCCCTGAGTGCTCGCATAGTACCTGCAAGAAGTGAGGCATTTCTTGTGATAATCTTCTCTTTTGGACTTTTCCTTGCTTGATTGGTATGCGAAGGTTCAATTTCTATTGTTATACAGCGATTGTCTTGGACACCTGATATGCTAACGGGTTTTTCTGCATACTCCATTCTTGCACTCATCTCCTTCATCTGCAACACCAGTAACCAAAGCATGAAGGTCCAGAACTTAAATTTGAACACGTTATATTAATGAATATTAATCATGTTTTAGAATTTATAATAAGTAATTATGTTATTTTCACAATATTTGTTGAAAGTACTGCCAGCATTGTGTACATTAGGTGAACATTTTTTAACAGAGTGAAAATTGTCAAATCTTAAGGGCGATAAGAGCGTGAAGATTGTTGCACCTGATAAACTGCCTAGATGATGTAGCACAACACTGCAATATCTTATCCAAACCTAACAAACTAGCTTGCTAAGTGTGTGCTCTAACCAGATATGCCACATTCATATGAACTATAAGCATTCTGGAAGTTGCATACTGCCACGGACTACATTACTAAAAGCAGTGGTGGAGCCACGTCATGGGAGGGGTGCCCTTTCTCTAAGCAACAAATCAGTGTTCAATGCCTTCTGCCCTTCTATTGACCATATGTACTCTCTAAATCTAACATATGTAATTTCTAGCTTTGAAATCAGTTTATAAAGTTATACACTCACCCTAACATATGTACTCTCTAAAATAACTGTAAGCGTACACTTTCTTTTTCTTCTGATCTTGCGTTTCTATTGTGGATGCATTATGTAACAGCAAAGGCTGGGAATGCATCCATTTCCATTATCTAAAAAATGCACTGTTAATAAGTGTTAACATCTCTCAGCGATGAGATGCTCATGCAAAACCACTGGATAATAAGGCAGCACTACAGGCTCTAAAACAACTAATGAAAGGGGAACAGAATTGAACCCCCAATACCTCCATGAGTTTCACGAGGAATCTCCTGGCCGCCTCCCTCACAGCCGCGTCGACGTCTCCGAGCCGACCCACGACCAGCGGCGCGAGCTCTTCGGAGTGGCGCCGCATGGCCTCTCCACTGGCGGCGCACAGCGCGTCGAGCGCCAAGCGCGCGGCCTCGGCGTTGCCGTCGGCAGAGCGGAGGAGGCCCGCGCAGCATTCCACGAGGGCGGCCGCGCTGGCTGCAGAGAGCTCCTCCCCCGGCGCCGGCGCCAGCTCCCGCATCCGCTCCACCGCGGCGGACGATGACATCTCGCCGGCCGGGGTAATGCCGCAATTGTCTAATGCGGGTGGAAAGGTGGCGAATTGGAGGGAAACCACGCGAGGCGACCGAGAGAAGCAAAACTAGAGACGAAGCGAGCGGTGGGCTTTTTGGGGTGGTGATTTTTATAGGGGATTTGCTCCGCGGTTTTGTACGGAAAACTACTATCGAAATGTCTGATATTTATTAATTACTCAAAAATTTGTCTAGGTTAAAATTCATCCGAAACGTAATATAAATATTATCTTTAAGAAACATTCAAAATAAAAATGGTAAAAGCATTTGAAATAAAAAAGATGAAATATTTGAAATAAAATATTGAAACATTTTGCTCTCACGTATACAATATTGAGTTCTAACTACGATAAACATAAACTATTTATCACATTTAAAAGATGGGGAACTGTCATTTTGAAATGGGGGGACCAACAGGAGTCTCTGACTGCTTGCTAGAGGAGCCTGAAGAAAACATGAGAGAACAGAGGATGGCAGAGGGGTCTGAGAAACATAAAGGGATATCTGCTTATGGGGATAATGTCGTTTCTGAAGTTGCCTCGGAGGGGTTGTGTGAGACTAAAGGTGAATTGGTTGATAAAGAGGAAGAGGTTGTAAGGGATGCAAAGTCTGATAGGGTGCAGCTTGATGAACGAGTTGGTGAGGAGAGAAATGCTCAACAGTATGAAGCTGGGGAGAAAGAAATTAGGCGTAGAGTCAAAAACAAAAAGAATCCTCCAGTGGCGCAAAGATTCAGCACAAGGATTAAGAGGGATGGAGTACCTATTCAACTCAAAGCTCAACAGCGAGCAGATCAGATAAATGACATTTCAGGTACATCTCGTTTTACCTCGTTTAGCAATACTGAATCTAAAATTCTTGCTGAGATCGCTCAACAATCGGGGGTGAGGTTGGGTGAATCTGAAAACGAGATATATGCCAATATTGACTTTCTAAAAGCTAAAGAACTTGCTCAAGCCTTAATTTGTGTGGCAAAAAAGAATATTGGGGATAAAGAAAAAACTGTAGTGCCAAATGAGACGATTGAAGACATCAATGTTTGTCCTGTTTGTGAGGGGGGGAATGATGAAGGTGAGGATGGAGCCATTATGGGGGTCGACCAAGATGAAGGTGATAAATGAAAATTATTTTCTGGAATATTAGGGGTATTGGTAGTGGGGGTAGGAAAAAGTTGTTGGCTGATATGATTAAAAATAACAATTGCGATTGTATCTGCCTTCAAGAAACTATGAAGGATAGTGTTAGTCAGAGAGACTTAGATTTCCTTTGTGGTCAGAGAGATTTCTGGTGGTTAAGTAAACCATCAAATGGGCGCTCCGGGGGGTTACTTATGGGGGTGGATATGGATAAAGTCAGTTTAGGTCAAGTGGATCAGGGGGATTTTTTTATAAGTGTGATAATTTTCATGAAGGATTCTGGAAAAATGTGGGAAGTTATGAATGTTTATGGTCCAGCTCATGAAGAGGGCCGGGGGAGATTCCTTGCTGAGTTGGCTCATAAAATGACTAATCAGCAGGTTCCAATTCTTATGGGGGGTGATTTCAACATTATTCGATTTCCTGCGGAAAAATCTAGGGGGGTTCCTAATAAAAAATGGATGAGGGAGTTTAACCTTTTTATTTCTAATGCGGAATTACAGGAACTTCGCAAGAATGGGGGGTTATTTACCTGGACTAATAAAGCTGTCCCGCCTACTCGAGAGGTCCTAGATAGGATTCTAGTTTCTAACAGCTGGGATAGTCTTTTTCCTCTTGCTTCTGTACAAAATTTACAGAGAGTTGGGTCGGATCACAGCCCACTTCTTGTAAATGTAGATAGACAGACGCAGCAAGTTAAGGGGGGTTTCAAGTTTGAAAATACTTGGCTTCTTCAAGAGGGGTTTAGGGACTGGGTTCTAAAATCTTGGCCAAAAAGGGTTAGACCAAATGTTATGGATCACTGGCATGATGTCCACTCCTCTCTTAGGAGAAAAATGAAGGGGTGGGGGGTGAATATGATTAGTCACCTTCATAAACAGAAATCGGAGCTCATGAGGGAACTCGACAAATGGGAGACAAAGGTTTTACATGATGACATGATGTTGACAGATTGGGGGTGTATGTATGATACAGAGGGCTTATTGATGGACATTTACCATAGAGAGGCTGCGTATTGGCGAGATAGGAGTGGTCAACAGTGGCTTTTACAAGGGGACTCGAATAGTGCCTTTTTTCATAAAATAGCGAATAGAAGGAAACGGAAATCAACAATTGTGGGTCTGGAGCATGAGGGCCGCTGTATTACTGATGTGGTGGAATTGAGATCCCATATTGAATCGTTTTATAAGAATCTGTTTGGCTCTGAGCAAACCCCCATAGTTAAGCTGGATGTATCAATGTGGAGGGACAGACGAAGATTATCTAGGGGGGAGTGTGCCGAGCTAGTGGCTCCTTTTTCTTGGGAGGAACTCGATGTTGCCATTAAGTCCATGAAACCTAATACGTCCCCGGGGCCTGATGGGTTTTCTGTGAATTTCTATAAAGCATTCTGGCCACAATTGAGATGTGTTTTCAAAGAAATGCTGGATACAATGAGACATGGTAATCTTAATTTGGCTCGTATTAATTACGGGGTGATTGTGTTGCTTCCTAAACTTAAAGATGCTAATAACATCAAACAATTCAGACCTATTTGTTTACTCAATGTGTGCTACAAAATTATTACTAAAGTACTTGCAGCACGTCTTTCTAAGTGTGCCGCCAACATTATTGATCATAGGCAATCAGCCTTTATTCCGGGGAGAAATATTTTGGAGGGTGTGGTGACTCTACATGAGGTGATCCATGAGTTGAAAATTACTAATCAAAAAGGGGTGATTTTGAAATTGGACTTTGAAAAAGCATATGATAAAGTCCAGTGGGGGTGTCTTTTGGACGTGTTTCGCAGGAAGGGTTTTGATGATATGTGGATTAAGTGGATGGAGAAAGTCATTTCGGGGGGGCGTGTTGCGATTAATATTAATGGTGAGGTAGGGGGGTTTTTTAGAACATATAAAGGAGTTAGACAGGGAGACCCTTTATCTCCTTTACTTTTTAACTTGGTGGGTGATATTCTATCTGAAATGCTAGTCCGAGCTAGTGAAGGGGGTTTTTTGACAGGGGTGACACCTAATTTGATGGAGGGGGGTGTGACTCATTTGCAATACGCAGATGACACTATTTTGTTAATGGAACTGACGGAGCAAAATCTGGTTACTCTCAAATTTTTGTTATATTGTTATGAAAATATGTCGGGGATGAAAATTAATTATCAAAAGAGTGAAGTGTTTGGTATTGGCTTGTCAGAGGATGAGATTGAGGGGGTAGCAAACATTTTTAATTGCGATGTGGGGGTGTGGCCGATGAAATATTTGGGTTTACCAATCAATAAGTCAAAACCGAAAAGAAAAGACTTCGATGAAATCATTGCTAAAGTTGATAAAAAATTGGCTTCTTGGCAGAATAGCCAGTTATCTTATGGGGGTCGTATGGTTATGATTAATGCGTGTCTGAGTAGTATCCCTTTATATACTATGGGGGTTTTTGCCCTGCCTGAAAGTGTGTGTAAAAAGATAGATTCTATTAGATCGAGGTTTTTTTGGGAAGGGATAGGGGAAAAAAAGAAATATCATATGATGTCTTGGCAGGCTGTGTGCGCGCCTAAGTACATGGGGGGGATGGGTTTTATGGATATTAGGGCCATGAATCAGGCATTGCTTTGCAAATGGATATATAACATTGAATGTGGGCGTGAAGGTACTTGCTATACGATCTTGAGGAATAAATACAATTTAAGCAGAGGGACGTTACAGTCGGACATGTGTAAAGGTTCCTTTTTTTGGAAAGGTCTTAACAAAGTTAAAAAGTGGGTAAGGATGGGTTGTGGATTTGAAGTAGGTGCGGGTGATGCTGTATCTTTTTGGCATGATGTGTGGGAAGGTGATGTACCGTTAAAAATCCTTTTCCCGAATCTCTTTGAGGGGTGTCAGGATAAAAACTTGACAATTGTGGAGACTGTTAGAAAGGCCCAGGAAAATACTTTGTTTTGTAGGTCTTTGAGGGGGGGCGATGTTCAAAAATGGGTTGAACTTTCGGAAATTATCGATAGAGTGGGACGGGGGGTTGGGTCGGATAAGATTAAGTGGTTACTAGATAAGAAGGGGTTCTCTTCTAGCTCAATATATGATATGATTGTGTGTAGGGAAGTGGTTGATATAGACAGTATGATCATTTGGAAATGTGGGGTTCCTCTGAAAGTGAAAGTTTTTGCTTGGCTGGCTTTGAAGGGTAGAATTCAAGTGGGGGATCAACTGAACCGTATGAATTGGAAAGGTAATCCGGCTTGCAAATTGTGTGGGTGTAACGAAACTGTAGATCACTTGATTTTCGAATGTGGTTTAGCCCGTATGCTGTGGATCTTAGTCATTGATTGTCTGGGGTGGAGCTTACTTGTGCTAAACAGGAGAGCTTTTTTAGATATGCTTGGTAAAATGAAGAATAACAAAAGGAAAACAATTGCCATGCAAGTGTTTGGGGCGATTACATGGACTTTGTGGTTAACCCGGAATGAGTTCGTTTTCCGCAATAAAATATGTTCTGATGCTATACAGGTGGTTTATAAACTAATTGCTTTTCTCACTCAGTGGCTTCGTCTGGTGCCAGCACGCCTAAAGGAGGAAACATCTCGTTGCTTCGACTTGCTGCGTGCTCGGCTCCTCCAGATCATTCACCGGGGGGCTCCTCCTGTCTTGGACGCTCCTCCGTGAAGAGTGGTGGGACTCCTTTCATGAAGCGTGTGGTACATAGGAGATCATGTGCTCCTGATTCTCTGATGTAGGATTAGTCCAGTTTTGTGGTTAATGTTCCGAATGGTGGTAGTATTTTGGCTTCTTGGTGTGTGTTTGGCTGTGTCCAGCGACTTGTTCCTAGTCTTCGATGTCTTGGTTGGTGGCGTGGGTCCTTTTGGGTGTTTTGGTCTTCCATGTAAAGTCGGTCTCCCCGACAACCGTACCTTGTTTACTGCTTTCCAATAAAGCAGGGCGCTCACGTTGTGAGTCGCCTTTTCTCAAAAAAAAAAATTTATCACATTTAAAATAATAAAGGTGAAAAAAATTAGGTCTGATTTGTGACGTCACTGCAGATATGCGAGCATCGCTAGGTTATGCGCTATACTGTGCGGGCCTATGGACGTCGCTGCGCTAGGCTATTGCATCGGATGCACAGTGAAAAACAATTTCGTTTTTTTTCGTATATACTGATATTAATATTAAAAGTAACAATTATTTTAATTGTTTTTTATTTCGCTAAATCGTTCAATCTTTCGGATACGAGGCTCAAGCTCTCTTTATTATGTCCTGTCAAATTGTACACGTGTCACATGTGCCACGACATCATCTCCTACTAGCATTATAAAGGAGCTAAAGTTATTCGAATAGTTAAATTAGTGAAGAAAATTAAAAATAGTTTTTTATTAATGAATTTTAGTGGCTACTAGTTATTGTGCGTTCCAGCTAACCCAATCAATTCAAATCGAACTCAACTGATTCAAGTATTCAACCGGTTGGTGTCTGTTGCACCGTCGCTGTTCTCATGAAGAAAGTTCATCCTCGAAGCAGCTAACACAGAGAAAGAAAGAGAGAAGCTAATATTACGCGTTAAACCTTGATTAGAGTATCAGTTAATGAGGGACAAAGAGGAATGTTTTATATGGTATTATTGTCCTGTTAATTCCTCACACGGACAACTCTGCAATGGTCGGATGCCGCAAGTGGTCGTTGTGTTCTTTTGTCTCCTTACGCACAGCTTAGTTTAATTTACTTCAAACGAGGTTCCATGGTCGTTTCACTGTTCCTTTCGGAGCTTGTCTGTCTTGGCGTTTGTGTTAGTTCATCCATCACAGGTGATGGTCTCTTCAAGGTTATAGGTTAATTTGCCCTCCATATAGTTTCAAATAAGTTCAGAAAAAAAATCAGGTAACACAACATCATCTATGTCATTTCATGAAGAAGTAACAGCGCTGTGCTGTATGCCCCAAACAAAAGCTAGAAGTAATTAAAACTCTTTCTAACGGTTTGTGACTCTGAAAAACTATAATTTATTTAGAAGACAAAATTTAATTTTTAAATATATTATAAGCCTACATCGGATCAAATAGGTAGGAGAAAGCTTAAATTTTAAGGCTTCTCAAGCTTATTCGAATCTCTAATTAATTTACCTAATGTTAATAAAATATATTAAATAATAATATTATCAATTAAACACAAAATAAAATAAATTCATACACTACAATAGAACCACTTAAAATAGTGTCATATTAGTGTCGATTATATCTAAACCGACAATAAAGCTATACCATTGTCAGTTTAAAAAACAGAAGCTTTTTAATTTTTTTGAACTTAAATGGAACCAACTAAATTACTCCACTTTGAGTACCGGTTCTATTTACGAATACATAAGCGTTGGTTGGTGCCATGAATCGATACTGAAAGTGGTATAACAGTGTCGGTTGATGGTACGATCTGACACCATAATATCACTGATACAATGTCAGTTCGAAAACTAAACTAGGACTGTTGTGACATTATAAATATTTTTTACACTGCAACACTTTGTATTTTATTTCATTAACAATTTAGCATTTAGGGTTTACCATTTTTTAATAATAAATAATAAATGTTAAAAATATAAAGGTAGCCTTTTTATACTAAATAATAAATGCTAAAATACAAAGGTTTTCCTTTTTAATAATAAACAATAAATTTTATGGTTTATGGTTTTAGGGTTTACGATGTTAGAATTTTTTATTAATAAATAATAAATGTTAAAAATACAAAGGTATAAGTTTTTATGATTTATGGTTTATGGTGTAAAATAATTTTAAATTGTTAAATTCAAATGGTCTGTAGGTGTTAATAACAATTTGTAAATGTTACTGTAAAAATGTTTCATATGGGACAGTAAAAATCCATATTTACTAGGAGTAAATTTTATATGTTAAAATAAAATGTTTATATTTATTAATATTAAAATATTATTTCATGGCAGTTCATAACTAACCAGCACTGAAAATCACTATCAGTGTTGGTTCCAACCGGAACCGACATTGATAGTGCCTATCAGTGCCTGTTCTATATAGAATTGATATCGATAAGTTGGTTCTCTATTCAAACTGACACTGCTATCCTTATATATATGCCGGAACCTAGTCATTTCCCCATCCCACAAATTGTCTACTCACCTGTCATTGTCTTATTGTCCTACCGTCATGTCGTCTTGCCGTCTTGCCCTCTAGGTCACCCTGTTGTCCGACGGGCCGGTGGTCTCGACCTTCACCTCCGTCGTCCAACCATCTCTGCCTCCACCATCGAGTCTCAGTCATCCAACCATCTTCGCATCCATCATCTAGCCATCTCTGCTGCCTCCACCTCCACTTATTATGCCGTCTCCATCTCCACTCATGCAAGGTTTTGATGCCACCTCCTTTCACATTATTTGGATTTATGGTTTAGCTAGGGTTTTGTCCATGACGCCATTATTCTCGGTAGTGACCTGAATGAGTGTCTATAAGTGGATTGATTCTATGTGTATATAATGTGAATCTCTCTACAAGTGGATTATTTGGATTAATCTTTGTGTGTATATAATACATAAATGTGGCTTTAGTCTCCTGAAAAAGATATGGTAAAATGATCAAGTTACCTTGGCTTAAGGCATTTTGGTATACAATTTTTGAATATACTTCTGAAATGATCAAGTGTATGTACCTTTCAATGCATCAAGCTACTACAACAATCCAAGCAACTTTCATCGGCCAAAGCCAACGGAAGTTAGGCCTTTCCTGACGGAAGAAGCTAACTTCCGTCGGCAAAAGCCTAACTTCCGTCGGCATTTGGCTGATGAAAGCGCTTCGATGGGAAATAGCTAACTTATGTCGGCCGCCGACGAAAGTTAAGTGTCCATTTTGCCACGTCAACAAAAACTCTTAACTTCCGTCGGCCCACGCCTGGCCGACGGAAGTTAAGGGTTTCTACCACGTGAGCAAACCGCCTTAACTTCTGTCGGCTATGGTCAAGCCGACGAAAGTTACCTATATTTTTTTTGTTTTTTTGTTCTCCTATTCATATGCACATCCAACAACAAAATAACAATTTCACATTCACATATCCAAAACATAATCACACATTCACATTGACATCCATAAACACATTCACATTCACATCCACATAAACACATTCACATCCAAATAAACACATTCACATCCATAAACATTCACAATCACCTCCATATTCACCTTTCACATTCACCTCCACATTCACATCCACATAAACACATTCACATGCATATAAACACATTCATATCCATAAACTATTCTCCTACACATAAACAAGTTACGTTCAAATCCATGACATAAACAAGTCACATTTACATCTATCGACCACAAGGCACATTCATATCCACATAAACAACAAAACGTTCAAATCCATAAAAAAGATAAGCTAGTCATACTCACTAAACACCCTCACTTGGTTGGTTCTAGTTGTGGACACCGCCGCTGCCTCTCGGATCATCCACATTTGAAGTCGAGGGTCTATCCTAACCTGTAGTATGGACAATCTGAAGCAATAGATAAAATTAGGGAAACATTATCAGCTAATGATCTAACTCAAATAACCATCTAAACACTAACTCAAGTAACTCAAGTAATGACAGGAGGTACCTCAGCTGTAGGAGGAGCACCATCTGGAAAAAATGGTGGTTGGTGGAGGCATCGGTTGCGACATGTCAAGTCCTTGCTGCGGGGTAATGTGCTATACATGTTGTAATGTAGCCAGTTAGTTTTAAACCTATTACTAAATACTATATAGTTGTAATGTGGCAAACTGAACTTACCTGCATCATCGTCTGCTGTTGTGCAAATAAAGCAGCATAATACTCTTGATACTGCCTCATTTGCTCGCGTGACTACCTCAGTTCCTCCATCAGTTGAACCACTTCCGGTTTTTCCTCTGAGCAACGACAGTTAGAGATAACTCCTAAGGAGCCCTGTGACGACTGAGATGACTTCTGAGCTCTTACCGCCCTTGAGTCAATAACTCAATTGAACATGGAGTACCTGCAACATCGAATACATTAGTTACCATTACAGAAGTACCACACACAAAACATTGAGAAACATTGTCTCACCGTCCATGGCTCTTTCCACCTTCGCTAGAGTACACAGCCATGGGGTCGACAAGTTGACTCCGCCAATCATACTCAGCTCCATGGTGTTGAACCCTGTGTTCACCATATTGCGTCTGCAAAAAACCAACAATACCGATTAGAAGGAGAAAAATGATGCAAACTTCTAAAATTATTAACATCTCACCAAATGATCCGTAGCTAACTGACTACACAATGTATCTGGGTGTGCAAGATCTTCTCCTTTATGACCAGAAGCATAAACCTCGATGTCACTTGGCACCACACCACTGTTAGCTTCATGTAGATATGAGTTATTCACATTACAATGTATATAGATAAAGTGACAAATATATGACTTACCATGCGTTTAGCCAAGCGGATATGTCCATCGGCCCCATATCTGTGCTTTGGATCCATTCCACGACAAAGCCTTTTCTTCTCCAAAACCTTCTTGAATTCATCTGAAGACCAAAGCTTGCAGAATTCAAAGTAGGCATCGTCACAATTTTGAAACCATGGAATCCTCACCTGAACAGATGTAAAGCTTCTGCATTATATGAAAATAAATCTCAAAAATCTAATATTAAAAGAGTTAGAATTGTTTACCAAACGATATTGCTCCTCAGTCAAGTATATCGCTGAAGAACCCATGGTCTTGTTCATTCGTTGTCATAACTTCTCCTTATAGTACGTATTGTTCGTCTGAATCCGAGCATACAAAATCGTGTCCTTTACCACCTTATGTGCATTGTTGTTGAAGACAACAAGGGCATGATTATGGTGATTGCCCGATTCTAGCAAGCAAAAATGTAACTGCAAAATTAATGATTAGTAACCTACTGTCACTCTAGAAGTTTTGTGTTAAAACAAAACAATGCATGAAAAAAATCATACCTAGAAGTCATGAGACACTGCGCCCTGGGTCCCATGCCATGCAGAGTTGCTGCTCACTGGTCGATAGTGTCAGCACCCCTAGGTAGTTAAGACGACACAGGTTACCCAATATCTAGTTAACCTACTTGACCCTCGAAGTGCCGTCAAACCTAGAATCAATATAAGATCTAGAAATACATAATAAATAAAGTCAATAAACTAAAATAATTTTTTGGCGGTAAATCAAAACAACAGAGGATGAGACTTACCCATCACCAACTGGTGTGATCTCGATCTTGTTTCCAAATGAAGGGACTATAGGTGGGGTGACCAGGTGGCTCGTCCTGAAACGAGCCGAGGATGATGTTGACCCACCAAGAGCCCCTACGTCGGCCTGACCCACACCCTCCTCCTGCCCCGCACGCTCCGGGTCAGCCTCCTTCCCACACCCTTTGGGTCATCCCCCTACGGGTCATTCTCTTCATCCTGCAAAATGATATGAAAAACAATTAGTAATAGTTTATAACTACATAAAATTCAATTTGAAGGTTACATCATCATCATCATCTCTTAGAACTGCAATTCGAGCCCACAAATCTGGGTCTACGTATCTCAAGAGCTCTTGACGCCTGCTTGAAGAAATGGAAGTACCCTAGAATAGAGTGACCTCCTGACTCACTGTACTCTTTCCATTGAAAGGCTACTTTGTGATACTTTTAAACTTTTTTGACATCCTATTGAAAACAATCACAAATAAGCATTTATTAGTACGAAAAGGTAGAACTTATTAAAAATAATGTAATATGAAATATATTTAACATACACAAAGTATGATAACAATTACTTGTCAACTATCATCAAAATCAGGATCAATTTGTCCCCTTTTCCCAAGAGGATGCCATGTTACTTTTTTCTTCCTATGCTGTTGTTTCCTTTTCTCGGGAACCGCTACATCATTAGGATCGCCAAGTAAAGAATTTGCTGGTGAGTCTGACTTTACATTAAACGAACTCAGTAATTCATCATCTTGGTAAACCTCATCGACCTCCAACCTCCAATTGATAAGCAACATCACTAGGAGTCTGTAGACGTTCCCGAGGATTCACTTTGTACACTACCCACCAAGCACTTAGTTTTCACATGGGTACGACATGTAATACACCTGCTCGACTTGGTGAGCAAGGATAAAATTATCGCAACCATGTAGTCGTTCCGCATGTTTGACTTCAACCATCCCAAATTGGTATTCTCGAGTACCATGTTTGGGGTCAAACCAATCACAATTGAAGAAGTCTACTTTAAGCTCCTTATTCCCGTCAAAGTTGTACTCGATTATATTTTTTATGATTCCATAATACTTAGTTTTGTGTCCTTGGGCATCAACGACCCTTGTAACAACTCCAATATTAGTTGTTGCCGCGAGAGGTTGACACGCTTCAAAATTAGTTGAGCGGAAGCGAAAACCGTTCACTTCATATCGACTGTATCTTTTGGCAGTAATACTTCCGTAAGAAAGTTGTCGCAAGTCTATATGTATATTGCCGGCGGTCATGCACTGCAAATCATACGAGTTTATAAGATAATTAACCTAATAGAGTAAAATAATACGTGTCACAAAAGATAAGGATTTACATGTTCTCTGAACCAAGTGAGGAAACTAGGCCCTCATTTATTCCTTCCCGACGCAACTTATCTAATTGCTTCTCCGTTGGTTGATGACCAGACTTCAAGTATTTTGAATCAAACATACTACCATTGTAAATGAAAAGGTAAACAAACAAGGTATGAAACATGGCCAGTAAAATATAAAACTAAAAAGCATTCACTTATGCGAAATATTGTTCCATCCTTTCCATATTTGAGTACATGTAGAGAAAGACATATGTCTGTTCTTCCTGAGTTACATAATATGTCGTAGAGACACCAACATCTATGCCTTTTTATTGAAAAATTTGAAGGTCACTACAAGGATTGTCTTTATCCACATGGTACCGCATAGCAGGTGTGTTGACATTGTGATGCTCAACGAAGTACACACTAGTAAAGTATGTTATCTCTTTCAATTTAAATTCTTTCGCGATGCAACCTTCAACTCTGGCCTTATTGCCCACCATCGCTCTAAGCTTCTTTAGATACCTTTCAATGTGATACATCCACCTATATTGCATAGGACCACCTACCTTAGCTTCATATGGAAGATGAACCAGTAAATGTTGCATTGAAGAATCCTGGAGGGAATATTTTTTTGAAATTACATAAAAGCACAGGTGTCTCTTTCTCCAACTTCTCCATCATCACTGTCTTAATTTCTTTAGCACAAAGTTTTCTATAGAAATGACTCAGCTCAGCTAACGTCTTCCACACGTCATCATTCAAGTACCCGCGGAACATTACAGGAAGGAGTCTTTCCATTATTATGTGGTAATCGTGACTTTTCGATCCATTTAACTTCTCTGTCTTCAAATTTATAGCTCTTCTAAATCCCGCGGCATAACCATCTAGGAATTTCAAATTTTTCAACCACCTCATTACTTATTTCTTTTCTTTATGTTTTAAACAAAATGGGGCATGTGGCTTGCCACCACTATTTGTCAACTCAAGGGTTGGTCAATTACAAATCTGACATAAATCTCTTCTTGCCTTTAGATTATCTTTTGTCCTGTCGGCAAAATCCATGCATGTGCTTATAACGCTTTCACTAACAATACGTTCCTGATGCATGACGTCAATGTTGTGCATCAGAATCAACGATTTGATATAGGACAGTTCCCATAAGCTACATATGTGGGTCCAGTTATGTTTGGTTCCAAATCCTATAAATCCATCCCTATTTTCATTAAGGACCAACTCATTCAGCATATCAGCGATCTCTGACCTCTTAAATGCCTTGGTGGTCCCTTTAGAACAACATTGTCCTTCTTGAAATTGTTCCTCTGTAACCTAAATAGGTGATTCATGGGCAAAAAACATCTATGACAATCAAAGTGACAAATCTCCCCCCGAAGATAAGATGGAAACAATCTGTGTCTTTACCACATATTGGACATGTCAGCCTTCCATGACAACTCCAACTAGAAAAAATATTGTATGCCATAAAATCATGGACCAACCATAGATACGCAACTCGAAGATTGAATTTTTGCTTCTGGTCATAGTCATAGGCTTCAACTCCTTTCTACAATTGTTTCAACTCTTCAATTAAGGGCTTTAGCATCACGTTGAGGTGTGTTCTAGGATGTTCTGGACCAGGTATAATGAGACACAAGAACATAACTTCATATTTCATGCAAAATGAAGGTAGAAGGTTGTATGGAATAGAAAAGACATGCCAACAAGAGTACGATGACGCGGTTACATTGAAAGGCTTGAATCCATCTATTGCTAACCCGATGCGAACATTTCTCGTATCCCTAGTGAAGTCTGCGCCAAAATCATCTAGATCCTTCCATGCCTCACCATCAGATGGGTGCACCATTACTTGGTTTTTCTCACGTACAACTTCCTTATGCCATCTCATATGAATAACAATTTTCTTTGAGAGAAACGATCGTTTCACCAGAGGTGTAAGATGCATGTAACGAAGTTGCTTATGAGAAACCTATGTCATCACCTTTTCACTGTCATCGTTGACGACCTCTACGAACTTTGATTTACCACATTTTAAGCATTTCATCTCATTCTTATATTCTTTTCAGAAAAGCATGCAGTTATCTTAGCACACATCAATCTTCTCATACTCCACAACAAGAGAAGAAAGTATTTTTCTTGACTGATACATGTCTTTTGGCATCTTATGGATCATAGGAAGGACATCACTGATCAGGTTCATGAGCTCCTTATAACAATTATTGGAGAATGCAAACTCCGACTTAATTTCCATAAGATGGGTCACGTTAGCGAGAACGCTAACGGTGGTGTGCTCACGCAATGGCTCTTATGAAGCTCTAAGGATGTCGAAAAAATTTTGAACCTCCGGTGTAGGAGGATCCTCAGGGTTTGTTTCAAACTCTGGTCATATAGCATCAAGCATCTCATCCATCCTATCATCATCCGTGCTATCATCTTCTTCCACGTGTAATACCGTTTTTTCACAAAATGTCTCACCATGGTGCACCCAAACTTCATAACTTGGCAAGAAACCATATTTGCAAATATGCAGTGACAACGTTCCCTTATCTTGCCAATGAGAATTTTTGCACTTCATGCATGGGCACCTCGCGCCAGTTGTTTTTGTCAAAGCGAATGCACGGTCAACAAATTTCTCAGTGTTGATTACCCACTCCTTCGTGTGAGCTCCACTTTTGTTCCAACCACTATACATCCACCGTGGGTTCTCAGCCATTCTAGAGGCAAAACATTCATTCAATCGAGAATGCATCATAAGTACTAGATGTTTATACATACCACGTACGACCCTGTGTATATAGGAAAAGATATGTCCTAAACCCACCTAAGAGTGACCGACAGAGCATGGTATTTATGATAAGCCATAAGTCCGAACAAAATTTTAGCAGCATAACCCCGTTGTTCTCCAATTGCACGTCTGGTAATGGTGCAATGGAGAACAAGGTTATGACACTGAAATCTCATTCAGACTCATGACTCATCATAAATACCGCACTTTATCGCCCATTCTGAGGCTGTCCAAAAAGGGACAATTCCGGACCTACACATCTCACACACATGACACGTGTGAGACATGTTGGTCTGGAATGGGTGACACATAGGTTTCATTACACTACTTACATTTTTGTCACATACAAAATTGCATACGAAAATAATATATATAAGAAAGTATAATCAAACATATACATACACTTCACTACAAGAAAATAATAAAATTCCATCGGCCATTTTAACTTCCGTCGGCATTTCCGAAAGCTAGACCCTCCACGTTGCCATATTCCCCACGATATCATTGATTGATATGCACAAGAAAATTCTGTGTATCAGAAGTTTCGATAGGTAGTATCGGAAGTTCCGATTATTTTCGGGACACGAGTCAGAGAGTGAAACCGACTTTGGAAGGTCCGATGGATGGGATCGTGACATAAATCAGAAATTCTGATTTGGAATCAGATGTTCTGATTATTTTCTGAACTCAAGTCAGAGAGCAAAAGTTACTTCGGAAGTTTTGATATGGTATCAGAATTTCTGACAAGCCGGAAAGTTTCGATTTGGAATAAGGAAATTTGTACTGATCGGAAGTTCCGATATGTGTATCGAAAGTTCTGAGGTGGGCGAAAATAGATTGGATCTGTTACGTGTCGTACTGAATCGAGAGACCAATATACTCTGTCGGAAGTTCTAATGTGGATAAAACAGATTGGATTTGTTGCAACACAAATCAGTTGTAACCGATTTGTGGGTTTCGAGATGCAGACGACCAAGGGTTCTTAGGCCTATATAAAGGGAGTAGGAGGAGGTCTTGAAAAACAAACTTGAGCATAGTTTAGATCTAGCCACCAAAGACTCATCTCCTCCCTTTCTTGATCTCAATAGTGTAGATCGAGGATTTCCCATCTCTCACGTGCGATGCTAGCACGCTGCCGTGGGAGGTACTCCATCCCTGTATGTGTGAATACCGTGGAGGCGTTGCTCCAATAGCGACGCTCGTAGAATTCATCACGTGGACATCTACGTCGTCTTCACCGATTGGATTGACGAGGAACTGCCGGGACGAAGGGAGGATAGGCTTGACACGCTTCTTGGACATATTTTTTTGTTGTACCTAGCACGTCTCGTGATAGAAGGTAACAATCTATGATCTCACATGTGCATGGGTCTCAGGCTTAGGGCGGAAATTTTTGAATTTGCCGGCCAGTGTAGCTCCCTTATTCCCCATGGTGGTATCAGAGAGTATGTGCGTACTGTTCGATCTGGATTCCTCATCTATGAAGATACATGGTGGAAAAACAAATTAGATATGTTTCTGTCCATGACAAATCGGAAGTTTTGATACTGATCGGAAGTTCTTATGGCAGATCGAAAGTTCTGATACTGATCAGATGTTCCGATATCGAATAATGATTTGATATAGAGAGCAATTATTGATACCAGGGATTCTGATATTAATCGGAAGTTCCAGTGGATCAGAAATTTCGATGCCAGATCAGAAATTCCAACCCACCCTAAATGAAATTCCGAGCCTATTGAGCTAGGTCTTTCAGATCTAGTATGCGGTCACTTATAGTTTCTCGCCTAACTTTGTTTTGTATAGAATGATGTGACTAGCATGGCCTTAGAAATGTAATATATGAGATGCATGTGATGGATGTAAATTAAATATGGCATGCATGTCATGATTATTTACAGCCCAAGGTTCATGTAAATTTTATTACGGCTTGCATGTCGTTTCCGTGGTGCTTCGGCCCATGTAACTAGTATAGGTTATGCGAGATATACTAGTACACTTCAAGGAGGCCGGTAGCACGAAATCAATGACGGGAGCCATGGAGGTGGAGATCGTCATGTGAAGAGGGTCATGCTATGTCACAATTAATATGATTTCCTGTGATGCTTTCTTATGTTCTTGTTATACTATTCTTGCATGTTTCGTGTGCGCTAGGGATGCTACCGTTCTAGAATAGTTTTCCCTCAAAAAATTAAGCATTGATGCTCTTCCCAATAGCTGCACCCACCAAGGATCTTGCTCATCGATAGTGGGTCTGCTAAAGCAGGGTGCTATCTTTTATCTTGACCAGTTGGGCAGAAGTCGGACTTCTGCACACATAGTATTGGTTTGCTTAATGAGGCTATCAAAACGGTTTTGGTCTTTGGAGCATAGAGTTGGCATAGAGCATAGGATGCTTCTCCAACAACAAGAGTCACATATGATGTGATTAGCAAAGTGTTGCTTACATATGTCACCTAGCTTCTAGCAGTGATGGCAAAGCTCACTAGGAGTTAGAATAAATATGGATCTTGCGCCACTATTAGTCATTAGAGGGAAAGTGATTGGTTTTAAAATAGTGGAACATCTTTTATTGGATAGAATATAAACATTACATAGTGTTGAATCTTGCATTTAATCTTTTATAGATCAGGACACCTACTACTCCTGTCAAGAGCACTCCAGTTTTTCATTTATGATCTATTCTTGAATGTGAGAAATTATCTAGAATAAACTTTATGGATTGGTATCGAAATTTGAGAATTGTTCTTAAACAAGATAAAAAGGATTACGTTCTAGAGGAACCTCACCTGGATAAACCAGGAGAGGATGCTTTTGCAGCAGACAAGCATGCTTATGAGAAGCATGCTAGTGATTTTGTGGATGTCAGCTGTCTGATGCTTGCTTGCATGTCCTCTGAGTTTCAGAAACAATATGAGGAACGTGATGCTTACGATATGATCGTAGGTCTTAAGGGCATGTTTCAGAACTAGGCAAGGACTGAGAGATACAATGTGTCTAAAGCCTTTTTTGGGAGTAGGCTGGCTGAAGGGAACCGAGTGAGTCCCCATGTGATCAGGATGATTGATTACATTGAGACTCTAGAGATATTGGGTACCCCACTAGATCCGTACCTAGCTATTGATGTCATTCTCCAGTCCCTCCCACTGATCTTTGAGTCGTTCATCATGAATTACAACATGGGTGGACTAGAGAAGATACTAGTTGAGTTGCATTGGATGCTAAAAACTACTGAGGAGATTATCAAGAAATCTCCAAATCACGTGATGATGGTTCAGAAGGAGGGCAAAAAGAGAAAGAGGAAGGGCAAGGCTAAGACTACAGATTCGATCTCTAGTGTGAAGTCTAAACCAGCTAGAAAGTCCAAGTTAGGTCCTACTGGCTCTGATGTGTGTCACCACTGCCACAAGCCTAGGCATTGGAAGCGCAATTGCAAGTGTACCTGGAAGAGCAGAAGAACAAGAAGGGAAGTGTGACTTCCACTTCAGATATTAATGTTATTGAAATTAATCTTGCTACTTGTCCAAATGATTCTTGGGTATTTGATATCGCATTGATGATTCATACTTGCAAATCATTGTAGGGAATGAATAGAGTAAGAAAGTGTGCAAGTGGAGAGCTGGATGTCCGTGTTGGGAATGGTGAAAAGGTTGTAGCGTTGGCCGTCGACATGTATTCACTGTCACTACTGTCAGGACTAGTTTTGGAGTTGAATAATTGTTATTTCATTCCCGCCTTAGGCAGAAACATTATCTCTTCTTCATGTTTAGAGGAAGATGGTTTTGAATTCGTAATAAAGAACAAGTGTTGTTCAATATTCTCGAATGGCATGCTCTATGGTGTTTGTCCATTAGTGAATGGATTATATATTTTGAGTCTTGAAAATGCACACGTTTATGACATTAGTACTAAGAAATAACGACTCAATGATTTGAATCTTACCTACGTCTAGAACTATCGTTTGGGTCATATAAATGAGAAGCGCGTACAGAAGCTCCATAGTGATGGACATTTGGAGTCATTTGATTTTGAATCATATGACATATGCGAGTCTTGCTTACTTGGCAAAATGACAAAGACACTTTTCACTGGACAGAGTGAGAGAGCGAGTGAGCTATTAGCCATAGTACATATTGGTGTGTGTGATACAATGAGTCACACGGTTAGGAATGGTTTTCAATATTTTATCACTTTATCGACGACTTCAGTAGATATGGCTATGTCTACTTGATGAGGCATAAGTGGGAATCCTTCGAAAAGTTCAAGGTGTTCCAAAATGAAGTACAAAATCATACGGGCAAGACAATTAAATTTCTACGCTTTGATCATGGGGGTGAATATTTGAGCCATGAGTTTAGTGATCATCTGAAGCAGTGTAGAATTGTTCCATAGATGACTCCACCCGACACGCCTTAGTGTAATGGAGTGTCCAAGTGGAGGAACCGCACCTTGTTGGACATGGTTTGGTCTATGATGAGTCATGCTGATCTTCCATTATTCTTTTAGGGACTCGCTCTAGAAGCCATAGCTTTCACGACAAAGAGAGTTCCATCTAAGTCAGTAGAGAAGACGCCATATGAGATGTGGTCTGAGAGGTGTCACAATTTATCTTTTCTAAAGATTTGGTGATAAAGATTTGGTGATGTGAGGCGTATGTTAAACGTCTGATGTCTGATAAGCTCACTCCTAAGTCTGACAAGTGCTTCTTTGTGGGGTATCCTAGGGAAACCAAAGGATACTATTTCTATAATAGAGAAGAGGGCAAAGTGTTTGTCACTCGAAATGACGTATTCCTTGAGAAAGAGTTTCTCTCAAAAGGAGTTAGTGGGAGGACGGTGCATCTCGAAGAGGTTTGAGAGCTGCTGGAAAGTGTTCTAGATCCCACTAAACAACAATAGGATGTGCAAGGTGTTGCAGAGCCTGTTGTGCATGTGCTAGCCCCAAGGAGGTCTGAGAGGGTGAGCCATGCACCGAAGAGGTTCATGTTTTTGACCACCGAGCATCACGATGTGTTGTTGTTGGATAACGATGAGCCCAAGACCTATGCAGAAGCAGTGATGGGACCAAACTCTGAGAAATGCCTTGGAGCCATTGGATCTGAGTTGGAGTCCATGCGATAAAAGTGTAAATGGATCTTCAAGAAAAAGATAGATGTTGAAGGAAATGTTCACATCTATAAGGCACGATTGGTGGCGAAAGGTTTCAGATAGATTCAAGATGTTGATTATGATTATGAGATATGGCAAATGGATGTCAAGACGACTTTCCTGAATGGAAATCTAAGTGAGATGTGTACATGACATAGCCTGAAAGTCTTGACAGTTTGGGAAATGCTGGGAAAGTTTGTAAGTTGCAGAAGTCCATTTATGGACTGAAGCAAGCTTCTCAGAGTTGAAATCTTCGCTTTGATGAGGTAGTCAAAGGGTTTGGTTTCATTAAGGACGAAGAAGAGCCTTGTGTTTACAAGAAGGTTAGTGGAAGCTCACTTGTGCTTCTGGTCTTATATGTAGATGACATATTATTGATCGAAAATGACATTCCTTTATTGAATGATGTCAAGACTTCACTGAAAAACAATTTTTCAATGAAAGATCTTGGAAAGGCAGCATACATTCTGGGCATAAAGATCTATAGAGATAGATCAAAACGACTAATTGGATTAAGCTAGAGTATGCACATTGACAAGCTTTTGAAACGGTTCAAAATGCAGAATTCTAAGAAGGGTTTTCTACCAATGTCACATGGTATTTCTCTTAGTAAGACTCAGTGTGCTACAACACCTGATGATCTAGAAAAGATGAGTGTGATCCCGTATGACTTTTCAATTGGATCCATCGTGTATGCCATGTTGTATATACGCTTAGATGTGTCATATGCTCTAAGAGTTATGAGTAGGTACCAATCTAACTCAGGTGAAAGTCACTAGGCTGTTTTAAAGAGTATCCTCAAGTACTTGAGAAGGACTGAGGAAATATTCCTAGTGTACGGTGGTGAACAGGAGCTCATTATAAGTGGTTACACCGATGCTAGCTTTCAGACCGATAAAGATGATTCTCGATCACAATCTGGTTTTGTGTTCTCCTTCAATGGAGGCACAATGAGTTGGAATAGTTCCAAGCAAGCGACGGTGACCGATTCTACAACAAAAGCTGAGTATATCACTTCTTCAGAAGCTGCGAAGGATGCCGTTTGGATCAAAAAGTTTGTTTCTGAGCTGGGTGTTGTTCCTAGTGCGTCCAATCTAGTGGATCTCTATTGTGATAATAGTGGTGCCATTGCACAAGTCAAGGAGTCTAGATCACACCAAAAGTCCAAACATATACTTCAACTCACCTGATCCGCGAGATCATTGAGAGAGGTGATGTGAATATTTGCAAGGTGCACATAGGTTTGAACATAGTGGATCCATTGATGAAGCCTCTTCCACAACCCAAGCATGAGGCACACCTAAGCTCAATGGGTATTAGATACTTGTGTGAGTGAGTGATGTGTATGTGGAAGATGCTAGTAGAGTCTATGCTAATGTGAAAGGATAATTGTTATCTTGTACCTTGAATAAATGTCATTTACATTTGATTAATGAGTTCATGACTTGTTATGTGAAACTGTTTGTGTTATAACAATATTGTTCAAAAGGATCCCTGATCTTGTCATCATGTGAGATTGTGCTGACATATAGATTAGCACATCTGACTGATTGATGATCATATTTCACATATCATAGACATGGAGATGTCAAATCAGTGATGTGGACACATGTTGGTGAATATGGTGTTGGATAGACCCACTTGAGATATTGTTAGGATTGTTATTGTAAAGTGCCATCAATTGTCATCTCAAATGGTGTACCTATAGAGTCCTTGTACGTGAGATTGTCATTTGATTCCATAATGCGTAGTGGCACACTTAGATGCTTCCTAACGTTATTCCGTAATAGGGCAATAATAAGGGTTTTTTTTCAGGTGTGTTATGAAACATGTCTTGGGATATGAGAGGTCAAGATAGAATTTACCCCTTGAGTTATTGGATTAGAAAAGTGCATGGCCATGCCACTATGACTAAAGAGTTAGTTATGATTTGAATCCGATACTTGTTCGAGTGAAAATGTCGAGCTATTTAACAAGGGTGGCAAGAATCTCGCCTTAAGCTTGACTGATGTCATGTGGTAAAGAGACTGGTGCTTGTGTTTATCAAAGGTTCAGTGAAAATTGATTTTGTATGCTTCTGGGGGTTAATATGTGCTGCTAAGTACTGCTATTGATCAGTGAGTCAAAAAAGGTTTCCGGTGAACAACCGTTGGTGTATGAACCTATCGGGCCGCAAACTTAAGGGGATGGATTAAGAAACATGCAAATAATTGGTTCTTGTACAAGTGGGAGATTGATGGATATGCCCATAAAAAGTCCGTGTATCAGAAGTTCTGATAGATAGTATCAGAAGTTTTGATTATTTTCGGGACACGAGTCAGAGAGCGAAACCGACTTCGGAAGGTCCGATTGTTGGGATCGTGACATGAATCAGAAATTTCGATTTGGAATCGGATGTTCCGATTATTGTCTGAACTCAAGTCAGAGAGCAAAAGTTGCTTCAGAAGTTCTGATATGGTGTCGGAAGTTCCAACAAGCCAAAAAGTTCTAGTTTGGAATTAGGAAATTTGTATTGATGGAAAGTTCTGATATGTGTATCGGAAGTTCCGAGCTGGACAAAAACAGATTGGATTTGTTACGTGTCGTACTGAATCAAGAGACTAATATACTCTGTCGGAAGTTCTGATTAAGGATCGGAAGTTCCGATGTGGGTAAAACAGATTAGATCTGTTGCAACACAAATCGGTTGCAATCGATTTGTCGGTTTGGAGATATAGACGACCATGGGTTCTCAAAACTATATAAAGAGAGGTGGAGGTCTTGAAAAACAAGCTTGAGCAAAGTTTAGACCTAGCCACCAAAGACTCTTCTCCTCCCTTTCTTGATCTCAATAGTTGAGATCGAGGATTTCCCTTCTCTCACGTGCGGTGCTAGCACGCTGCCGTGGGAGGTACTCCATCACTGTACGCGTGGATATCGTGGAGGCATTGCTCCAATAGCGACGCTCGTGGAGTTCATCACGTGAACATCTACGTCGTCTTCACCAATTGGATTGACAAGGATAGGCTTGACGCACTTCTTCGACATCTTCTTCCGCTGCACCTAGCGCGTATCGTGCTAGAAGGTAACTGTTGGGGGAAAATATCTCATCTTCGGGGTTATTGCCGAAGCAGCATAAAGGCAGTCAACCAGTTCGAAGATTGTCCGAAGACCATCTTCGAAGATGCCCAGAACCTCGTTCGAAGCCCGAAGACAGGCACTAGTTCGAAGTATGTCTTCGAACCAAAGCCCTTCAGGATCTTTTCTGCCAGCTAAGATGGAAGACTTATCTTCTATCCTATTAGATTAGTCTTTTACCATTTTAGCCCTATTAAGGAAACCGAATAGTTTCCTTAATGTCGGTTGTAATAGAGGGGTAAATAGGTCTTTTCCTTAATGTTTAGGCCTATAAATACCCCCCATTTCACCCTGTAATAGGGACCGATTACAAGTGATTCAATATACACTTTCGAACTATTCTAAGCTATTATCCTTTCGGAGGCTTAGAACAGTTTGCTTCGCAAACACTTCGTTTGTTAGTTTCTTTTCTACAGAAACCTGTTAGCGTAATCTTTTACGCCAACAGTTGGCGCCGTCCGTGGGGAACCTAGTCCAAAAAACTTCGTTCTCTACCAACTTCTTACATCATGCCTCCTAAGCGGAGCGCACCTCGCAATCCCACTCGGAGGTCCTCTCGGATCTCCGGAGAGATACCCTTCGACACAGTTGAAGTCGGAGGGTCTTCGACTATCCCTCCACCTCAAACTCCGCAAGGGGCTTCTATCCCTCGAGGATACGAAACCTCTCCGCCAACCCCTTCCATACTCCGACCGCCCGGAGCCACTCCGCCACCCTCTATTCAGATTCGAACTGATCACACCAGTTCTCAAGACCCGGAAGGTCCTTCCGGAGGAGATGAAGATAGCCTTGGAGACATGGCCACTCAAATGGCCAATCTTCAGGCGGAGGTAGCGAGGTGGCGACAAGAGGCTGCGAACAGACTTCGCTCTCAAGCCACCCCAGCTATTCCCGAAGTGCCCGAAGACGACGATCTTGATTATCCCGAAGCCCCGGAGAACGCCTCTTACGACAATGAATCTCCGTTGCATCCTGAGCTTCAGAAGGTTCGCTTCAATCTGAAGTTCAAAACTTCGAAGCTTTGCAAGTATGCCGGAGACGAAGATCCCAGTGAGTTTGCGCGTTCTTATGCCCTAGCGATTGAGGCTAGCGGCGGAGACAGAGAGACTATGGCGAAGTGCTTCCCATTAGCTCTTCAAGGAGTGGCGTTGAGATGGTTCTGGTCTTTAAAGCCAGGATCAATCATTTCCTGGTCACAGTTGAAGAGGAAGTTCATAAGCAACTTTCAGGGCACCTTCGTGCCCCCCATGTCGACAGGAAGCCTTTTCCAAGTGAAACAACTCCCCGGAGAAACATTGAGGCAGTACTTCAAGCGCTTCGCTCACACGAAGTCGCAAATTCGGGGGCTGTCCACATCTTCGGTGGTTGATGCGGCTCGGGAAGGCGTCAGTCATAAAGGCCTTCTGGATAAATTGCATCGGAAGAGCATTACCACAGTATCACAGTTGATGTCGTACTTCGAGGAGTACTCGAAGTCAGAAGAAGGTTGGCTTCGGAGGACTACTGCTACTTCGACAGTATTGACGGAAGTTAAAGCAGAATTGAAGACTTCGGCACAGCCGCAAGAACCAGTCTTCGAAGTGCAACATGATAGAAGAAGAGGGCAAAAGCACCCTCGCTCTGAAGTCTTAAACATTGCACCCCCACAGAAGTTTGCACCAAGAGCTCCACAGTCTGCGGGGAACAAGTCCAGCGGCTGGAGGCCGCCAGGGAAAACGGCTGGCAAGGGCCAGACCCTTTTTTGCTGTATTCATGGAGAGAATCGAAGCCATGCAACTGACACTTGCAAGGCTATTCTTACCCTTCGGGGAGAATACTTGGAGAGAACTTCGGGTCGAGGTAGTACCGACCGAAGTCCAGCAGCAGCAGTGCGCCTGGAGCCGGTCCAGGCTGTGGCGCGGATAGAAAATTTTGATGCTGCAAGGCACCCTCCGGTGGCCAATGTTATGCCACCTCCGAAGCAAGAGGAAGGGCAAGATAGAGGAAAGAGAGTAGTTCTCCCTATCTCCGGAGGAGGTACTCTCGGAAGCATGTCCAAGAGACAGCGAAGAGAGTACGTTCGAGAAGTAGGCCATATTGGGACTTCGTCATCTGCAGCTGCAATGCCGGAGTGGTCTCATGTTCCTATATCTTTCTCTGCGGAGGATGCAGCTGGTATTAAGTTCCCGCATGCAGATCCATTGGTTATCACTGCTGATATTGCAGGAACTGAAGTCCGAAGGGTGCTAATTGACGGAGGTAGTTCAGCAGATATCATCTTTGTACAAGCCTTCGATCAGTTATGCATTTCCCGGAAGCATCTTCTCCCAGCGGCTCGTCCTCTGCAAGGCTTCGCAGGACCTCCGCTTGATGCACTCGGCCAGATAGGCCTGGAAGTAACCTTCGGAGAAGGTTTACTAGCACGAACTGAAGAAGTTATCTTTGATGTGGTAGATGCCCCGTATGCTTATAATGTCATCTTCGGACGAGGCATGTTGAATCAGTTCGGAGCTGTGGCGCATCACAACTACTTGTGCATGAAGATGCCCACACAAGCAGGGGTCCTGACAGTCTTCGGAGATCAAGCCATGGCTCGGAGGGCAGAATATGGTCATGGTCCTCCTCTTGATCCGAGGCAAGTAAACAGTGTCCAAGATAATGAAGAAATTTTTTCAGCCTCCTCCGAAGCTTCGAAGAAGTCATTTCCAAGACCAAGTCCCGAAGGAGAGATTGCAACGAAGGTCATTGTCAAAGATGGTAAAGAATACACCTTTCAATTTGGTAAAGATTTACCTCCCGAAGTTGCAACTTCCTTGGAAAAGGTCGTAGAAGAAAATTTGGATGTCTTCGCTTGGTCTGACGAAGATATCACCGGAGTCGATCGGGATATTATTGAGCACAGCTTGCTTGTAAACCCGAAGGCCCGGCCTGTTCGACAAGGGCTCCGGAAGATGTCCGCAGAAAGAGCTGCTCTAGCTAAGGACGAAGTTAAAAAACTGTTGAAGGCTGGGATTATCAGAGAAGTGGCCCATACAGAATGGTTAGCCAACCCAGTCTTCGTCAGGAAGAAGTCCTCCGGAAAGTGGCGCATGTGCATTGATTTCACATCTTTGAATAAAGCGTGCCCACGTGACCCCTACCCCATGCCCCGAATTGATCAACTAGTTGACTCCACTGCAGGTTCGGAGTTACTAAGCTTCCTCGACGCGTATTCTGGTTATCATCAAATATGGTTGAAGCGCGAAGATGAAATCAAGACAAGCTTTGTAACTCCTTCGGGAGTCTTCTGCTATGTAAGAATGCCCTTCGGCCTAAGAAATGCCGGGGCTACTTTTTCAAGATTAGTTGCTAAGGCTCTAGGTCATCAACTAGGCCGTAATGTAGAGGCCTATATGGATGATATTGTAATAAAGAGTGCTTTAAAGCACCAACATAGCCTAGACTTAGCAGAAACACTTAATAGCCTTCGGGCATGTGGGATCCGTCTTAACCCCGAAAAATGTGTATTCGGAGCTAAGGCTGGAAAGTTGTTAGGGTACTTAGTTTCAAGCAGGGGAATTGAAGCTAGCCCTACTCAAATAACTGCACTGCAGAAGATGGCTCCTCCGGAGAATTTAAAGCAAGTGCAAAAGCTGACTGGACGTCTGGCTGCACTTAGCAGGTTTTTATCAAGGTCTGCGGAGAGGAGTTTGCCGATATTTAAAGCTTTGAAAGGGTCCGAAGATTTTGCATGGACACCGGAGTGTCAGAAAAGCTTCGAAGATATTAAAGATTATCTCAGCAATCTTGCTACACTCACGGTGCCTATTGCGGACGAAATCCTACTCCTGTATCTTGCAGCTACAGGCTCAGCTGTCAGCGCAGTCCTTGTCAGAGAAGCGGATATCAATGGGAAGTTGGTCCAAAATCCTGTCTATTTCGTATCCGAAGCATTGTCAGGAGCGAAGACAAGATACTCCGAACTTGAGAAGTTCGTTTATGCTCTGATAATGGCTTCGAGGAAGCTAAGACATTATTTTTTGGCTCATAATGTAATTGTACCAACTTCGTATCCTCTAGGAGATATGCTCCGAAGCAAAGATTCCACTGGAAGGATTGGAAAGTGGGCAGTAGAACTAGCACCCTTCGGCATATCTTTCCTGGCAAGGACAGCTATCAAATCTCAAGTCCTAGCAGACTTCGTAGCAGAGTGGACTCCACCTGCGAAGTTGACTCCGGAGAAATCAGATGACGGAGTTTGGACTATTTACTCCGATGGGGCTTTCCAAGCATCCGGAGCAGGCATTGGGGCAGTATTAATTTCACCATCAGGACAAAGAGCAATGTACTCCGCAAAACTCAACTTTAAGTCTACCAATAATATAGCGGAGTACGAAGGAATTTTATTGGGACTCCGGAAAGCACGTGCTCTAGGGGCTACAAGGATAATTATAAAAACAGATTCTCAGATAGTAGCAGGGCACGTAGACAAAAGTTTTCAAGTCCGACATCCACAGCTTGCAAAGTACTTGGAAGAAATTCGCAAGATCGAAGCACATTTCAAGGGTATTTCCATTCGGAGTATACCAAGAGCTGAAAACGTGCAAGCGGACATTTTAGCGAAGGCTGCTGCCGGAGCTGTGGATGTGCCTGACGAAGCTTTCTATGAGGAGCTCAATGTACCTTCGGTGCCACAAGTTGCTTCTGCAGAGATTCTCTGCATTCCTAGTGCAGATTGGAAAGATTCGATCATAGAACTCTTGCAAGGAGGAACAAATTTGCCCGAAGAGCCCCAATTGTCAAGATTAAAGCTCAGAGCAAGAAACTATCAGTTAATCAACGGTATATTATACAAGGCCGGAGTATGTTCCCCTCTACTCCGATGTATATCTCACGCCGAAGGCCAAGAAATTCTTCGAGAAATTCACGAAGGCCTTTGTGGAAGTCATTTAGCCCCTAGAGCTCTGGCAGGAAAAACACTTCGCCAGGGGCTTTATTGGCCCACAATAACAGCTGATGCGGAGAGCTTGGTCCGCACTTGTCAAGGATGCCAGTGGATGGGTCGACGGAGTCATCGCCCACCAACAGCTCTTCAAGTCATTGCTCCGGTATGGCCTATGGCCAGATGGGGTATGGATCTAATTGGTCCCTTTCCGTTAGCAAAGGGAAATCTGAAGTTCGCAGTGGTAGCTATTGAATATTTTTCTAAGTGGGTAGAAGCAGAGCCCTTAACAGCTATCACTTCGAATAATGTACAGAAATTCTTCTGGAAGAACATTATTTGCCGGTTCGGAGTGCCTAGATATCTCACAGTTGATAATGGAACACAGTTCGACGCAGAACCCTTCAGGAAGTTTTGCGAAGACCTAGGCATTCAGCTATGTTTTGCTGCAGTGAGACATCCTCAGTCGAATGGAGCCGTTGAGCGAGCCAATGGAAATATTTTATCAGGGCTAAATCGAAGAATAGTAGGATTATCAAAGGGACTGTGGACCGAAGAGCTTCCGAAGATTCTGTGGTCCATTCGGACTACGCAAACAAGGTCCACAGGTTTTACTCCGTTCAGACTACTATTCGGAGATGAAGCAATGACTCCAACGGAGCTCAAAGGGGGATCATTTCGCAGCACCGAACCAGACATCGAAGAAGAAAGACAAGCTTCGTTAGATTTGTCAGAAGAAACAAGACTTCGAGCTGTAGCTAATTTATCAAAGTATCATCAGCAGACGAAGACTTGGTATGACCCGAAGGTTAAGCTCAGCGAGTTAAGGCCGGGTCATCTTGTTCTACGAAGCATTATAGCACCAGGGAAGTTAGGCAATAAATGGGAAGGTCCATATCTAATTGTCCGCTCAGGGCGCCCTGGTTCATTCAAATTAGCTAATTTAGAAGGTGAAGAGTTAGCACATACTTGGCATGCGGAGCACCTAAAGCGATACTTCGCATAAGGGCTCCTTGTAATTCGCTTGTAATCACCTCTAAATTAATAAAGCATACACCCTGTTGTTTGCCTTCCCCTTGACACTCCTAGTTTCCCGAGCGGACGCGCTGGGACGGAAGTCGATCGAGAGGGAAGTGTCATCAAGCTGGGCTGTATTTCCGGACTTCGTACCTATAAAGTCGAAGCCTCCGGTGTGGTGGCTGAAATCCATCTAGAGCCCAAGCTGATACCTTGTAGGCATCCGTAAAAGAGCCAATACCACATTCTACGGAGTCCAAGCTTCGGCTGGTAGACTTCCGTAAAAAGAGCCGAAGGTGGCCAAAATCTGCGGAGTCCAAGCTGCAGCTTGCAGACATCCGTAAAAAGAGCCGAAGGTGGCCAAATTCTGCGAAGTCCAAGCTCCGGCTGGTAGACTTCTGCAAAAAAGAGCCGAAGGTGGCCAAATTCTGCGAAGTCCAAGCTCCGGCTGGTAGACTTCTGCAAAAAAGAGCCGAAGGTGGCCAAATTCTACGAAGTCCAAGCTCTGGCTGGTAGACTTCTGCAAAAAAGAGCCGAAGGTGGCCAAATTCTGCAAAGTCCAAGCTCCGGCTGGTAGACTTCTGCAAAAAAGAGCCGAAGGTGGCCAAATTCTGCGAAGTCCAAGCTCCGGCTGGTAGACTTCTGCAAAAATAGCTGAAGGTGGCTACAATTCTACGGAGTCCAAGCCATTGGCTGGTAGACATCCGTAAAAAGAGCCAAAGGTGGCCAATTTCTGCGAAGTCCAAGCCCTTGGCTGGTAGACTTCTGCAAGAATAACCGAAGGTGACTAAAGCAAAACAGCATTTAAGCCATGAGCTTTGAATGACTGTTCATATGCGTCCAAAGTAACAAATTTTTTAAGACACTAAGTGTCTTGAAAGTTATCTCAATTGATTTCTTTCGTGAAGCAAACAAAGGTACCAAGTTACCATTCTTCTGACTACAAAGGTCGAAGACATTTCATAAGATTTCAAAAGATCTTTAAATGACAGAGGGCTCCGAACCCCCAAAAAATTGTACTCCGAAGTTCTTTCTTTGCGCATAACCATCTTTGAATACAGTTCGAAGTTGCTTATACCCAAAGAGGGGCTAGTAAATATGGAGACAATTTTAAATCGGCATTCATTATTGAAACAAATGTGTTTACAGATTACATTATAAAAAATTGGTATCTATACCAAGAAGGAATCGGAGACCTCTTCGGTCCCGAGAGCTAGGGGTGGAACGACTAGTTCCAACATCGGAAGTTCTAAGAACTTTACGTTTAACTCTCTTCCTCCCCTTCGAAGCTCTAAAATCCTTCTATTCTTGTTGAAGCTCGGCCCAGGTTCGAAGCCGCTCGGGGCTTCTCTCCCAGCTTCTAAGATCTTCAGATCTTTTATTTTGGGCTTCACCTTCGTCTTCGGACCAATTAGTGTCTTCAGAAGACGAGGTGTTTGCGTCAATCTCTTTATCTTCCTCTTTAATATAAGACAATATGTCTTTGATTACTTCGGGCGCAATAACGCCGGAGTCATCTCGAGGAATAAGAAATCGAGGACGCTTATAACTCTTTAGAAGTTCGAAGGTGTTCCACAGTGAGCGAAGTTCGCTGTTAAGCTCTAACACTTCGATATCTTCCATAAGAGGCAAAGCCTAAAAATATGACAAACAAGACTTTCATTGATAAATATTTACAAGCATCAGCTTTACATAATCAAAAAATCCTAAATAATCCTAAACCTGCGGGTTCGGAGGAGGCTGACTGCTCGAAGCTTGACTCCGAACTTGCTTTTGGCGTTGGCCTTCATCAATCCAAGCCTTGATCGCAGATCGACCTTCGGCTCTCCACGAAGTTTGGAAGGCTCGCCAAGCAGTAGCTACGCCTTCGGAAGGGGTCAGAAGTCTTGCGTCGTCGAAGATGATGGAGCCCTCTGCGCTCGGAGTAATTACTCGGCCCAAATCCTCATAGTAACGAAGTAATCCAAGGGCAGACACTTGTCCGGAGAGTTCTCCATAACGCATGCCTGCCGTCTTCATTTGCTTCGCTGCTCCTTGGATCCTCTTTAACCGGCGCAGCAGAGTCACATTGTCATCCGAAGGTAGTGATCCAGTAGTACCGAAGTACTCCAAGACACCTAACATCTGTTCGATGACCTCCGAAGCCACCTTCTCAGACTTAAGCCTTTCCTCAATAAGCACATCCTTGGCCGAAGTCGTTTCAGCTAAAACTCCGGAGATTCTAGCGTTCTCCGTAGTCAAAGCATTCTTTTGAGTCCGGAGTTGGCCAGCCTCTTCTTGTAGCCTTACAAGTTCGGACCCCTTCGCAGCATCCTCCGTCCGCAGTCTTTCAATCTCCGCTCGAAGCACAATTCTTTCTGCTTCGAGCTCTTTCTTCGCAGCCTCCAAGCTTTGCCTAGCCCTTCGCTCTGCTAGTATTACATTGTCCATCTGAGCTACTCGACCTTCGGAGAAGTTAAAATTTCTTTGAAGAGTTTCGTTCTCTTCCCTAAGTTGAGCAATTTCGTTTTCGTTCGACAAAGCCGCAGCGCGGGCTAAGACTGCTTGCTGAGAAAAAGAAAAACTGGAATAAGAAATTATTCATATATAATTTGCTATTTGGTTCGAAGATGCTTTATACCTGATAAGCTGCTCTTTCCACAGCAAGATTAAGCTCCGAACCCTTCGCTCTGCTTAAAAGGGCTACCAGTTCTGTTTCCCCGACTTTGCGACTGGCTTGACCTAAAGGTTTAACCAAAGTCCCAAGTCCGGTTTTCTCCTCCAAAAAAGGAGTTATGAGAGGAAGCATTACTGAAGCCTTCTGATCAGCTCTACTTAGCGAAGGTCCGGAGAGTTCTTCCGAGGCCCTTGGAACTTTTGAAGATGGCCCCCCCTCAGTCGATTCACTTTCATCTGTTGACTCAGATGAAGTCGATCCTTGAGCAGGGAGAGGCTCTATGTGTCTTTTTCCTCTTCCAGGCCCCGGTAGAGTAACCTCCGGTTGTGGCTCCGAAGTTGTCGAAGGTCTTTGAATTGTATCTTCGAGGGATACTTCGACAACAGGAGGCTCTGCCAAAACAGAAATATTATACATTGTATAATTTTGCAAAAATTGATAAGAATTATGCAAAATTTACCTTCGACATTCTCTGGAAGATCGAGTACTGGACTGATCGGAGGATCAAAAGTGTAGTCCTCATCCGAATCAGCCGCTAAATCTTGGACTGCAGGAGCATCGTCCTGGGGAGTCCTCGTTACTTCTTCGGGAATCGAAGCCATAGTGACTTCGACCCCTCCTTCATTCACAGGAACTCCGGCCTGAGTTGTATCTTCTTGAACTACCAAAGTCCTTGGTTGATCAGCATTATCTCCAGACTCCGGTACGTTCGCAGGTACTTCGGCCTCATCTACACCCATAGGGGCTTCGATTTGTTCCTCTTGGGTATCCGGAGCTCTTACTTCTTCGATGTTGGCTTGAGGCTCCGGAATACCTGCAGTATCTTCAATGTGAATACTTTGTTGAGCTGCATCTTCATCAATTAATTTCACTAATAAAATACCTTCATCCTCTTTAGAACCAGAAAGTGAGGTTCTTGAGCTTGAAGGAGCAGGATCCGAAGGTGCGAGATTCTTTGGCTTCCGAGCCACCTTCTTCACCGGAGTTTTCGCTGAACTTGAAGCTCCGGCTTCAGCTACTCTTTTCTTGGGGCCTTTCTCCTGAGGCACCCAATCCATCAGAGGGGGTGGAGTTAACTCCAGCATTCCCCATACTCTGTTAAATCGCTCCCAACTTCCGACTAATTTGATTCGCCATTCTTTTTCCGACGGAGTTGGAGCACCCAGAATCTTCTCCGAAGCCCTTACGATTTGCTCTGATGTAATAGGGTCTGAAGAAGCTAAAAAATAATTCGAGTTAGTCTTTCTTCGAAGTAAATATGTACAATGCATGTTGGTTTCGAAGTTACCTGCAGGGCTCGAAGTATAATTGATTTTGCGAAGGCCGCCTTCGGAGTCATCTTCGAAGATGATAGGCCAGTTGGCCATCAGTGGAGGAATTTGAAGACCGATGAATTCTTCAGCCAAGTCTCGCATACTGAGCCTTCGGCTAACTTTTTCAAGCAGGTTTAGGCGGGCTTCGAGCTGGCCTTCGTCAGGTTGCACTAGGGCTTCTTTCCGGAATCGGATTTCTTTGAGGGGCCCAGCCAGAGGACTGCTAGCTCCGACTTCGGCATAAAACCACCTCAGTACCTAATCAGTGTACCATCTAGCATTGATGGCCTTAGCAGGGAATCGCAGAGCATATTCGTCTCGAAGCCTAAAATTGATGCTTCCGAAGGCAACCACTACTTTCTCACCTCCGGAGCCTACGAAGGTCTTCGGCTGACAAGTTGCTCTATGAAGCGCAGCGAAGATTTCAGCTCTCCCCTCACAACCTTCGGCTCTCAGCGCCCATTCAAAGATAGCTAATCTAGCTACGACATTCGGAGACAGTTGAGGGAGGGTTACATGAAACAGGTCAAGAACTTCGGCCAAGAAATCCACAGCAGGGAGGCCTAAGCCTGCTTCGAAAAAAGCTTCGAACACTACGACTTCTCCGGGTCTTGGTGATGGAATTGATTCTTTGCCCGGCCTCTGAACCATAACCCCATTGCTAATCTTTCCCCCTGCTGTGATTGCCAAAGATTCTCTTTTGCAGGTAGAGGGTCCTAACTCAAAAGACTGATCCAAGTATTTAGTCGAAGCTGGACACAGACCTTGGTCATCGGGGATTTGGGGATTTCTCCCCCCTGCCGCCATGGATGTTCCCGTCTGCATCGAGGGTGCCGCCGCCAATGTCGCCGCTGCTGCTGCTGCAGCTGCCTGCTGCCGAGCCAAGGCCGAAGGAGGCGCAGATCCCTTGGTCTTCACCATCGCGGTTGCTGGATTGATCTGAAGGAATGGAGGCTAGGGCTCAAGAACTCAAAGGGCTCAAAAGCTTTTAACTGAGAGAAAGCGGTGAAAAGGTAATCGGCTAAGTTTTGGGCTCTTTATTTATAGTCTAATCGTTCCGTTGGTTACCGTTTGGGCTCTGCCTTTTCGCATTCCCGCCCGTTATTTTCCTCCGGAAATAACGCATCATATAACTTCCGTTAGAAACAGGAACTAACGGCTATTTTTTCTAAGTCTGAAAAGACTTTCAAACTTCCTGAGTCAGTTCTAAGATAGTTCGAAAAGTAATTACCTTATGATTGATTCGAAGTTCATATCTTCATGCATTTCGAAGATAAAATAAAAACCAATAACCCCTATGATTGGTTATCTTTTCTTTCCGTATACTGCTCTCCTAACGTTACAGGTCAAACGGAGAAGCGTATTCGAGGGGCTACTGTTGGGGGAAAATATCTCATCTTCGGGGTTATTGCCGAAGCAGCATAAAGGCAGTCAACCAGTTCGAAGATTGTCCGAAGACCATCTTCGAAGATGCCCAGAACCTCGTTCGAAGCCCGAAGACAGGCACTAGTTCGAAGTATGTCTTCGAACCAAAGCCCTTCAGGATCTTTTCTGCCAGCTAAGATGGAAGACTTATCTTCTATCCTATTAGATTAGTCTTTTACCATTTTAGCCCTATTAAGGAAACCGAATAGTTTCCTTAATGTCGGTTGTAATAGAGGGGTAAATAGGTCTTTTCCTTAATGTTTAGGCCTATAAATACCCCCCATTTCACCCTGTAATAGGGACCGATTACAAGTGATTCAATATACACTTTCGAACTATTCTAAGCTATTATCCTTTCGGAGGCTTAGAACAGTTTGCTTCGCAAACACTTCGTTTGTTAGTTTCTTTTCTACAGAAACCTGTTAGCGTAATCTTTTACGCCAACAGTAACAATCTATGATCTCACACGCGCATGGGTCTTGGCTTAGGGTGGAAAATATTGAATTTGTCAGATAGTGTAGCTCCCCTATTCCCCAACAATCATATCAACCCCTTGTGATGGCTCCCCATGCCATACCTTCATGCCATCGAGCCCCCTAATCGCTGGACCCCCATGCCGAACCTCAATTCCATAAGCCCCTCAAGTCGCTAGACTCCAGAACTATACCCCACCGCACTGCCATACCCACGTCTACCCTCTATTGGGAGAATGGGCATGCCAGTGGAAATATGGTGCCTATTGAGGAGCCATGCTGAATAGCGCGGGCCTCATGGCTCCAGAAGTGATGAGTCATTGTCAACGATAGTCAAAGAGGACTGAAGAAGAGATGAGATCTGTTGTTTCATGGGCCGCATGTGACTCAGGTACACGGGCAGCGAGCGACTGTCGGGCAGAGGAGGCTGCGAAGTCGGGCTGGCCCAATCCGGGTGCATGGGCCAGAAGCAGTGGAAGACCCACTGGGCTGTTGACCAGGACTGACTCAGGTACACGGGCGGTGAGCGATTGCCGGGCTGAGAGAGCTGTGGAGTCGGGCCGGCCTAATCCGGGTACCTGGTGCAAAGCCGGTGGAGGCTTTGTCAGTTTCGGCGTAAAACTGACAACCGTTGATTCTGTATCCGACTGTACAGAAGAGAAGTCGTAGTCGCTACGAAAACTTAGCTTCCGGATAAGTCATCTGTAACTCTAGGCCCACAGTCAGTCAGTCGTGTCTGTAAAAATTCCTAAGGGCAGTAGAGTCTTTTCCTTTATTTTTGAGTCTGTAAAAACCCTAAGGGGCTGGTAGAATATTCCTAGTGTTGGGCTGCCTATAAATAGGACCTCAATCCCTAGGGTTTGGACTACCCCTTTGTGCTGAAATCAAATCCACTCTTTTGGGTCACTTTTTGTCTCTTGCATTGCCTCTCTCCTCTCTTGGTTCCCTGCTTGCGCCGCCAGGAAGCATTTGCTCCTGTGTTTAATGCTTTGCTTTTAATGTTGCAGTAAATGCCCTATTTCATTGTGTGCTGCATCTGCAAAGGTTTTAAATGGCTGCATTTCATTAGCATAGCAAGTTTTCCCGTGATTTTTGAGGCTTTGGAGGCTTCGGTTGGGTGTGTTCTTCACTCTAGTAGTACTAGTTCTTGCTGTTGCAACTAGTACTACTTCCCTGCAGCTACAGTGTTCTGTGCAGCTTTTCACCTTCTACTGCACAGCTTTTTGATCGAAGCTGACAGGGTCTATTACCTTTTCCGGCTGTGTCTCTGGCGAAGTCTTTCTCTGTTCGAAGCCCCTCAGCTCCGTGAGACAGGCTTCGACTTAGCATCTTCGAAGGCTTCACTCAATCTTCGATTTTCGGTGTGCGGTCTGTGTTGATAAGCTTCGAAGTATTTTTGTGTACGGACAGCATCGCATACTTCGAACAACATACTCCGAATCTAGCTGTTCGAAGTTCACACTTCGGTAGGCTTCGAAGTTGGGTTCGAAGCTTGTCATTTCTGATAGACTTCGATTTGATTTCCTTGTGGCGTGTCAACCTTCGATTCTCCTTCCGAAGCTTTCCCTGTTTGAAGATAGAGTGTAGGCTTCGGACTTGATTTTCTGTCGTGTGACAGACTTCGCTTCTTTGTTCGAAGGTTGTCCTTTTGTGTGTTGTGTTCGAAGCTTTCTGTTCGAAGGTTGGTTTTGTCTTCGAAGTGCACACTTCGAAGCAGGCTCCGACTCTGTCACTTTGTTCCGAAGCTCTTGGTTCGAAGCTGTGTTCGAAGCCTTGACTTCGAAGTACATACTTCGAACCAGGCTCCGGCATTGTCATACTGCGCTCCGAAGTACACTCCGCAACTTGCCACTTCGAACTAGGCTAGATCGTGACACCTTCGGCATCTCGGACAGGCTCCGTCACCAACCTCCGAAGCAGACCTCGACGTGCGAAGGGGGCTTCGCCAAGTTCTGAACAGGAGACAAATTTGGACAGTAACTTCTCTTTTCATCTTACACATTCTTAGATCATTTCATTGAGAAGTTTAGGCCTGTTACTCATTGTTCATCTGCCTAGTTGCACTACTTTAGTATTACACTGTTTATCATCAGTTGCTTCTAGGTTAGAAACCTTTAGACTTAGGCCTTCTGTTTATTTTCTGCTACGTAGTCTGTTGAGGTGCGTTGGGTATTGGGAGCAGGCCATTGATTCGAAAGAATTTTTTAAGGCGCCCATTCACCCCCCCTCTGGTCGCTACTTTCGGTCCTACAAGTGGTATCAGAGCGAGGTTAGGGTTTTTCCATACCTTAACCGGTTCTAAACCCCAGTAGTGACTATGACGTCTCCTGGCAAGGTCCCGTCCTTGGAAGCCTATGGCTATAATTATTGGAAGACTCGCATGCGAGCCTATCTCATGAGCCAGGGTTCGGACATATGGGACATTTGCGTTCACACCACATTTGTCATTTTGCCAGTCGCCGAGCATGGTACTGCTGGTATCATTGCTCAGCATCTGAGCAACAGTAAGGCTGTGAACATTTTGTTTTCTGGCTTAGGTCCCACTGAGTTTGAGCGTGTGAGTCATCTCTCCACTGCGAGAGAGATCTGGGCTACCCTCAAGGCACACCATGAGGGAACAGCACAGGTCAAGGCTCGACTCTATCAGACCTACCGGCGTGAGTACGAGAACTTCACACAGAAGCCGGGTGAATCTGTTGAGGCTTTGTTTGGTCGCTTTTAGTCGATCATTAACAAGCTTCGGGACAACAAGGCTGAGGGTGCTCAGTTAGTCTCAGATCATGAGCAGGCGCTCAAGGTTCTTCATACCTTGGACCCAAAGATCTGGGAGATCAAGATATCCTCTATCGTTGAGAGTGCTTCTTATGATACCTTGACCATTTCTGAGTTGTTTAGCAAGCTGAAGGCCACTGAGGTAGATATCCAGTTGAGATCAAATCTCACTGGTTCTGGATCAAAATCCCTGGCCCTTGCTACACCTTCAGTTGATCCCTCTGCTGTGAGCTGTGCTGGGTTCTCTTTGATGTCTATCACTGAGGACCAGCTTGAGTTGTTGGGAGATGATGATTTGTGTCTCTTTAACAACCGGGTGCGTCGTGTCTATGATAAGAGAATGTTCAAAAGACACGGCACAAAATCCGGATGCTTTGAATGTGGTGATCCAGGACACTTCATCGCCGACTGCCCCAAGCGCAGTGGATACAAGAAGGGTACCGGCAGCAGCTTCCACGACTCCGGCAAGCATGAGAGCCCCTCCTTCAACAAGGGCAAGCCGAAGACCCGGTTCTTCAAAAAGGCCCTGAAGGACTACCGGCGAGAGAACAAGAAGCACGACAAGGCCTTCTTCGCCGAGATGGAGAAAAGCTACTCCAAGCGGTCCACGTCCTCGTCCTCTTCATCGAGCTCAAGCGATGAGGAGATCGCCATCAGGAAGGGGAAGGACAAGGATGATCCGGCGGGCCTCTGCTTCATGGCTTTCGGGGACAAGCCAAAGAGCCGCTCACACCAGCGCCGAAGATCCCGCAAGAGCTTCTGCTCAATGGCTCTTGGGGATAGAGAAGAAAAGAGCTCCTCCGACGACTCCGACGACGACGACAATAAGGTATCATCCTATGAGCGCGAAATAGTTGATTTACTTGAGAGCAATCGTCAGGAGTTGAGATATCGGGAAAAACTGCTTAGGGGGGCTAAGAAAAGGATAGACGAGTTAGAAAGTGAGCTTGCTGTAGCCAACGGTAGAATTGAGAGTCTATCTTCTTCCCCTTGCTTGGGTGATAGCAGTGAGTGCCCGAAGTGTGAGGTGCTTCTGTGTGACCTGTCGACTTTGAAGTCCAGGTACACAGAAAGGGTTGATGAGAGGGACGCTTTGGCCACTGAGCTTGAAAGCGCTCAGCTGGAGCTGAAAGATGCTAAAGCCACTGTCGTCGCACCCTGTGTTGATTGCCCATCTCATCTAGCTGCCTTAGCTGAGCTGAAATCCAAGGGTAATGAACATTTGGGTGACTTGGAGAGGTTGAGAGCTGAGCTTGCCCAGACTAGGCTAGAGCTTGAGATACTGTCAGTTCTACCCACTGTTTGTGAGAACTGCCTGTCTCTTAGAATGGAATTAATTAAGCTGAAAGCCGAGAAGTCTGTCCAAGTAGAGAGTGAGTGTGAGACCTGCTTGTCTCAGGTGGAGGTTCTAGCTTCCTTGAGAGAGGAGCTAGCAGATTCTCAGAATGAGAACTTTTACATCCGTTCTATCCTGAGTTGGATCAGTGCCAGAGAGCCACTGCTTGGCATGATGATCCAGCAGTTCAAGAGGCAGGATGGGTTTGGGGTAGGTTACACCTACACCAAGGCTGACTTTGAGAGTGCCATCAGCCGGGCAGTGGAGTGGAGTAAAATGACTCCAGAGCAGAGGTATCCCAAGACTCACTCCACTGAGTCTTCCCAGGCTTGTCAGCCCAAGGATGGAGTGATCCATGAGCCACCTAAAGCTCCACCCAAGAAACCTATCTGGGTTCCAAAGCCCAAAAATCTCCACACTTCTCTTGACTCTCTTCCTGGACCCTCTCAGCCCAAGAAGACCACACCAAACACTACCAAGCCCAAGAATCCCAAACCTCAACCACTTCCCAAGAAGCCCACCTATCATTGTGAGTACTGTCAGAGAGAAGGGCATCTTGCGGAGTTCTGCTTCAGGAGGAAGCGGGTTGAGAGAGCAGAGAGGGCTCGTAGTGATCAGGAGCAGTTCTACCAGCAGGGTGGTAGACTGCGTGTTCCTCGGCGCGGGGAGAGGCTGGAGGCCAGGTCGCGTCGTGTAGGTGGTGGTAGAGGAGACGGCTTTCTTGCCCGTACTCCCGTTGGTGGTGTCCGTTCCGGCAGAGTTCCAGACCGTGTTGGCTACGGTTCTGGACCTCGTGGCCACAGGGTTAGGCAGAACCGAGGACCGCGCTTTGAGCCGCATTTTGGTCCGAACTCTTTTGATGGTTTTCGCTTTCCATCTTTTGAGCAGATGGCTCGACACTGGTTTAGCTCTTTTGCTAAACCTGGTGCCGGACCATTTGCTCCCACTTACAGACACTGATTGTGCAGGACCGGGGACTGGAGGATGTTTGGATTATGGACTCAGGATGCTCTCGCCACATGACGGGACATCGCAGATGGTTCTCCAGTCTCACTCCCCCGAGCTCCAAAGAATACATCACATTCGGGAACATCGGTCAAGGGAAAGTAAGTGGCATAGACTCAATTAGCATTTCAGATCATTTCTCGTTGAAGAATGTTGCTTTGGTTAAGAATTTGAACTTTAATTTGATCTCTGTTTCGCAACTTCTTGAGGATGGTTTGGAAGTGCGTTTTAAGAAGGGCAATTCTTCTGTGGTTGATTCTAGAGGGTCTTTGGTTTGTCAGATTTTACCCTTCGGTAAAGTTTTTCGAATTGACTTCTCTAGTTCTTTTGGCCCTTCTCGTTGTTTGATTGCTGGATCTTCTTCTGAGCTCTGGAAGTGGCATAGGAGGTTAGGTCATTTGAGTTTTGATCTGCTAGTCAGGTTAAGCTCTATGGACCTCATCCGAGGATTGCCCAAGCTTAAAATGGAGAAGGATCTAGTTTGTCATCCCTGTCGTCATGGGAAAATGGTTGCCGCTTCTCACTCACCTGTGACTCAGGTGATGACTTCGTATCCAGGCGAGCTTTTACATTTGGACACTGTAGGTCCAGCTCGGGTACGCTCAGTCGGTGGGAAGTGGTATGCACTTGTGATTGTTGACGACTTTTCTCGATTCTCGTGGGTTTTCTTTTTGGAGTCTAAGGATGAAACTTTTCAATTTGTTCATGACCTGATTTTGAAGCTGAAGAATGAGAACAATGGTCGGATGCGAGCAATTCGCTCCGACAACGGCTCTGAGTTCAAGAACTCTCAGTTCGTCAGCTTCTGTAGTGATCAGGGTCTGGACCATCAGTTTTCTTCTCCTTACACTCCCCCACAGAACGGCGTTGTGGAACGAAAGAACCGCACGCTAATTGAGATGGCCAGGACGATGCTCGATGAGCACAGGACTCCTAGGCGTTTTTGGGCTGAAGCCATGAACACGGCTTGCTATCTGGCCAACCGCATCTTTCTTAGAGCTTACCTTGGTAAGACATCATATGAACTGCGGTTTGGCAGACAGCCCAAGGTGAGCCACTTGCGAGCGTTTGGCTGCAAGTGCTTTGTGCTCAAGAAGGGAGGGCATTTGGACAAGTTTGAGTCTCGTTGCTGGGATGGTGTTTTTCTTGGTTATGCATTGCATTCTCGAGGCTTCCGTGTTTGGAACCTCGAATCCCAGCTGCTTGTCGAGACTTGTGAGGTTTCATTTGATGAGTCCTTGCCTTCTTTGACTCCTTCTTTTGAGCTTTCTGGTGATGATGAGCTTGGAGAGTCCATCTTTGAGGAAGATGAGGATACTCCAGCTGCTGATGAGGGTGGGCCTTCTGCATCCCCCGCAGAGCCCACACCTTCTGAGACTTCGACTGATGATGAGGGCGGACCTCTGATCACTTCTTCCACTTCGATCGAGCCCCCTCAGTCGAGTCCAGAGGTGCCAGCTGCTGACTCCGGTGAGGTGACTTCAGATCACCAGGGAACCCGAGCAGTTCAGCGTGACCATCCCTCAGAGCTCATCATAGGTGATTTGAGTGAGAGGACTTTGCGTTCTTCTGCCTCTCTCGCTGTGTTTGCTGAATCTGCGTTTGTTGCATCTTTTGAGCCCAGAGATGTTTCTCATGCTCTTTCTGATTCTAATTGGATTAATGCTATGCAAGAAGAGCTTGAGAATTTTGTCCGTAATCGGGTTTGGACACTAGTTGAGCCGCCACCAGGATGCAACCCCATAGGCACCAAGTGGGTGTTCAAGAACAAGCAAGGTGAAGATGGGGTTGTGGTGCGCAACAAGGCTCGACTAGTTGCCCAGGGTTATTGCCAGAAGGAAGGTATTGATTTTGAAGAAACCTTCACTCCTGTTGCCCGTCTTGAGTCCATTCGCATTCTTTTAGCTTTTGCCGTTTCGAAGGGTTTTAAGCTTTTTCAAATGGATGTTAAGAGTGCTTTTCTGAACGGGTACATAGAAGAGGAGGTTTATGTTAGGCAACCCCCCGGCTTCGAGAACCCTAAGTTTCCTCGACATGTTTTTAAGTTGCACAAAGCTTTATACGGGTTGAAGCAAGCCCCCAGGGCTTGGTATGACCGGTTAAAGCAATTTTTGTTGGGGAAGGGCTTTGTGATGGGTTCGGTGGACAAAACTCTCTTTTTGCTCAGAGTTGCTTCAGACTTCTTAGTTGCTCAGATTTATGTGGACGATATTATTTTTGGCGGTACTACTGATTCTCTTGTGTCCAAGTTCTCTGAGCAGATGCACAGTGAGTTTGAGATGAGCCTCATGGGTGAGCTCAAGTACTTCTTAGGGCTCCAAATCAAGCAGACCAAGGACGACACCTTCATCCACCAAGGTAAGTACACTCGTGATATGCTTAAGAAATTTGACTTTGGTGGTGAATTGAAGCCGCAGATGACCCCGATGGGCACTTCTGGGGGTCTGGACAAGGATGAGAGCGGTGTCAAGGTCAATGAAAGGGAGTTTCGAGGGATGATTGGTTCGCTGTTGTACTTGACGGAAACAAGACCGGACATTCAGTTCGCCGTGGGACTTTGCGCGCGTTTTCAGTCTTCACCACGCGCGTCTCACCGGCAGGCTGTCAAGCGCATTTTTAGGTATCTCACTTATGCGCCCGATCTCGGTCTTTACTATTCAGCATCATCATCTCTTGATCTATCTGGCTTTTCGGATGCCGACTTTGGTGAGTGCCGGTTGGATCGCAAGTCGACTTCCGGTACTTGCCAGTTTCTTGGTTCATCTCTTGTCTCTTGGTCTTCTCGAAAGCAATCTGGAGTTGCTCTTTCGACCACAGAGGCTGAGTACGTAGCTGCTGCTAGCTGCTGCTCACAGTTGGTTTGGATGATTTCCACTCTACGAGACTTTGGGTTGTTCTTTCCTACCAGGGTTCCATTGTTTTGCGACAGCACTAGTGCTATTAGTGTAGGGAAAAACCCATGTCTTCATTCAAAAACCAAACATATTGATGTGCGCTTTCACTTCTTGCGGGATCAAAATGAGAAAGGTGCCATTGACCTTATTCATGTTGATACCCATCATCAGTTGGCTGACATTTTCACCAAACCCCTAGATCAGTCTACCTTTGAGCGTTTACGAGGGGATTTGGGTGTTGTGTATCCTTTTTAGGATATTTTGCGTCAGTTTTCTTCCTTCTTTACTCTTTTCTTGAGTCCTTTTGTGTGTGTTCATATCATACATATCCACATATCACACTTTTGAGCCTGCTTCTGTTATATGATTGAACTGCTTTACTTTTTCTAGCTGGTACATGCTTTTGATTACTTGTCAATGATCATGCGTTGGTTCAGTTCACTTGATATATCTGATATCTGTCATATGCGTGGCTTTTATGCTTTAAAATTGAAAAATGATCACCATTGCTTCTGGTAACTAGCATGCGTAGGCTGAATGTTCTTGCTATCTGTTATATGCCTTGTAGCTAGTTTCTGACTTAGATGCAAATATGCAACTTGGACATCTTTCTGCTTTAAAACATGGATATGTGCTATAACAATGATGACAAATCAAGAAAAATGAAAATTCCATGCCTTTTTATGCATACCTTGAAAAGATCCAGGTGGGTTTGCTTTGTCGCATTACATTTGTTCTGGACTGCATACCATAACACTTGGGTATGAACTAGGACAGTGTAGTGTATGCCAAGACCAATGTCTTAAGCTTCTGATGGTCCAGTTCTGGCCTAGGCTTGACTTGGTCGGTCAGCATAAGGTTTGACATGCAAATAACCCCTGGCATAAATGAAAAAGGAAAATTGAAAAAGCCTGAACATTTAAAAGATAACAAGTTTGCTGAAGCACTTTGGTTTGGACAATGCTTAACTTGGTAGATTTCAGTTAGCTTTTGCATCTCATGTTTTACCTTGCTTGTTTTACTGGACAATGTGGTGATGCTTTTGTTTGCCAAAACTGAAAAATCCGTGCTAATGACTTTTCTTTTGATATCATCTGTTGCACTGATCATGCCATGTGTCTTAGACAGTACCTCTTTTGCTATACTTGCTAGATGTTGTAACTGCAGTTGATCATATCTGAGAAGCATGCTTTCTACACTCCACCTGCACCCCAGTCGCATTCACTGCGTATCTTGAGGGGGAGTTGCATTTCAGGGGGAGTCTGTGTCTCTTTTGAGTGCTTGATGAGTTCACTTGTCAACAAGGGGGAGAAAATTTGGGATCAGAGTTTAAGGGGGAGTTCTTACTCTGTTGATATCCTTGTTATTCTACAATCGCACTCATTTTGAGCTTTTACGTTTTGGTTAACCATAATGACCGTTTCTTGCTTGTGTTTGGCTTTTGGTCATTAGGGTTAAACTTTTACCTTATTTTTCTTCTTCTTGGTCTTCTTGTGTTTTGTTTTCGTGTTTCTACATTTGTTCGCAGGTGCTGAAGAGCCGAGAAAAGCGGAGTGTTGACAATGCACTCATCAAGGGGGAGATTGAGGAGCCATGCTGAATAGCGTGGGCCTCATGGCTCCAGAAGTGATGAGTCATTGTCAACGATAGTCAAAGAGGACTGAAGAAGAGATGAGATCTGCTGTTTCATGGGCCGCATGTGACTCAGGTACACGGGCAGCGAGCGACTGTCGGGCAGAGGAGGCTGCGAAGTCGGGCTGGCCCAATCCGGGTGCATGGGCCAGAAGCAGTGGAAGACCCACTGGGCTGTTGACTAGGACTGACTCAGGTACACGGGCGGTGAGCGATTGCCGGGCTGAGAGAGCTGTGGAGTCGGGCCGGCCCAATCCGGTTACCTGGTGCAAAGCCGGTGGAGGCTTTGTCAGTTTCGGCGTAAAACTGACAACCGTTGATTCTGTATCCGACTGTCCAGAAGAGAAGCCGTAGTCGCTACGAAAACTTAGCTTCCGGATAAGTCATCTGTAACTCTAGGCCCACAGTCAGTCAGTCGTGTCTGTAAAAATTCCTAAGGGCAGTAGAGTCTTTTCCTTTATTTTTGAGTCTGTAAAAACCCTAAGGGGCTGGCAGAATATTCCTAGTGTTGGGCTGCCTATAAATAGGACCCCAATCCCTAGGGTTTGGACTACCCCTTTGTGCTGAAATCAAATCCACTCTTTTGGGTCACTTTTTGTCTCTTGCATTGCCTCTCTCCTCTCTTGGTTCCCTGCTTGCGCCGCCAGGAAGCATTTGCTCCTGTGTTTAATGCTTTGCTTTTAATGTTGCAGTAAATGCCCTATTTCATTGTGTGCTGCATCTGCAAAGGTTTTAAATGGCTGCATTTCATTAGCATAGCAAGTTTTCCCGTGATTTTTGAGGCTTTGGAGGCTTCGGCTGGGTGTGTTCTTCACTCTAGTAGTACTAGTTCTTGCTGTTGCAAGTAGTACTACTTCCCTGCAGCTACAGTGTTCTGTGCAGCTTTTCACCTTCTACTGCACAGCTTTTTGATCGAAGCGGACAGGGTCTATTACCTTTTCCGGCTGTGTCTCTGGCGAAGTCTTTCTCTGTTCGAAGCCCCTCAGCTCCGTGAGACAGGCTTCGACTTAGCATCTTCGAAGGCTTCGCTCAATCTTCGATTTTCGGTGTGCGGTCTGTGTTGATAAGCTTCGAAGTATTTTTGTGTACGGACAGCATCGCATACTTCGAACAACATACTCCGAATCTAGCTGTTCGAAGTTCACACTTCGGTAGGCTTCGAAGTTGGGTTCGAAGCTTGTCATTTCTGATAGACTTCGATTTGATTTCCTTGTGGCGTGTCAACCTTCGATTCTCCTTCCGAAGCTTTCCCTGTTTGAAGATAGAGTGTAGGCTTCGGACTTGATTTTCTGTCGTGTGACAGACTTCGCTTCTTTGTTCGAAGGTTGTCCTTTTGTGTGTTGTGTTCGAAGCTTTCTGTTCGAAGGTTGGTTTTGTCTTCGAAGTGCACACTTCGAAGCAGGCTCCGACTCTGTCACTTTGTTCCGAAGCTCTTGGTTCGAAGCTGTGTTCGAAGCCTTGACTTCGAAGTACATACTTCGAACCAGGCTCCGGCATTGTCATACTGCGCTCCGAAGTACACTCTGCAACTTGCCACTTCGAACTAGGCTAGACCGTGACACTTTCGGCATCTCGGACAGGCTCCATCACCAACCTCCGAAGCAGACCTCGACGTGCGAAGGGGGCTTCGCCAAGTTCTGAACAGGAGACAAATTTGGACAGTAACTTCTCTTTTCATCTTACACATTCTTAGATCATTTCATTGAGAAGTTTAGGCCTGTTACTCATTGTTCATCTGCCTAGTTGCACTACTTTAGTATTACACTGTTTATCATCAGTTGCTTCTAGGTTAGAAACCTTTAGACTTAGGCCTTCTGTTTATTTTCTGCTACGTAGTCTGTTGAGGTGCGTTGGGTATTGGGAGCAGGCCATTGATTCGAAAGAATTTTTTAAGGCGCCCATTCACCCCCCCTCTGGTCGCTACTTTCGGTCCTACACCTATGGGTCATGGGTATGGCACACATGTTTATACCCATCACGGGTAATGGGTATGGGTTCAGGTATAGTTTTTTCATGGTTGCATGTATGGGTATGGACTACCCATACCTATGGTACCTGATTACCATCCCTACTTATACTTATCACGTAGTTGATTATCTAATACATGGCCCACCCTCTTGTCTTCACCATCACAAACCTTTTTACTTAGGGAAACATGATGGATATCTACTCCCACGGATGAAATTTTAATGTGGGTTATAGGACAACACATAACAATGCTCTGTTAAAGCTCATGTGGCCTATATGAGCCACTTCCTATAGTAATAAAGTTCTAACATCACACTTCACATCAAATCAAAACAGTCATTGTCAACCTCCTCCTAGTCTCTAACAGGTGGGGGCCTTATAGTCACCAATTCTCATGGGATGGCTAAAGTGGCAAGAGCGGTGCCTTAGGAAGACCAAGTTTATATTATCCAAATCTAGAGGTTGTGTGATCCACCTGAAGTCTAGGATATTGACTATCTTTAGACCCATCTAAATTACTATATAGTAGCTTCATTGGTTTAACCGATATGGTATCCCCGCATATATAAAAGAGAAGGATCGTGACCATGGTAGAAACAAAATTGGAGAGAATAGAGAATATATGTGAAAGAACCTAAGTAATATTAAGGTAGCACACTTCTGACTAAGTGACGGCCAAAAACTCAGCCAAGCTAAGGCTTATAATCTCCTAACGTGTGTGTTACATCTCTCGATGGGCCAATCCTATTAAAATTCTCCTATGTCTCCTCGTCTATCAGCTAGAGTGAGCGTAACTCTTAGGCCTCCAGCCAAACTCACAAATGGGACCATCTTTGATTCCCGTTAACAATGTCCTTACACCAATAATGATCATCATCTACAACGGTTGAGATATTATGTCTCATCACAATTTATATATGCTAGGGCATAACTATAACTCATCAAAAATGGTAGGTCATCTATGTTGAGCTATAATATTCGACCCACCATATATGACATAGGTTATCTGTGTTGACTTGTATCTACAACCCTTAACATATAACTTATTATCTATGGTAGTTTCTAGTTATGGGCTATCATAGATGACTCATCTATGATGTGTCATAACTAGATAAGTCATTCAACATGTTTAAGAGACACACTAGTTAGTTTTTGCACAATTCATCCAAATTTTTGTTCTCTCATGCACACTACACCCAAACTAGAGGGCTATAGGTGCCATTGTCACCTACCTTGACCATTACCACCATTGTTGGCCACCTTAGATGATGATGCACCTATGATGTTGTAGCTGCACTAGTCCTCCTACACTGTGTGCCTCCCTAACGTTAGTCAACTCTCACATCTCTGTCTCAATCTCAAGGTATAACTTAGCCCTAAATGATTAATGTTTTTGTATTTTTTCTAATTTAGTTGCAATATCTATGTGGATCTGATGAACAACATAGAAATGCACAGTGCAATAAATAGTGTGTTTGAAATACACAATACTATCAAAATAAATAATTGAAATGGATTTTTTTGCAAGTTTCTTTGCTAATCCCAATCATGACATTTTCTCCTAAATGTTGTGTGTTATTTGAAGAATTCTTTGTTTCAAAATGTATTAGTGTTGTATTATAATTAATGTTGTTTTTATATTCATATTAGATTTTATCACAAACCATTCAAAGCTAGTCAAAGCTTATTTTGACCACCGCGGTTGCTCTAGTCTCAATGAAATGATAGATCATCATGACGGTGGGTATATATAATATGTCTTATAATGGTTTATACACTACGGAAAACACATGGTTTGCCGAGTGCCATTAACACTCGGCGAAACCTAGTTTACACTCGGTAAAGGCTTCGTCGAGTATTGCACTCAGCAAACAACACTCGGCGAAAACGTCATCGGTAAACAAGGGTTCATCGAGTGCTTTTTTTCGGGGCACTCGGTATTTAGAAAACACTCGGTAAATCCATCTTTGCTGAGTGCCTGAAATATTACACTCGATAAAGACTATGACACTCTAACGAATAATCGTTTTCCGGTATTGATGATGATGATGATATATATATATATATATATATATATATATATAATTTACAGTGGGCGTAGAGGCTATCCACACCATAAGTTTCATTACCTAGCCCCTCTAGAACGTGCATGTGCCTTCTTCAGAACCACCATTGGACATCATTAGCATTGCTTACTCTGGTGTTTACTAGAATAATAGAGCCAACTCTCATGTTGTTCTAGATGACAAGATGGATCCATTTTTATTTTTGTTCCAGGCTATTCGGTTTCCATTTTTATATAACTCTCTTTCTTTCTGTTTTTTACATAATGGATGGACAATTGTGGCCACCTTTTCATCCCTAGGCAAGATCATCATTGACATTAAGACTATGAGGAGGACTTCGACCATAATTGTTCGGGGATCCAAATAATTGGTTATTGATGAAGCTGAGCATAATGTCTCTCCATTTTCATTTTTTTAAATGAAGTCAAATGATCAGAGTGTCCTTGTACCAGTTTATTTTTGGGAGATTTGCATTCATGCCACGCATAAGTCAGTGGAAATTACTCTTTTGCCCCATATGAGTGTATGATATGTAATATTTGGACCTAGTTGTCAAACACACAGGACGTGACAAAAAATAAACCTACTTAACTTTGTGACATAAGAGCAAAAATTCCTTTATTTTTTAGCTTTTTTTCCTGCTCCGTCCAGCTGTGTCACCCGTGAGAGCCGCCGAACAACCGCCTCTACCACCCATCTCCTACCGAACAGCACAGACGCTGCCGAGCCGAACCAGCCGACGCTGCCGAGCCGAACTAGCCAGCAGCACCGCCCGATAATATTCCTGCTCCATCGCCGGCGTTGTCAGTCGCCGCCGCACGCACATGTACATATATGACGTTTTCAGTTATGGAATCACATATTACTTTTAATTACTAGGATCTCAAACTGCTTGTTTCGTGTTAATATCCTTAAGCTCCAATCCTATCTGATGTTAATTGCGTCATTGTTTGCCTGGTGCGATGAATTTTTCACTATTCGTGGGTGACATGCAGGACTGGAACAGGAAGATAAAAAAGGGCCCCAAAAATTGTTTTTTATACTATAAATGCTATTTGTGTTTGCTCGTAACTATCAACCCGTTACAGATATACCATATATGATGGGTGGTGATAACTAACTGCAGCCCGCCAAATGAGTCGGATGTAATGAGTTATCATTAGCATCTGTCATAGATCTCGATGATAACTATGTGGCGAAGACAACAGCATTAGGTGGTCCCTTATATAGAGTTATTTTAGAGTCTTTGAGAAAGTATCAGGAGGTATATTTTTAATGTTAATTTTGATAACTCATGTGTCGGGAAGTATCAAAATTAACACTAAACAATGTGGTACCTTCTCAAGAACCGTAAAATTTCTCATATATATATATATATGTGTGTGTGGCATGTGATAAAAGTTATCTATGATGTGTTGTTATTAATAACCATTATATATAGATAATAATATATATGTGACAGTTGGTTAATTGTCTGAGATGAGTCGAGCATCACTGATGGTAATCTCACAGTTGCATTGCTCTGTGCTAATGTTAAGCTAGTCTCCTTTGGAATAGTTTATTCTTAGAGCAGAGGTCAATTAAACGTCAAAAAGGAAAAAAATATAGTTAACGGAAGTAATAATCATAATCAGTCATACGATTAATAATCAAAATCATCTCTATGTTTCTCTCGATTTAAAAAAAATGACGGGTATAATAAAATTCTACACCGGTATTTGGTGGGGAGACAAAGCAATGGGCTAGAAATCTGGAAATTTTGAAGGCAGCATGGTAGTGCACATCGAGAAATCCCATTGCAAGTCTGATGAAGCTTAGATGTATATATCGCCTCTGAAGTCTGAACATACGCTGCCTTGAAAAACATGCAACTTGCAAGCATTATATTAGCCGTGTCTGCATGAGATTGAATATGACTAAAAACAAATTAAAGATCAGGCCGGAAATAGATGCTCAATTAATGGAAACGGTACAAGCTAAGCTAGCTAGCTAGAAAAGGTGTTGCAATCGTACGTACGTAGCGTATGTACACAGACGACGTAGACGATCGAACAAACGCTAGCTAGACGACGAGTACGGATAAACACACATATATAACCGGCAGCCCTGAAGAAAATACACACAGCCACACACACGGTGTACAGTATACATCCTTACGTGTCCATATCAGCGTATGTACACGCACGCGCAGCACCTCGCATGCATGCAGATCGATGCAGTTGACACTTGCACATCAACCTGGTCGCGACTCGCTCGCGAGCTAGCTAGAGAGCAAATCAAAGAGAGCAATGCACAGGCGTCTTCGAGATCTTATCCCCCCGAACAATGCGCGCGCTCGATCGATCGCTAGCTCTAGCTGAGTCGTCGCCGTGTCGTCGTCATGCAGACATGCAGTACTACTACTGTCACTGCCACTGCCACTGCTGCCATTGCCAAGCGAGCAGCTAGCAATTATAGGAAACAATTGCCGCATGCGTGTGGTCATGCAGACGTAGGGATATATCACAGCTAGCTAGCCCCCGAAGCCCCATTTGGGAATTTCTTTATCATTAGATAGGGTTGTGATAGATTTTTGGTTGCAGATGAAGATCGAGTTTAATTTATTATTATATGCTAAGATTGGGCCGGAATGTTTTTTTATAGAATTTTATTTAATTTGTCTATTTTAATTTAAAGCTAAACATAATAGTATATTATACTCTCTCTGTCCGGTTTTGATCTATGTTTAACGATAGAAATTCAACTTTGATATGTGTATTATTTCATCAACATATCAATGTATACATGGTTATTTGGATTTCATATGGTTAATCAATGCATTATTATTTATAAATCAGTTTTGAGGGAAACAAAGTAATCATGGGATACAGTTAGGAAAACGAAGCAATATGTGTATGTTTTTGCATCAATTGATGATAGAAATTATGATTTTTTAGTTTTGATGTCACACCCACTATGGAAAAACCCAAATTCACCGAGTACCAAATACTTGGCAAATACTTGGCCAAGTGTATAATTTCGGCTGCTTGGCAAAGCTAGGTTTCACTACACAGAAAAACACTTTAGTGACGGGTGATAATCATAATTAGTGATGGGCATGTCCTCTGTCACTCTTATCGTGTCAGTAATGTGACATCAATAGTGATGGGTAAACACCCATCACTAAAGGATCAACCTCACTCCTATGGGCTCACCTGTTATGGCTCTTTAGTAACGGTTGACAGTTGTCACCCGTTACTAATATGTTCTTCATTGATAAGTCATTATTAACATCCGTCACTAATGGGTTCTTTAGTGACGGGTGACTACCGTCACTAATATGAAGATTCATTATCAAATTAGTATCACATATATTAACTTCTAACTCATTATCTCGAAGAATATGGCTAAAACAAAGATCCATACATAATATGGATTCATAACTTCTAACTAATAGCTAACTTATAGCGATATCAAGTGTTTGGATAGTGTCCTATCACTATCCAAGCTTGCACCATGGGCAACTTGAGGAGAAGCACCATGGTTAGCAGGAGCACCACCATGGGTAGCCTTAGGAGCACCACAACGTACATGGCAGCGTTCGGGCAAGAGCACCACCGTGAATGGCCATGCCAACTTTGAGTGCGTTATCTCGAAGAAATTGGCTAAAATCAGTAGTTATCTTGAAGAAATTAGCTAAAAGTAGTAGATCAAGTTACCATGTAAAAATAAAATTAAAACAAAGTTAGCTAGTTAGACAAAACAAATAACATTTCTGACAAGGAAGAGGATGAGGATGATGACCTTAGGAGGAAGATGAGGAGGATGCATCCAAGGTGGCGGCAAGCAGGGCGGCCATGCACGCTGACGGTGCAGGTACCATGACCAATAGTGCATGTGGCACGACTGATGGTGTGGGGTCCATGACCAATGTTGCATGTGACACGGTCGATGGTGCGGAGGCTAGGATCAATGATGGAGTGACGAGAAGCACGATGAAGGTGATGGTAGTAACAAGAGTTAGGGTTAGGGTCGCGCAAAATGAAAACGTGACGATTCACTAGTCACTGATGATGTAGGACATTTTAGTGATGGGTATAAATAAAACTCGTCACTATATGATCCTTTAGTGATGATGTGGCCATAACCCGACTTCCACAACCATCGTCTTATAAGAGGGCCTTTAGTGATGGGTAACAATATTCACCCGTCACTAAAATGTAGCTATCATCTCACCTGCTATTACTTTTTAATGACGGGTGGTAATTTCACCCGTCACTAAACGATCCTTTAGTGACGGTTGATTATTATTACCCGTTACAAATGTTTTGGTCATTTTGAAAAAAAAATAGTTTTTAGGTTGTATCCTGAATCAAAGCTAGGATTTGGTAATCAACATATCTAACATTGCAAAACACATCACAAATAATTTACCACGGAACACAGATGATTCATCACAAAAGATTTATAACTTAATATTACATCATACCCTAGGTTTACATCACATACATTACAACCTCAATTGCATCATTATTGATGTTGAAATGGATTGCGCACACTATGCGACCTTCTAACGAGTTATCGTGAAGAAATTGACCAAAGTATATAGTTATATAGCACCGTCTATCCATCGCTTAATGCATCGCAATTGGGACTGTATCAGACCCTACTGTTGCTACCTGAATCTTGGTGGTTGGGTGGTGTAGGTGAGTTGTGATATACTTTTCACAGTACTGCCTTGAAAAGTACTATAAAATAAAATTTAAACAAAGCTATTAGAGAAGGCTATCTGTATGGATGATCTAGTTAACCAACTACATATGCAAATAACTTACCATCGACTTCTTGTTGATAATCGTGTTATTTATTATGTATACATATAACTGACTCTAGGAGAATAAATCTACCGAGATGTCTTGCAAGAATGTTTTCCTTGCTAGAGTTACATCTGTTGGATTGCCAAAATAACAGATGTACTTCAATTGGTCCATTTGGTCGGTGTCGACATCCCTGCTATCTGCTTCCCCTTCCTGTTTGCAACATTGCTAGGACCCTCCCCTGACATTATAAGAAACCATGATAAGAACATAAAAAAACATGCATGTGTAATAAGTGATGTTAGTTCTCTATGTATCCCATGAAAGATATGCCTAAGAAAATTTTATGTATCGGAAGTTCCGATTGGGAATATCGAAAGTTTTGATTATTATCTGGTCTCGAGTCAGAGAGCAAATGTTGTTTTAGAAGTTTTGATATGGTATCGGAAGTTCCGACGAGCCAGAAGTTCCAATTTGGAATCAGAGAGAATTGTATTGATCGGAAGTTCTGAGGTGGGTGAAAACAGATTGGATCTGTTGCGTGTCGTGCTGAATCAGGAGACCTAAAATACCCTATTGGAAGTTCTGATCTAGGATCGGAAGTTCTAATATGGGAAACAGATTGGATCTGTTATGAATACGAATTAGTTGTAACTAATTTGTGGATTCTGAGATGTGCACTCAAACATCTACTTCTGCTGCACCTAGCGCGTCTTGTGCTAGAAGGTAACGAGCTATGATCTCGCACACACATGGATCTTGGGCTTAGGGTGGAAATTTTGAAGTTGCTAGCTAGCGTAGCTCCCCTATTCCCTAAGAGTGGTATCAGAGCCTACGTGCGTAGTGTTCGATCTAGATCCCTCATGCATGGAGATACATGGTGAAAAACAGATTTGATCTATTTCTATCCGTGGCAAATCGGAAGTTCCGATGGCAGATCAAAAGTTTTGATGGTGATCAAATGTTTTGATATCGAATAGTGATTCGATACAGAAAGAAATTGATGTTGTCCGGGATTCCAATACTGATCGGAAGTTCTGGTGGATTGGAAGTTCCAATGCCAGATCGGAAATTCCGACCCAACCGAATTTAAAATTCTAAGCCTGTTGAGTCGAGTTTTTTAGATCTAGAATCCAGTCACTTGTAGATTTCTCGCCTAACTTTGTTTTGCAGAGAATGTTGTGACTGACATGACCTTGGATACATGTGATGTATGAGATGCATGCGATTAATGGAAATTAAATATGGCCTGTGTGTCATGGTTATTTACAGCTCAAGGCTGATGTAAAATTTATTATGGCTTACATGTCGTTTCCGCGGTGCTTCGGCCCACGTAATTAGTATAGGCTATGCGAGATAGACTAGCACTCTTCATAGAGGCCAGGAGCAAGCACTCAATGATGGGAGCCATGGAGATGGAGATCGCCATATGAAGAGGGTCATGCTATGTCACAATTAATATGATTTCCTGTGATGCTTTCTTATGTTCCTGTTATACTATTCTTGCATGTTTTGTGTGCGCTAGGGATGTTACGGTGCTAGAATAGTTTTCCCTTAGAAAATTAAGTATTGATGTTATTTCCAATAGCTACACCCACCAAGGTTCTTGCTCATCGATAGTGGATCTGCCAAAGCATGGTGCTATCTTTTATCTTGACTAGTTGGGGCAGAAGTCAGACTTCTGCACGCATAATATTGGTTTGCTTAACGAGGCTATCAAAATGGTTTTGAGCCTTGGAGCATAGAGTTAGAATAGAGCATACGATGCTTCTCTAACGACAAGAGTGTAACACCCCAAATTTTTAAAGTATTAAAAATATTATTTAATTCAATTTCTTGAATTTATTATTCTGAAAATACCTTTAATACCTTCCTCTCCCATTTTGAACTACAACATAGAGTTAATGACCAAACCAGGAGCTGAAAATTTTTGTATAAACTCCCAAGGCCAAAATATATTTTTGAGAATTTTTATAAATTTTTACCAAGCTTGGAAGTAGCCTTAAAATTTTAATCTATTTCCTGGAATTATTTTTATTCAGAAAGGTTTTGAAACAGTATTGGGCCTCCCTCCTCCCTTCTATCTCTCCCGACCGGCCCAGCCCATCACCCTCGCCCGCCTCTGGCTGACAGCCCGACCCCACCTGTCGGCGCCGATCGCCTCCCCTCGCGCGCGCGCCCGACACCACGGCCCCACCTGTCAGCCCTCTCCCTCGCGCACTCACGCTTGTTGGCCAGTGGCCCCCGCATGTCAGTTCCGTCATCAACCTCGCGCCAACCCCCCCTAACTCCACCGGCCGAGGACCTCACCTCGGATCCACTCGCCGGCTCCCCCTCCAATTAAACCGACCCCGACAATAAATTCCCCAAGGCCCGCCGGTCAATTAAGCGCGTTAAGGCACGTGTTTAAGCCTCCGGATCGCATTTACGTGCATGGCCGAGCCCTCGCCGGCGAGTAAACCCCTCCTCGGCTTTCCTTGCATGCGACACCCGTTAAACCTCGCCGGCACACCTATTTAAGCCCCCTGGCCATCCGCACTTGATCCCCCACGCCCACTCGCCGCGAGAACGAACAGAGCACCCGCGATTCGCCTTTTAGTGCACTCCCACTGTTTCGCCTCTGGCCACCGCTCGCCGTCGCCTCGGACCACCTCCGTCCACACCCTCGCCACCATCGTGACCGCAAGGGCGACCCCAACCTCGGCCACCCCTCCGCCGACATCGAACCCCGCCAGAACACCATCGCCGACGAGGAGCCCGAACCACTTTGTCGTCTACCCTCGCCGCCGACCGCGCTCCGTCGACCCCTCGCCTTGCCTAAGGTACCGTCGTGATCGCCATAGCATCCTCTTTCCATTTCTAGGCTTAGCTAGGGCCACCGTCGCTCGCCGTGGCCCCTGGCCCACTCGCCGTCGTCAAAGAAGATGACCGGCACAGGTTGAGTACCCGTGCCGTGTCGGATTCAATCCCGACCGCACGATCGCGATCGAGCGGCGCTAGTTGCTCCACATGCGCGATTTAATCTACACCGTCGGATCTGAGCGAAGGGGTATGTTTTAATCTCGCGCGTTCATTTCAATTTAAAACCCGCACTCGATCTCGTGCGTCCACGTAGTACCCTTTCACGCGTTTTAATTGTGGCCGTCCGTTATCACTTAACCGTCCCGCCTCGCTCTCGCGTGTTGGATCTGGATCCAACGGTCCAGATTGGGCCGGACCACGCGCACAGTGCGCGGGTTCACCATGGACCTGGCTCACCGTGGACCCGAGGGGATTTAAATTTGAAAATAAATTCTTGAAACTGTTTTAAACTTGTAAAATTCATATCTGGCGCATTTCAACTTCAAAAATTACCATGTTAATTTCAGAAAATTTGTAAAATTATTCTCTACATGTTCATACAATAAAAACAGTAGGTTTACTTGGGACTTTTTCTGTTTATTTAAATAGGTATTCAAATACCCTTACGGTAAAAATGTAAGTTTAATTATTTAAATTCCAGTAAAGTTTAAATTTATTTATTTCCTGTTAATATGAGCAAACCACTAAGTTTTCTATGGACCCTTCATTTTAAATTCATTAGAGAACTTAAAAATGAGAATAATCACTTTTAAAACCCTTTTTCAAAGGACAACACTTCATTTTAATTTCTTTTAAAATTATTTATAAAATGAATTTCAGAACCTTAACAACTTGATTTATTTTTAATCAAACCAACTTAAACCTATGTGCTTATTATGTGATGTTATATTGTTTGATTGTATGTTGTGTTTATTTTATTTTACTTTATTTATGTTGGGAAGACTACGACGCCGCCGAGGAGCCGTAATATTTCCCGAAAGTTCCTCCCTCCCCATTCACTGAATAAGGCAAGTCACCAAACCAATCTTTTGAGCATGTTGAACCCATGTTTGATTAAACTATCGCTAAAACACATAGGTTATACATGCATTAGTCAAATGAAACCCTTACGATATATTTATTTAGGATCCCCTGACCTTGAGGTGCAACCCAAGCCATGATATCTCGCCTAACCTCCTTGTCACCATATGATTATTGATATTAGCTAGTGTCCAATGTATTGACATGATCGCTATAGGATAAAAAAAAATGAGTCGTAGTAAAATGGTTCTACTATATGATCCCCGTTACTTCTTATCCTTGGAATTCTGTTGGTGATGAGTTATGGTTGTGAGTGTATGCATGGTGGATTCCGGGTGCAAGCTAGGGCATTGGTCGGTAGCACCCGGGGCACTATAAGGACCAGTCTGTGGGATCCGTTGCAATACACTTCCGTACTAACCATAAGTCTAATGGGTAAGTCCTAAGTGAGGTATGGAGTGTTCCAAATCGAGGCCACCATTTGGAGATGGGTCAAGCAGCACCTGCGGGTGGCTTGTACCGATGTGGCGCAAAAGGGGGTGCGACGTTAGCCAGGATGCGGCCCGGCGCGCCGGTGAAACCTAGAGCGGGTGGTTATCGCTTGGAGCATTTCATGCTGAGGTTTTGGCAAGAGTTCCCGTGGTATGGGTCATCTCGTTTGGGGTGAGTGCGTGCCTTGTGGGTACAGTAGTACATCTCTGATCAGAGTCATAAATCTTTTCGAAAAGCCGAGCCCACAGTCAAGGGCGGGTTGCGTGACATCCCACAGTTAGATTACTTTGAATATGTATGTGCATGATGGTTTGACATGTAAGGACTGTTGTGCGAGGAGGTAAAACGTACTCCTCGAGTTAGATGATGTTGTTGATGCTCATGTTTACTTTTCCGTATGATTAAAATTGACTACACTAAATGCAATAACTGAAAATGTACTTTTCCGCACTATTAGCCATCACCCTTCCTTGTTTATTATCCTGCATTATTACTTGCATCTGCGGTGGCTTGTTGAGTACTTTTTGTACTCATACCCATTGGACAAGCACTTCAGAGGCTGCGTACTACGAGGAGGATGGTCTGGAGTAGCGACCTAGTCAAGAAAATGATCTTGAAGAAGGTGTTCGTCATGCAATTCTACTTTTATTATTGTTTTTATTAAACTCTGATGTAATAAATATGGTCTGCGTACCATGAATACTTGTCGTATGTACGATTGTCGCATGATGAACCTCTTGTATTATTGTTTTTCTTATGAAATTCAATAATGTTCCGATTTGTTAAATCGGGGTGCCACAAGATGGTATCAGAGCCGACTTGACTGTAGGAAGCCAAACAGACCCGCCTAGCCATTAGCTGCAGAAAATTATTTCTCGAAAGCCTACTTTATAAACTTTGTTCCTCCCCTCACTTTTCTTCAACTTGCTGTTTTGTAGATGCCTGTCTACCAAGTCCACAGCTACTGTCGCCATTTCGAGGGCTTCGTTCGGGAGCTCCGCATGATGCTCACATTCCTCGGGTTCCTCTTCGAGCCCGAATTCCAAGGGGTGTACTTGGAAGAGTTTGTCGGGCCTTGCGACGTCTCCCTCACCATCCTCGGCTCCGGAGAGCATCTGCCGCCTTTCACCACCGCGCTTGGAGGCCCGACTTTCGACGTCGCGTGCCAACGCGTCGCTCTCCAGGATCTTATGGAGCTGAGGATGATCTATGACGATCGTCTTCAGAACTCGTCCTTCCGGCTTGTGCCGAAGTGTACTCCCGGTGCCTACCGTAGCATCTACCTCGGAGTTCACTCCATGCGTGATCCGGTCATGGCCCGGCAGTCGCGTCTTCTTCAGGCTATGGATGATCTCCATACTGAGGCGGTGCTCGACACCGATGAGCACCATGAGGCGGTTGAGTTCCTTCGTCAGGAGACGAAGAGCTTAATCCAACAGAATGGCGAGCTGCAGTGCAAGATTATGCAGCTGCAGAAGGATATCGCGGAGATGGTACCCCTCCTCCCGAGGAAGAGGAAACCCATCCGTGAGCCCGCCCCTCGCCCCAAGCGGATCCCTCCACACCCCTCCACTGCCGGACCGTCCACCACCAACGCCCCTGCACCACGCCCAGCCTCATCTCCGACTCCATTATTGAGAACTTTCTCGAACCCACCATCCCTCAGGAGCCGCGTACCCATGGTTCCGAGAGCACGGAGACCGCCTCCGGTGGTGAGTAGGCGTTAGAAGCCGCTATTTTAATAATAAAGCAAAATTTTGTATGTGTGCTATCCACAACGAGTGTGTTGTGGGTAGAATAAGAGCTTGAGTGTAATAAACAATTTTACCACTTGATTTATATGCATGAGCTTTATGAGCTATTTTCTTTAATTGTACCGTCATCACCTTTTTACTTTATATCATGGTATATTCAGAAGATGGCCGACCGCCTGAACACCGGCTCCAACAATGGTGAAGGAGGAAGTCGTGACGCGCCCGAGGGTGTTGTACCCAACTGGGGTGCAACGGGCCCACGTCAGTCTGGGTCGCCATCCGCCAACCATCCTACTTTGGCGGAGATGATGGCGAATCAGAACCAATTGATCACCGCCCTCCTCACCCAGATGCAGCACCAACAAGCTTAGTTGGACCGTCTGCAGAATGGGGAAGCCGCCCCTCGTGCGTCAGCACCCGCACCCACTCCCCAACTTTTGGAGTTCCTGCGTGTGCGTCCCCCTATCTTCTCGAGCACCACCAACCCCATGGAAGCCAGAGATTGGCTCCGCACCATTGGGAAGAAGCTTGATCTCCTCCCCTGCACCGACCAGGAGCGAGTGGCCTTCGCCACTCACCAACTCCAGGGTCCCGCCACCGAATGGTGGGACAACTACCGTGAGTCCCAGCCTGAGGACCACGTAGTGACATGGGCGGAGTTCACCATCGCCTTCCGTGCCGCCCACGTCCCCGCCGGTGTCATCGCGGTCAAGCAGCAGGAGTTCCGTGACCTGCAACAGGGTAGTCGGACTATCATGGAGTACCTCCATGAGTTCAACCACCTCGCCCGCTACGCGCCTGAAGAAGTGCGCACCGACGTGCTCCGCCAGGCCAAGTTCCTTCGGGGACTTAAGGATGAGCTATCCATCCAGCTCGTCGCCACCGACTACGCCGACTTCCAATGGCTGGTCAATAAAGCGCTCATCCAAGAGACTGAGCAGAACAAGCTGGACCTCAAGAAGAGGAAGATGATCGCCTTCAAGCACCAACAGGTGAATTCCCAGATGCCTCGCTTCATTCCTCTACCACCAGCACCCGCTTACCATCCTCGGCCCGCCTACAGGCCCCCTCACGCCGCCGGTGGATCCAACTACGGGCATCCTCGCCCCGCTCCACCAGCTCCGACCGCTCAGCCGACACCAGCCGCCAAGGCCCCGATCTTGAAGGATCGCCAAGGAAGGCCAGTCATCTGCTTCAACTGCCGGAAGGAAGGGCACTATTCGCACCAGTGTCCCCACTCCAAGCAGCCCCAAGGCGCGGCACCTAACCAAGCGGTTCGTGCCCGCGTCAACCACATCACCGCGGAGGAAGCTCAAGAGGCTCCCGAAGTCATGCTCGGTACGTTTACCGTGAATTCCGTACCAGCCATAATTTTATTTGACTCTGGAGCGACACACTCCTTCATCTCGGAAGATTTTGTGAAAATCAACGAATTGGACGTACTCCCTCTATCCACCCCCATGATGATTGCCACACCAAGCAATAAGACCTTAGCCCACTTGTACAGTCCTAAGGTTAAGATAGAGATCCAAGGAGTATTATTCCGGGCCGAGCCAGTACTCATAAAGTGCACCGGACTCGACCTCATCCTAGGGATGGATTGGTTGATGAAGCACAAGGGAGTGATCGACTGTGCCAACAAGTCTGTCACCGTGACCAACCCTGAAGGCGCAGCTGTCACCTTTCGGATGACCAGTCGCAAACCACTCGAAGCGTCCCTCCACTCGCTGGCTCTTGAAGAAGTACCCATAGTCAAGGAGTTCATGGACGTCTTCCCAGAAGACTTACCAGGAATGCCTCCCAAGCGGGACATCGAATTCAGAATCGAACTTGTCCCCGGGACCACTCCAATTTCCAAGCGCCCATACCGGATGGCCGCCAATGAACTAGCCGAGGTCAAGAGCAACATAGAAGACCTGGAGCAGAAAGGGTACATCCGACCGAGTACCTCACCCTGGGGTGCACCGGTCATATTTGCCTTGAAAAAGGACAAGACAAAACGGATGTGCGTGGACTACAGAGCCTTGAACGACGTAACCATCAAGAACAAGTACCCATTGCCTCGGATCGATGACCTGTTCGATCAACTGAAGGGATCCTCGGTGTTTTCCAAGATTGACCTCAGGTCAGGTTATCACCAATTGAGGATTAGAGAAGAGGACATACCCAAGACTGCCTTCACCTCCCGCTATGGACTCTACGAGTATACAGTAATGTCGTTCGGACTCACGAATGCCCCGACCTTTTTCATGAACATGATGAATAACGTTTTCATGGAGTTCTTGGATAAGTTCATCGTGGTGTTCATCGACGATATCCTCGTCTACTCCAAGACCACGGAAGAACATGAAACTCACCTCCGTCTGACCCTCGGAAAGCTAAGGGAACAGCAATTGTACGCCAAATACAGCAAGTGCGAGTTTTGGTCGTCTGAGGTGAAGTTCCTCGGCCATGTCATATCTGCCAGAAGAATAGCAGTGGACCCAACCACCGTGGAAGCAGTAACCAACTGGCTGCAACCCACGACCGTGACCGAGATCCGGAGCTTTCTCGGATTAGCTGGATACTACCGCCGTTTCATCGAGAATTTTTCCAAGATCACCAAGCCTATGACCAGACTTCTGCAGAAGGAAGTGAAGTTTGAATGGACCCCCGATTGTGAAGAAAGCTTCCAGACCCTAAAAAAGAAGCTCGTGTTAGCTCCTATTCTGACTCTGCCAGACATCCGGAAAGACTTCCACGTCTACTGTGATGCCTCTCGTCAAGGATTGGGATGCGTCTTAATGCAAGAAGGGAAGGTGATATCCTACGCCTCCCGACAACTGAGACCGCATGAGCTAAATTACCCGACCCATGACCTGGAGTTAGCAGCCGTGGTTCATGCCTTGAAGATATGGAGACACTACCTTGTGGGGAATCGATGTGAGGTCTTCACCGACCACAAGAGCCTCAAGTACATATTCACCCAACCGGACCTGAACCTCAGGCAAAGGAGATGGTTGGAACTGATCAAGGATTACGACTTGGGCATCCATTATCATCCAGGCAAGGCAAACGTGGTGGCAGACGCCCTTAGTTGAAAAGGGTACTGCAATGCCATCATGATTCAGGACCAGGCTCCTTTACTTTACAAGGAGATGGAAAGGCTAAATTTAGGGATCGCCACCCGAGCGTACCTCGCTGCCTTGGAATCTCGGCCTATCTTGATAGACCAGATCCGAGAAAAGCAAAAGGAAGACCCGGATATCTTGGAGATCCAACAGAACATGCGGAAGGGTAAAGCCCCCGGATTTTCCGAGGACGAGCATGGTACCATCTAGTTCGGAAACCGGATATGCGTACCCGACAAGCCTGAGTTGAAGACTCTCATCCTTCAAGAAGCCCACGATACTCTATACTCCATACATCTCAGGAGTACCAAGATGTATCAGGACCTGAAGGAAAAATATTGGTGGGTCAGCATGAAGAGGGAAATAGCTGAGTATGTGGCCAAGTGCGACACATGCCGGTGAGTCAAGGCAGAGCATCAAAGGCCTGCTGGACTTCTTCAACCCCTCAAAGTCCCTGAATGGAAGTGGGAAGAGATAGGAATGGACTTCATCATGGGACTGCCCCGGACCCAAGCTGGTCACGATTCTATCTAGGTGATCGTCGACCGACTCACCAAGGTAGCTCACTTCATCCCGGTCAAGACGACTTACACTGTCGCCAAGTTGGCCGAGTTGTATATGACCCGGATAGTATGCCTTCACGGAGTTCCTAAGAAGATTGTATCTGACCGTGGGAGTCAGTTTACCTCCAAGTTTTGGAAGAACCTGCAAGAGGAACTCGGCACCCGGCTGAACTTTAGCACCGCCTATCATCCACAGATCGACGGTCAAACCGAAAGGGTCAACCAGATATTGGAAGATATGCTTAGAGCTTGCGCTCTAGACTTTGGCAGAATGTGGGACAAGAACTTACCCTATGCAGAGTTCTCCTACAACAACAGCTATCAAGCCAGCCTGCAAATGTCCCCGTTCGAAGCACTCTACGGACGTAAGTGCAGAACGCCGTTGCTTTGGGATCAAACCGGAGAATCGCAACTGTTTGGGACGGATATATTAAGAGAAGGTCAAGATCATAAGGGACCAGTTAAAGATAGCCCAGTCCCGACAGAAGAGCTATGCCGATAATCGTCGAAGAGACCTAACCTTTGAGGAGGGCGATTATGTCTATCTCCGAGTCACTCCCCTCCGTGGCACTCAAAGGTTCAACATGAAAGGCAAGCTAGCACCCCGCTACGTCGGACCTTTTCAGATCCTCCGACGGCAAGGAGAAGTGGCATATCAACTTGAATTGTCTCTATCTTTGGTAGGAGTTCATGATGTGTTCCATGTCTCTCAGCTAAAGAAGTGCCTTCGTGTGCCCTCCGAGCAGGCCGATCTTCAACAGCTCAACGTCCAAGACGACTTGATCTACATCGAGAAACCCATCAAGATCTTAGAAACCAAAGAAAGAGTAACCAAGAGTCGTGTAGTTCGCTTCTGCAAGGTTTAGTGGGACAACCACCCCACCGAAGAAGCTACATGGGAAAAAGAAGACGAACTGAAAGCCCAATACCCCGAGTTATTCGAGTAACGTTCCAATCTCGAGGACGAGATTCTTTGTAAGGGGATAGGTTTGTAACACCCTAAATTTTTAAAGTAATAAAAATATTATTTAATTCAATTTCTTGAATTTATTATTCTAAAAATACCTTTAATACCCTCCTCTCCATTTTGAACTACAACATAGAGTTAATGACCAAACTAGGAGCTGAAAATTTTTGTATAAACTCCCAAGGCCAAAATATATTTTTGAGAATTTTTATAAATTTTTACCAAGCTTGGAAGTAGCCCTAAAATTTTAATCTATTTCTTGGAATTATTTTTATTCAGAAAGGTTTTGAAACAGTATTGGGCCTCCCTCCTCCCTTCTCTCTCTCCCGGCCGGCCCAGCCCATCACCCTCGCCCGCCTCTGGATGACAGCCCGACCCCACCTGTCGGTGCCGATCGCCTCCCCTCGTGCGCGCGCCCGACACCACGGCCCCACCCGTCAGCCCTCTCCCTCGCGCACTCGCGCTCGCTGGCCAGTGGCCCCCTCATGTTAGTTCCGTCATCAACCTCGCGCCAACCCCCCTAACTCCGCCGGTCGAGGACCTCACCTCCCGTTAAACCGACCCCGGCAATAAATTCCCCAAGGCCCGCCGGTCAATTAAGCGCGTTAAGGCACGCGTTTAATCCTCCAGATCGCATTTACGTGCATGGCCGAGCCCTCGCAGGCGAGTAAACCCCTCCTCGGCTTTCCTTGCATGTGACGCCCGTTAAACCTCGCCGGCACGCCTATTTAAGCCCCCTGGCCATCCACACTTGATCCCCCAGGCCCACTCGCCGCGAGAACGAACAGAGCACCCGTGTTTCACCTTTTAGCGCACTCCCACTGTTTCGCCTCCGGCCACCGCTCGCCGTCGCCTCGGACCACCTCCATCCACACCCTCGCCACCATCGTGACCGCAAGGGCGACCCCAACCTCGGCCACCCCTCTGCCGACGTCGAACCCCGCCGGAACACCATCGCCGATGAGGAGCCCGAACCACTCCGTCGTCTACCCTCGCCACCGACTGCGCTCCGTCGACCCCTCGCCTCGCCTAAGGTACCGTCGTGATCGCCATAGCGTCCTCTTTCCATTTCTAGGCTTAGCTAGGGCCGCCGTCACTCGCCGTGGCCCCTGGCCCGCTCGCCGTCGTCGGAGAAGATGACCGGCACGGGTTGAGTACCCGTGGCGTGTCGGATTCAATCCCGACCGCACGATCGCGATCGAGTGGCGCTAGTTGCTCGACGTGTGCGATTTAATCTACACCATCGGATCTGAGCGAAGGGGTATGTTTTAATCTCGCGCGTTCATTTCTATTTAAAACCCGCACTCGATCTCGTGCGTCCACGTAGTACCCTTTCGCGCGTTTTAATCGTGGCCGTCCGTTATCACATAACCGTCCCGCCTCGCTCTCGCGCGTTGGATCTGGATCCAATGGTCTAGATTGGGCCGGACCACGCGCACAGTGCGCGGGTTCACCGTGGACCCGAGGGGATTTAAATTTGAAAATAAATTCTTGAAACTGTTTTAAACTTGTAAAATTCATATCTAGCGCATTTCGACTTCAAGAATTACCATTTTAATTTCAGAAAATTTGTAAAATTATTCTCTACATGTTCATACAATAAAAACAGTAGGTTTACTTGGGACTTTTTCTGTTTATTTAAATAGGTATTCAAATACCCTTAGGGTAAAAATGTAAGTTTAATTATTTAAATTCCAGTAAAGTTTAAATTTATTTATTTCCTGTTAATATGAGCAAACCACTAAGTTTTCTATGGACCCTTCATTTTAAATTCATTAGAGAACTTAAAAATGAGAATAATCACTTTTAAAACCCTTTTTCAAAGGACAACACTTCATTTTAATTTATTTTAAAATTATTTATAAAATGAATTTCAGAACCTTAACAACTTGATTTATTTTTAATCAAACCAACTTAAACCTATGGGCTTATTATGTGATGTTATATTGTTTGATTGTATGTTGTGTTTATTTTATTTTACTTTATTTATGTTGGGAAGACTACGACGCCACCGAGGAGCCGGAATATTTCCCGGAAGTTCCTCCCTCCCCATTCACTGAACAAGGCAAGTCACATAGGTTATACATGCATTAGTCAAATGAACCCTTATGATATATTTATTTAGGATCCCCCAACCTTGAGGTGCAACCCAAGCCATGCTATCTCACCTAACCTCCTTGTCACCATATGATTATTGATATTAGCTAGTGTCCAATGTATTGACACGATCGCTATAGGATAAAAAAATGAGTCATAGTAAAATGGTTCTACTATATGATCCCCGTTACTTCTTATCCTTGGAATTCTGTTGGTGATGAGTTATGGTTGTGAGTGTATGCATGGTGGGTTCCGGGTGCAAGCTAGGGCATTGGTCGGTAGCACCCGGGGCACTATAAGGACTGGTCTGAGGGATCCATTGCAATACACTTCCGTACTAACCACAAGTCTAATGGGTAAGTCCTAACTGAGGTATGGAGTGTTCCAAACCGAGGCCACCATTTGGAGATGGGTCAAGCAGCACCTGCGGGTGGCTTGTACCGACGTGGCGCAAAAGGGGGTGCGATGTTAGCCGGGATGTGGCCCGGTGCGCCGGCGAAACCTAGAGCGGGTGGTTATCGCTTGGAGCATTTCATGCTGAGGTTTTGGCACGAGTTCCCGTGGTATGGGTCATCTCGTTTGGCGTGAGTGCGTGCCTTGTGGGTACAGTAGTACATCTCTTATCAGAGTCATAAATCTTTTCGAAAAGCCGAGCCCATGGTCAAGGGCGGGTTGCGTGACATCCCACAGTTAGATTACTTTGAATATGTATGTGCATGATGGTTTGACATGTAAGGACTGTTGTGCGAGGAGGTAAAACGTACTCCTCGAGTTAGATGATGTTGTTGATGCTCATGTTTACTTTTCCGTATGATTAAAATTGACTACACTAAATGCAATAACTGAAAATGTACTTTTCTGCACTATTAGCCATCACCCTTCCTTGTTTATTATCCTGCATTATTACTTGCATCTGTGGTGGCTTGTTGAGTACTTTATGTACTCATACCCATTGGACAAACACTTGAGAGGCTGCGTACTACGAGGAGGATGGTCTGGAGTAGCGACCCAGTCAAGAAAATGATCTTGAAGAAGGTGTTCGTCATGCAATTCTACTTTTATTATTGTTTTTATTAAACTCTGATGTAATAAATATGGTCTGTGTACCATGAATACTTGTCGTATGTACGATTGTCGCATGATGAACCTCTTGTATTATTGTTTTTCTTATGAAATTCAATAATGTTCCGATTTGTTAAATCGGGGCGCCACAAGATGGTATCAGAGCCGACTTGACTGTAGGAAGCCAAACAGACCCGCCTAGCCATTAGCTGCAGAAAATTATTTCTCGAAAGCCTACTTTATAAACTTTGTTCCTCCCCTCACTTTTCTTCATCTTGCTGTTTTGTAGATGCCTGTCTACCAAGTCCACAGCTACTGTCGCCATTTCGAGGGCTTCGTTCGGGAGCTCCACATGATGCTCACATTCCTCAGGTTCCTCTTCGAGCCCGAATTCGAAGGGGTGTACTTGGAAGAGTTTGTCGGGCCTTGCGACGTCTCCCTCACCATCCCCGGCTCCGGAGAGCATCTGTCGCCTTTCACCACCGCGCTTGGAAGACTATAGATTCGATCTCTAGTACAAAGTCTAAACTGGCTGGAAAGTCCAAGTCGGGTCCTACAGGGTCTTATGTGTGCCACCATTGCCACAAGCCTAGGCATTGAAAGCGCAATTGCATGGTTTACCTGGAAGAGCAAAAGAACAAGAAGAGAAGTATGACTTCCACTTCAGGTATTAATGTTATTGAAATTAATCTTGTTACTCGTCGAAATGATTCATGGGTATTTGATACCAGATCAATGATTCATACTTGCAAATCGTTGCAAGGGCTAAGTAGAGTAAGAAAGTGTGCAAGTGGCGAGCTAGATGTGCGCGTCGAGAATGGTTCAAAGGTTGTAGCATTGGTTGTCGGCGTGTATTCACTGTCGCTACCGTCAGGACTAGTTTTGGATTTGAATAATTGTTATTTCATTTCCGCCTTAGGCAGAAACATTATCCCTTCTTCATGTTTAGAGGAAGATGGTTTTGAATTTGTAATAAAGAACAAGAGTTGTTCAATATTTTCAAATGGCATGCTCTATGATATTTGTCCATTAGTAAATGGATTGTATATTTTGAGTCTTGAAGATGCACATGTTTATAACATTATTACTAAGAAATAATGACTCAACGATTTGAATCTTACCTATGTTTGGCATTGTCATTTGGGAAAATTACTCACATGCCATTATAATTTTCAGAAATTGCCTACATGCCACTGTCAGTGACTGTGGCGGCCCCCATCTGGCAGTGACACAATGATGGCATTTTGGCAAACCGTAAAAATCGTAATGGCACAGAAAAAATTAACCCTTGTCATTTAGGTCATATAAATTAGAAGCGCATGCAAAACCTCTATAGTGATGGACTTTTGGAATCATTTGATTTTGAATCATATGACACGTGCGAGTCTTGCTTACTTGGCAAAATGACAAAGATGCCTTTCATTGGACAGAGTGAGAGGGCGAGTGAGCTATTAGACATAGTACCTACTGATGTGTTTGGTCCAATGAGTCACATGGCTAGGAATGGTCTTCAGTACTATATCACTTTTACCAACGACTTTAGTATATATGTCTATATCTACTTGATGAGGCATAAGTGGGAGTCCTTCGAAAAGTTCAAGGAGTTCCAAAATGAAGTTCAAAATCATACAGGCAAGATAATTAAATTTCTACGATATGATCGTGGAGGAGAATATTTGAGCCATGAGTTTAGTAATCATCTAAAGCAGTGTAGAATTGTTTCACAGCTGACTCCACTCGGCACACCCCAATGGAATGGGGTGTCCGAGTGGAGAAACCAAACCTTATTAGATATGGTGTGGTCCATGATAAGTCACACTGATCTTCCATTATCCTTTTGGGGTAACTCTCTAGAAAACGTAACTTTCACGATAAATAGAGTTCCATCTAAGTCAGTAGATAAGACACTATATGAGATGTGGTCTAGGTTTCATCACAGTTTGTCTTTTCTAAATATTTGGGATGTGATCAGTATGTCAAACGTATGACGTCTGACAAGCTCAGTCCTAAGTCTGACAAGTGCTTCTTTGTGGGGTATCCTAGGGAAACCAAAGGATACTATTTCTATAATAGAGAGGAGGGCAAAGTGTTTGTCGTTCAGAATGGTGTATTCCTTGAGAAAGAGTTTCTCTCAAAAGGAGTTAGTGGGAGGATGGTGCATCTCGAAGAGGTTCGAGAGCCGCTAGAAGGTGTTCTAGATCCCACTAAATAATAACAGGATGCACAAGGTGTTGCAAAGCCTATTGTACATGCACCAGGCCCACAGTGGTATGAGAGGGTTAGCCATGCGTCAGAGAGGTCCATGTTTTTGACTGCCGGGCATCATGACATGTTGTTGTTGGACAACGACGAGCCCAAGACCTATGCGGAAGCACTGATGGGACCAGACTCTAAGAAATGGCTTGGAGCCATTGGATCCGAGTTGGAGTCCATGTGAGAAAACCAAGTTTGGAACTTGGTCGATCCACCCGATGGTGTAAAAACTATTAAGTGTAAATGGATCTTCAAGAAAAAGATAGACATTGATGAAAATGTTCACATCTATAAGGCACGATTGGTGGCGAAAGGTTTCAGAAAGATTCAAGGTGTTGATTATGATAAAACATTTTCGCCCGTCGCTATGCTTAAGTCTATTCGGATTATCCTAGCAATTTCCGTATTTTATGATTATGAGATGTGGCAAATGGATGTAAAGACGACTTTCCTGAATGGAAACCTAAGTGAGGATGTGTACATAACACAACCAGAAGGTCTTGACGATCCAAAAGGTGCTGGGAAAGTTTGTAAGTTGCAGAAGTCCATTTATGGACTGAAGCAAGATTCTTGGAGTTGGAATCTTAATTTTGATGAGGTAGTCAAAGGGTTTGGCTTCATCAAGAACGAAGAAGAGCATTTTGTTTATAAGAAGGCTAGTGGGAGATCACTTGTGTTTCTGGTCTTGTATTTTGATGATATATTATTGATAGGAAATGACATTGCTTTGTTGAATGTTGTCAAAACTTCACTGAAAAATAGTTTTTCGATGAAATATATTAGAGGGGAAGCATACATTTTGGGCATAAATATCTATAGAGATAGATTAAAACGACTAATGTGGAAGATGCTAGTAGAGTCTATGCTAATGTGTGAGGATAATTGTTATCATGTTCCTTGAATAAATGTTGTTTGCATTTGATTAATGAGTGGAATCCATGATCTTGTCATCACGTGGGACAGTGATGACACATAAATTAGTACATCTGACTAATTGATGATCACATTTCATAGATCATAGACATAGAGATGTCAAATCAGTGATGTGGACACATGTTGGTGAACATGGTGTTGGATAGACCCACTTGAGATACTGCTATAATTATTATTGTAATATGCCATCAGTTGTCATCTCAAATGGTGTACCTTCAGAGTCCTTCAACCTGAGATCGTCATTTGATTCCAAAATGCGTAGTGACACACTTAGATGCTACCTAATGCTATTCCGTAACAGGGTACCAATAAGGGTTGTTTTCAGGTGTGTTGTGAAACATGTCGTGGGATGTGAGCGGTCAAGATGGAATTTACACCTCTTAATAACGGGAGAGTCGTTTCTGGGCCCCTCGAGGTATTGGATTAGAAAAGTGCATGGCCATTTTACTATGACTTGATCGAGTAAAATGTCGAGCTAACCAACAAGGGTGGCACTTATCTCGCCTTGAGCTTGACTGACGACGTATGGTAAAGGGACTGGTGCTTGCGTATATCAAGGTTCAGTGAAAGTTGATTTTGTATGTTTTCGAGGGTCAATATATGCTGCTAGGTACCACTATTGATCAGTGAGTCAAAAACGGTTTCTGGTGAACAGCCGTTGGTGTATGAACCTATCGAGTCACACACTTAAGGGGATGGATTAAGAAACATGCAAAGAATTGGTTCTTGTGCAAGTGGGAGATTGAAGGATATGCCCAAGAAAATTCTATGTATCAGAAGTTCCGATTGGTAATATTGAAAGTTCTGATTATTATATGGTCTCGAGTCAGAGAGCAAATGTTGCTTCGAAAGTTCTGATTTGGTATCAAAGAGAATTGTACTGATCAGAAGTTCTGATATGGTATTGGAAGTTCTGAGGTGGGCGAAAACAGATTGGATCTGTTGCGTGTCGTGCTGAATCAAGAGACCTAAAATACACTGTTAGAAGTTCCGATCCAGGATCGAAAGTTCTGACGTGGGCAAAAAGATTGGGTCTTTTACGAATATGAATTAGTTGTAACTAATTTGTGGATTCCAATATGTGCACAACCAGGGGCTCTCAAGCCTATATAAAGAGAGGAGGAGGAGGTCTTAGAGACAAGCAATAAACATAGATTAGACCTAGTCACCATAGACTTCTCTCCTCCCTTTCTTGATCTCAAATGTTGAGATCAAGGATTTCCTGTCTCGCATGTACGGTGCTAGTACTCTGTCATGGGAGGTACTCCATCCCTGTATGTGTGGATACCGTGGAGGCATTGCGCCTACAGCGACGCTCGTGGACTTTATTATGTGAACAACTACATCATCTTCACCGATCAGATTGGCAAGAGACGGCAAGGACGAAGCGAGGATCTTGGGCTTAGGATGGAAATTTTGAATTTACTAGCTAGCGTAGCTCCCCTATTCCCCAATATACAACTATCGTCGTTGTCCTTCATATTGATGGTCGTTGGGGTTTTTTCATCACCAAAGTTAGTGTAAAATTTGGCCATAATTGTCTGTGGAGTTTGTCACATTATTATTACCAAATAGTCCCCTTGTGTTAGGCCACCCTTTTTAGAGGCATATCCTGACGCCGCCACCACCGCTCACAACCTCAACCTCAGTGGTGCACTTATCTCTTGTCATTATTTGAAGTGTATCGCAAGAACGAATGTTATGGATGTCACAAAATCGTTTTGATAAATACTATAACAGTAAGTTAATGTAGCTTCAGTTTGTTAACACATTAAACAATACATGCAATGTACAATTTATAAACCTCATGACACCTGCCATTAACTAGATGATTGATCTTTAGTAAGCAACTATCAGGAACATAGGTTGGTACATGTAGATTGCTTGGAATGCTTGCCATATCCCTAATTGACAAATTCAATAAGCAAATTTATAAACTAAAATTTAATAATAAGCATGAACAAACTTACGCGGATGAGTATGCAACCGAGGTATGGAGGGCACGGGCGACGGAGCGGCGAGGAGCACGACAAAGGTGATTGTGACAGTGGGAGTATAGGGTTATGGTTGCGCGGAATGAAAGTGTGATGATTTACTTCGGTGCCCTGTCTATTTATTAGTGGGAGTCATCAGTGATGGGTGATTAGCTAATCAACATCTTACTGACGCTCTTTAGTGAAAGATGGAAATATAACCCTTCACTATAGGGTGATCTTTATGACCCGTCACTAATAGGGGTGCCCCTTCTTTAGTGACGGGTCCAATTACAACCTCCCACTAATAATCCAGTATTACTGACGTGTGTGAAATAGTCTGTCACTAAAAGTGTATCACTGATGTGCATCTTGTACCCATTACTAAAGTTGCGTCACTAAATATCGTTCTTGTGGTTGTGTTTGTCGAGTGTTTTTTGAAAAACACTCAACAAATAAAAAATACTCATTAGACAAATTATTTGCCGAGTGCCCTAGAAAAATACACTCGCAAAGATGGGTACTAATAGACATCGTGATGGTGTTTTTGGGTGGGCAAAAAAAAATTTGGGTTTGCCAAGTATTTTTTTTCAAAAAAAAACTCAGCAACCCCAAAAGAGCCATTATTTTGCGTGAAATAACTTTTCTAGTCTACGTGATATTTGCAACTTTGTTTTACCTTGAAATTTTTATACATTTAAAATACACCATATATTATTCCATATATATTTTTATTTTTATAGCTCTGTTTCTAATTTTTAATTCTTTAATTGTGTTTCTAGGATTTAAATTGAAATTGATGAATTTTGAACTATAAATGTCTAAACAAATTAATCAAAATTATAGAAAAATCATATTAATATTTTAGTCCATTTTGAGTTATTATCCACTAAAGTGAAATAAATTTTGAAAAATATAGATTTCGACACTCGATCAGCAACGTGGAGCTTAGTAGTTTTTTAAGTCTCGAGAGGAATTATGGTTTAGCGAAAAATTGTGTTATGTTTGAAAGTGAATCGATTGTTAAATTTTTATCGAGACTTAAAATTTTTTAAAATTAAAATACAATATACCTTATCTAATGTAAAAATATGGTATTTTTCTATGTCAGTTTACTATTTTTAATTCATTAAATATGTTTCTAGGATTTATATTGAAATAGGTCAAATTTAAACTGCAAGTTAATGAAATAATAGCGAACCAAAATTTGTATAAAAATCATATTCATGTTTTCGAGTACATTTATAGGCCTTAAACACTAAATGGAAAGCAATTTTGAAAATTTTAGGTTGTTGCACTTTATTGACAATGTGAAGCTTAATAGTTTTTTAATTAAAAAATCAAATGAAGTCAGAAAAACACAAGACCTACCATGGTATTATAATATGATACATATATTGTGTGATAAAAATGTTTGGAGAACAAGTTAATCTGAGATTCTCTAACGAGGAATTAGAGTTTAGAGAAGGAATGCGTTGAGTTTAAAAGCAAATCAATGGTTAGATCTTTGTTAAACCTGAAACTTTTTTACAATCAAAATACAACATAGTTTATCTCACAAAAAATTTTGTATTTTTCTAGACCAATTTACTATTTTTAATTCATTAAATGTATTTCTAAGATTTAAATTGAAATAAGTCAATTTTGAACCTATTTTGAGTCTATTTTTTAGGTCTTACCCACTAAATTTGAAATTTTTAACAAAAACTACTAAGTTTGCAAATGAAAAACATATTTGACAAAAAAAAATTAAAAATACAAAAAATGTTTGCTGAGGGTAAAATTCAGGCATTCGGTAAACAAAATTTTTCACCCCGCAACAATTTTTTGTTTTTGACACCAATTTTTTCACCCAACGCTATTTTTTCACTCGGTGCCATTCTTTAAATACCGCGGTGCTCCCCTCCTATCCCACCTATAACCACCCCCTCCTACCTCCCCTTGCCACCAACGATAGCCGCCCTACTCTGTCGGGCGCACCACCCTTCGCCACTCATCGTCACTGGGCCAAGACGCTGACACGCTCACCTTGCCACCACACCATTCCTTATCAACACCCTTCTCTATTGAGCCTCATCTGCGCCCTCACCACCGCGCCCTTGTCGTCGTGCCCCCATTGCCACCTATTTTTGTCATGTCGCTTCGTCGTGGCCCCATCATTGCGACCCAATCGCTTTCTGTCTCCGGCGCGCCCCAAACGTTGCTCCCTCGTTGCTGTGAGCCATCGTGCCCCAATCATCACTCCCTATCACCGTACATCCGCATCAGGCCTCGTCGTGTCTCCGCACCGCTGCGGCAGACCACGCTGTGCCGTGCACGCCACGCCCGGCGTGCCCTGTTGGCACAATCTCCTCTTTGATTTTATTTTTTGTTTGCTTGTTTGCCAAGTGTCAAAACTATGACACGCGGTAACCATTTATCATGTGATAGTCAATCACTTTTTTCGCCAAGTGTCGAATTTGACACTCGACGAAATGTTCGCCAAGTACCTGATGAAAAATACTCAGTGAATTCTTGTTCGTCAAGTGTTCTTTGTTGAGTGTAGCACTCGATGAATCTTTCATCGAGTCCAATTCGGGTTTCATTGAGTGCCATGGGCACTCCGTGAATTTGAGTTTTTCGTAGTAACCCTTATGCACATATCATATATGGATTGGAAAATATTATCTAGATCAATCATCGTGATATCTCTATGTTTTTTTTTTTGCTTTTGATACGAGAATGACTTAAGATAGATAAAGATTTTTCTCTCAATCTGATACGAGGATTTTTATTGGCGACATCCCTTTTCATACGGCCGGCCGGCCGGCCGGCCACCGGCCAATTAAGATTCTACTTATCTGAATCCGCTGTCGACCTTGTCGTGCTCACTGGTCAGTAGTCACTGCTAAGCTACAGCTGATCGATGAAGCAGCTAGTACAGTACACTTGGGTCCTGCTGCATCCATCTGATTGCAACTTTTGGGATGTGGGCGATCCAGGCAAGCCAGTGCCGGTCGGATCAGTTAGGGCGTTCGCATCAAGTCAGTTTCGAGCAGACACCACTGCAGGGAATAATTCTACATGTACTACACGTATCGCCTTCGATATCGCATTCCCAAGTGCAGGCCAGAGCTACAGGACATACCCCCTTACCTAGCTAGCTGCATATGCTGGAGTAGTTCGCATGTACTCGATCGTGTATATATCAGTGGTGGAATCCCTTATTTTAAAGATGAATTACAAAATTATATTTGTAAAAAAATGATAAGAGTAAAATTGAACTATCAATAGAACAAATAGAAACCATAAAAATTGTTAGATAAGTTTCTAGTAGACCGATTCGTACATAAAAACTCTTTTCACCTATCTATTCATATACTTAATCAATATACACACTATATAATAGTTTTTTCATAAAACAAATTGGGGTACAATTGTATCCCCTATGTCCCATGGTGTGTGCTTCTCTGTTACATATGCATATGTCCTATTTAGGAGCTCCTAGGCCATCTAGATCTCCCATAAGTTGAAAGACCCAAACAGCAACCAAATTCTCTACATCTTGAAAATCACCAAACATGACTACTACTCTTCAACATATTAGTAGCTGATGAGGCACTTTTGCTTCTTTAGGTTTTGTAAGATCTTCTTAATAATATGTCATCAAAAGTTAGCAGAAACTACTAGCTATATGTTACTGATGGTTTTTAATTATAAAGTATGCAGAGTGTTAAATTTGAACAATATCTATACAAACTAATACTCAGCACATAATTAGAGTACTATCAATTACTTCAATGATATTTCAAACATTTTATCTTTTAACAATATCTTAGGAGTTAGGACATTAGCTAGTGACCCAAAAATTGGGTTATCGAACAGACCAGCTAGCTATTATTAATTGAAACCAGCTTAGCTGATTTTTAGGATATATATCTGGCTCCGCTAGCTATCGGTGGCATGCATCGTCTGTGCTAGCAGGATGAGCACAGTATACCGTCGGATCGGATGGATGACCACGGATTAATTAATCCATCTATGGTTTATACGCTACTACAGACACCTACTGTAGCGACGGACAAAAACATATAGTAACGGTGGGCAACTAGTCCACCACTGCTTTAACACCACTGTATCAACAACAGTGCTGGGCGCGCTGGCGTCATCCGCCCGCCACTGCTATGGCTAATAGTAGTGCAAGGCAGATGACGTCAATGTGCATGTCACTACTGTATTATCCCCATTTTACAGAAATATTATATACACTTTAATTCAAACAGCTTCTAGAATATATATAGAAATTCATAGTTTCACAACAGTAACATAACATAAGAAAACCATATTATATTCACAGCTCCACACACCCATCCACAGCAGCAATACAGTCACACAACAATAACGGGTCTCATCAATTTACAAATTTACAAAGTTTACATTTCTTGAGACATCAAGTATACAAAGTTTACATCTATCAAAACTTTAAAATTAACATTTGAACGCACACACTAGTAGTAGTGGTCGCTGGCGCGGCAGCGGCTGGTGCCACTGTAGCGGCGGACCTCTAATAGCCCGCCACTATAGTGTTTTTGCTCAACGCCACTACAGTTGCGATTTGTAGTAGTGATATACACCAGATTTCGGACCAGTTCAACATCGTGCAGTCTTACATTTCGAGAATATAATGTACATGCGGACGTACGTACGCCCAGTTGTTGGGTAGGAAGAGCACAAGCGAGACAGCATCGTGAGATGCCTCCCTTTCAACCGCCAAAACTCCTGGTGCTAAGTATATATACGGACGTATTCATTAAGATCAGTTGGTCTTATACTAGCTATATATATATAGTGTACCGGACGACCGGTATATATACCAAATCACTACACAGAAACTCAAATTTACTGGGTGTCAAAAACATTGCTAAGTGCAATATTTCGGGCACTCGGCAAACTATAAACACTCGACAAACAATTAAACTAATTATTTGCCCACTGTTTTTTTTTTGAAAATGCGTAGAGACTATGATAAAAAGTTGAAAATATTTTGATGTTTTTATCATATAGGATGTTAAGAAACCGAAGATTATGCGAGTAGGAGATAGGTTTTAGTGAAGGAATATGTTAGGTTTAAAAGCGAATTGATGATTACTTATTTGTATGAACATGAAATTTTTTATACAATTAAAATATATCACAACATATCTGATGCAAAATTTTGGTATTTTTCCGAGTCAGTTTATTATCTTTAATTCATTAAGTGTATTTCTAGAATCTAAATCGAAATAGGTTAAATTTGAACTGCAAGTATATTTATAGAAAACTCATATTCATGTTTTTAAGTATATTTTTAATTTTTATCCACTGAATTAATTGAAATTTTGAATAATCTAAATTACGACACACAATCGGCAACGTGGAGCTTATTATTGTTTTATTTATAAAAAAACAAATAAAGTCTAAAAAACATTAAACTTATCATAGTGCTATCATATGATACATAGATACTATGATAAAAATTTAAAAATATTTCGAGAAAGTTGTCACATAGAATATTTAGATATGGAAGATTATGAGAGGAGGAATTTTCAAGGTTTAGAGAAGAAAGAAGATAGGTTTGAAAGAAATATGATGGTAAATATTTGTTTAAACTTAAAATTTTTTTACAATCAAAATACAATGTATATTATCCTATGATTTTTTTGGCATTTTTCTAAGTATTTTTAATTTATTAATTGAACTTTTAGGATTTAAATTGAAACACGTAAAATCTAATAATTTTTTAAAAAATAAAAAACAAATTTAACAATTTTTTTAAAAATAAAAAATTAGACCATACACATTAATTTTAAAATGTTTCATAAATTTTATTAAGAAAAGAATGAAAAGCACATTTGATAAAAAATTTTAAAAAAATCTTCACCGAGTTTCTTATTTGAGACACTCGGAAACGTGCAGCTCGCGTAGCCGAATTTCCTTCCCTGCACTCTAAAATTGAACAACTCGTGTGGGCGCAGCCAAATTTCCTTCCCCGAGCATCTTATTTTTTGGCGCGCATTAAAAAGAGTGTTTTTTTCCTCATTCTCATTTCCTCCTTCCTCTTCCCTTCTCTGCCTCCACCGACCAGCTCTCGGGCCTACCAGGCGCCGCCCAGTCCTACACGATACTGCCTCCGCCCTCACCGACGCCACCTCCACCCCGCTCCACCCTACCCTAGCCACGCTGCACCACGCCTCGCTTTGTGCCGCCCTGAACTCGTCCTCCTCCCGGCATCACCCCAGACTAGCCCCTCCCGGCTCCGCTCCGCTCGACGCCGCCTCTGTCCCACTCCACCCTGCCCCTACCCCGCTCCACCACGCCACGCTCGGCGCCGCCCCAACCTCGCCCCGCTCAGTGCCGCCTTGGCCTCACCCTCTCGTTCGTCGCCACCCCACCCGGTGCCACCGCCTCACCTCGCCGGTTCTCCCGGCGTCACCCTAACCCGCCCTACTTGTCTTCGTCTCATGCTCGGCCACACACTGTCGTGCCACGTCATACTCGGCCACGCCCTGCCATGCCACGACGTGCCCGAATGTTTTTTATTTTTCAATTTTATTTTTGCCGAGTGCCAAAACCTCTACACTCGGCAAATGTTCCATCTCCGTCCATCAATCACTTCTTTTTGTCGAGTGTTGATTTTGGCACTCGATGATGTGTTTGTTAAGTGTTCGATTAAAAAACACTTGGCGAATCCCTATTTGCCAATAGTGGGTTCGTTGAGTATTCTTTGTCAAGAGTGATACTCGGCGAACCCTTTGCTGAGTATTTTTCGGCCTTCACCGAGTGTTAATGACACTCAGTGAATTCCACTTATCCGGTAGTCACACGTATGCCTCTCGTTTTATTGTGCATGCCGAATACCTAACTGCGGTAGTATATATATGCTCGTTCTGTTCGACTCCCTCTATCGAAAGACTTAATTTTTATCGATTATTGGACAGATTTTTATCCTTTCCGGTCTCATAATTTTTTGTAGTAATTATTAGATAAATTAGTATTTATTTGTTCTCCAAAAGCTTTGTTTTTATCAATTATTAGATATATTAGTAGCACGGAGAAATGATCTAAATGATTTTATCTCTCATTAATTATATTAGTTCTAGTTTCTAAACAAGCTAATTGAATAGTGTTATTTTGTTAACTGAAAAGTACTAATTATGCACGCATTAACAAAATAAAATAGACTAGAAATCAAATCTTTATGAGATAAATTTTAAATAATAAAATTAAAATATTTAAAGACCGGAAAACTAGTGTTTAGGAAAGTAGGGATACTGCTCCCCGACCACCAAGCTACCTATATATATATATATATATATATATATATATATATATATATATATATTGTGATTTTTTAGTACGTACCAACCATGTTGATTTTACGTTAATTAATTGTTTCGTATATCTTTTTTTGTTGGTTGTTGTTATCATTCCGTCAGGACGACGTTCCAATTGTGACTATTTGTATTCATGTATACATGGAATTGCTGATGATCATAAAATTAATGGACCATTAAATATTGATAAGAATTAAGTTGGCAGTATATTCATGTATACAATGCGTGGCTCCAACCAACGGACACAATTTGGGTATCTGCATGCCCATGCAAGGGCAGTTCGAATTAATTCTGAAGTGACTTCATTCAAAATGATATTTTATAAATTATACTCTGGTCAGAATATGAATCTGAAGTTTCTGAGAAATATATGAAATATATAAATTAACTAGAATCTAAGTTAAAAATACTATTTTTTTATATTCTAATCAGCTAGATACTCATCTCATAATAATCTGAAATTCTCTCAAAAAAGATAAAAATATGATTTGATATTTTGTTGTCACATAAATTAAGTTTCAATTATTTCCCATATATATCCGTATGTCATTGGCTCAGATGACAAGCCTCACATATTATTATTATCTTGCTTGTGCCTGATTATATAATTAAAAGGGGATTTATATTTTGTCACACATAAAATATGTTTTGATTATTATGCCATTGAACTAGACGCCCCACGTATCTTTGTCACTCACCTTACACAATACTATACAATTAAAAGGGTTTTAATTATTTTCCATCGTCTAGTCTAGACGTATTATTATTATTATTATTATTATTATTATTATTATTATTATTATTATTATTATTATTATTATTATTATAGAGTAGCAACGATATATTCTAAGAAGATGTTTGGTGGGGTTTATTTAAAGTGTTATCTGTTTACATTATAAACTAATTACGTTAAAGTTTGTTTGGTTTGAATGTGCTGGTATTAGATACCACATAATCAGATTACAACCTAGTAATCAACTCATTACACTCTAACCAGTCTGGTATCAGATTACGTTACCAGAATACATTATACTTATCAACCAAACACTATAATATAAACAGACATTTGTTTACCAAATAAATCTAGTAGTTTGATACATTGTTATCACTTAACACTGTAATTAATTTCATTATCATTTACGTTACCTTGAGCAAATCAAACAACACCTAAATATATTCTTAAAAGTGAGGTACCTCAAGTATTGTTTACGGTGGATGCATGGCATATATGGATGCAGCAACCGGCTGTTGCATATGACACATCAAAGAGTTATTGCGCTCGACATTGTTTGGACGTGTGAAGACAAGGTCGTGACTCTCATTCTTGCATACTACCTATGTTTAGTCTTTTTCTTCACTTCATCGATCGCTCGGGGAGTCGGGGACAGCTTAACAACCTTCATATATCGCCTTAATTCAATCTATCTAATATAAGAGAAATTACACTTGAAAATTTATATCTTTGTATATAACTAGATAGTAGGGACTAATATATATATATATATATATATATATATATATGTGTGTGTACGAGAGCACTATTCTACACCCAGGGCCGGTCCTGAGACCGTAGGGATCCGGGGCGAACTTAATTTTAGGGATCTTTACCGAAATATAATTAAAATATATGTAAAATAATGTTAATCTAAAATAACGTAAATATTTTAAATTACTTTAAAATTTTCTACTGATGTTTCTTAATAATAAAACAAATTTTATTGATGATGGTATCAATATCAATTTAATCCTATAAGTGTTTCTCAATGTATAAAGTTGACAAACCATTTAACATCTCTTGAGATATTATAGATCTAAAAAATCAAAAATCTCTATAACTGACATTTGTTTATCGCAAAATGAATTATAAAACACTTAACTCATAAATTAGATTATTTAAATTCAGATCAGATGAACTATGTAGAGAGAAGGTTAATGCCAACGTTATGCAACACATATTTAGTTCGAGACCATCAAATGACTTCAAAGTTGTTAAACTCGTTAAAAACCTAAATATTTCTTCAAATGATTAGAGTTCTTCAAATCTCTTTTTCAATGAATTGATTGTCATATCAATCATAAGGGAGGCTAGGGCTAGGATTGGTGGTCGAGGAGACGAGCGGGACAAATTAACATGCAAATTGCAAGTTTGCAATTTGCTTTGCGACTTTTTGTATGTCCAACATGATTAGCCCATACGTATACATACAGATTACATACATACATATACATATACATATACATATACATATACACATACATATATATACACACACATACATATATATATATACATACATACATACATACATACATATACTACATACATACATATACATACATACATACATACATACATACATACATACATACATACATACATATATATATATATACATATATATATATACATATATATATATGGGGCCCTCTAGGTGGTGGGGCCCGGGGCGGTGGCACCGGTGGCCCCACCCCAGGGCCGGCCCTGTCTACACCACGTGTGTAGAATAGCTATTCTACACTGATCACTTTCAGTAGTGGATTTTTTCCAGTAGAATAACAATTGAGTACTACTTTTTCAGTAGTAGATTTCTCAGTAGAATAACTATTCTACACCCGTGGTGTAGAATAACATTTGTATATATGTATATGTATATATATATATAATTGTATCGATACACCATGAAGACACTATTGGGGGAATTAATTCCCGTTGTATTCATATGATCATAAAAAATTAATTAGGGCTCAAACGACCAGTCAAAGTTCTAATGGTTTCAATCTCTACCATTAAAGTTCTCGGAGCCCTTTGGCGACTGATGAGCCCCAGCCCCAAAGTGTTCCAAAAGTAAGCCTTTGGAAATACCACTTTAGAGGCCTCAAAGCTCGAAATCCAAAACCAGGGGTATATGTCCCTTCAGATGGGACATGTACTTTCACAGCACTATATCCACTACAGGAAATAGAAAGTTTACCGAGTATCAAATTCTTCGTAGAGTGTATTATTTTGGGCTCTTGACAAAGATGGATTTATCGAGTGTTTTCAAAACTACACTCGGCAAATAATAAACACTCAATGAATTATCTGTTTGACGAGTGCCAAAGGTATGTACACTCGACAAACATTTATACACTCAGCAAAATCTTTAAAAAAATCATTATGTGGTAGAGATACCGAAATCGTGACGCCGACTTGGAAAAAACGAATTTTTGTTGAGTGCCACTAACGAACACTCGAAAAATATTCATTTCTGACAGGAATGCTACCACACCATGTTATAAGGGGCATATTTTGAGTGCTTGAGAGTGGCACTCGACAAATCTAGGAACCCACGATTTCATGTGAAATCATGTTTTGAGCCCATGTCACATTTTAAACTTGTTTTGAACATAATTTTTTTTACACTCAAGAATGCAAATAATATTAATCCATGGAAAAAGTTCGCATTTTTCTTGGTCACTATGCTATTTTAATTTATTAAGTGTGTTTCTAGGATTTAAACCGAAATAGGTCAAATTTGAACAACAGGTGCATGAAATAATGAAACAAAATTGGTAGAAAAATCATATTTATGTTCATGAGTCCATTTTGAATCCTTTACCACTAAATGTAAATATATTTTGAAAAAATAGGTTGCGGCACTCTACCAACAATGTGGAGCTGAATGGTTTTTTAATTATATAAAATTTAATTGTAGTCTAAAAAACATGATACTTGATATGGTGTTATGATATGATACATATATACTATGATAGAAATTTCAAAAAATTCCAAGAAAGTTTTCATGCATGATATTTAGAAACCATAGATTATCTTAGAAGGAATTAGGGTTAGACAAGAAATGGGTTAGGTTTAAAAGCTTATCGATGGTTAGATCTTTATTTGAACTTGAAACTTTTTTACAATTAAAATATAATATAGATTATCTCATGTAAAAATTTGGTATTTTTGGATCATATTACTATTTTTAACTCATTAAGTGTGTTTTTAGGATTTATATTGAAATAGGTTAAATTCAAACTACAAGTGCATGAAATAATTAACTAAATTTATAGAAAAATCATATTCATAGGTCCATTTGTAGGCCTTACACACACTAACTGTACATCAGAGCACTTTAGTGACATACATTAGTGATGAACATGTCTCCCATCACTCTTATCAACTTGGTGATGTAACATCTTTAGTGATGCGTATTTACCTATCACTAAAGAGTCAACCTTTAGTGACGGGTGACAGTATTCACCCGTCACTAAAAGGTCATATCGGCTCACCTGCTATTACTTTGTAGTGACGGGTCAGTATATAATTGTTTTTTTTAAAAATGTTACAACGCTTAGTACTAAATGTGATACTCTTCCAACATAAAAAATTATAAAAATGGATATGTTTCATCCAATTTACCTTAGTACTAAGCAAACTAAAAATGTAGTATTATTTATTTTAGCTCCAAATAAATATGCTTTAGTGATGGTTGATAATTGCTAAACGTCACTAATATTATGATTATTTTAAATAAAATAATGATTTTTAGACTATATCCTAAATCAAAGTCAGGATTTGGCAACCAACATATCCAACATTTAAAGCATATCACAAATAATTCATCACATAATAAATACAGGAGATTCATAACTAAATTAATATCACACATTAATTTCTAACTTGTTGTCTCAAAGAAACTACATGGCTTAAACAAAGTTCCATAAGAGCATCATTCGCTAACTTCTAACTGACTTCTAAATTTCATAAGAGCTTGAATAGTGTCCTGTGGATATTCTTTTTGTGTACCCACCATGAATTGCTTAAGGCTATATATGTTTAATTTTGCGGCCTCTTTTATTGTCACCTTGTACTCCTCTCTGAAAAAACGAGTCAGTATAATATACACAATGGTTATATGTGCAAAAAGGAAAATGGATAGAAAAACATCATACTATAGGTTTACACCACATACATAACAACCTTAATTGTACTATTATTGATGTTGAAATATAAGACATATATCGTGACAAATTCTAACGCATTATCTTGAAGAAATTGGCCAAAATCAGTAGTTAGATAGTATCGTTCATCCGTGGATTTATGTATCACAATCAGAACTACCTCAGACCCTGCTGCTGCCACTTGAATCTCGGTGGTCTGCTCGTGTAGGTGAGGTGTGATGTATATCTCATATTACTTCCTTTAAAAGTACTATAACAATAAAATTTAAACAAAAATACTATAACTTACCACTGACTTCTTGTTGATTATTGTATTATTTATTGTGTAGACATGTAACAAGATCTCAGAGAATTAACCTACCAAGATGCTTTACAGAAAAGTCTTCCTTGCTGGAGTTACATCTGTTGGATTGCCAAAATAATAGATGTGCTTCAGTTGCTCCATTTGATCGGTGTCAACCTCCCTGGATATCCACTTTCCCTTTCTCTCCACAACATTGCTAGAGCCCTCTCGTGACATTATAATGAAACCATGTTAAGCATATAAACAAAACATGCATATCTAGTAAGTAATGTTGGTTCTATATATATACTACTATTATTGTCCTCCACTTTTATGTTTGTTGGGGTCTTCTCATCACCAAAGTTAGTGTAAAATTTAGCCATAATTATCAATGGGGCATGTCCCATTGTTATTATCACATAGTCCCCTTGTGTAAAACTGCCTCTTTAACTAAATTTGGCCCACTAGCTCTTTGTGGAGGCATATCATGTCTTCACAACTTGTTACCTTAACCTCATTGGTGAATCCATCTCTTATCAAAATCTTAAGGGTGTCATCATCACGAATGTTATTGATATCGTCAAATCTTTTTGATAAAAACTAAAAAGGTAAGATAAAATCACATTAGTTTATTAGATTTATTACCACAAAAATAATATATACAATGTACAATGTATAAACATGGTGATGCCTCCCATTGACCATTGACTATATGATTGATCTTTATGAGGTAATTGTGAGGAACATAAGTTAGTACCATAGTGTTTCACATACTTGCCATGTTCTATATATGAAACGATGAATAAAGTGGATAAAACCATATGAATGTAACCTAATATATGTTGAATATGATTGCTTTTAGGTGTCGAGCTGCCAACTTATCCCTACTTGTATTACGTTGCGTACTATGTATTACAGGTATAATCAATTATAAGTAGGGGCAATAACATATTACCCTCTATAAATTATGCATAAAAATACCTCCTCTTCATTGCTAAAGGGACCATAAAAGTTTTTGTATTACAACAATACATGTACTTACATATGTAAGGTAGTTCATTTGGAGGCCTGAATCAAATTCAAACACTTTATCTAGATCCTAAGCACTTTGTATTACATATTCAACCTATTTCGTAACAATTATTACACCGACAGATACCTTATTAGTCTTGCACAAATTGCTTGGTCTCTACGTAACTTAAAAACTGGCAATTAATTAATTAGTGGATGACTTTTCAATAATTAAGTAATTAACGCCAGTCTATACATGCACAAGTCATTCCCAACTAAACAGGTATTAATCACCTTAGGCTGAAAACATTGGTGGCTAAATATATACTCCCTCCTTCCCATTATCTCTATCATCTAAGTGTTTTTTAGTTTTCACACAATCTATATCGTCTAATAGTTGAGCCATTAAAGCAGTACATCGTATTATGTGCGAATTGATTTAGAGTCCACATGCATGGCTTTGGCTTTCACTTTTGTTTCTTCTTTTACTAGTACTCCGCATGGTCACATGCACATGCAGGTTGAGGGTGCGGAAAAACGAAGCAACTAACACGGCATGCGGAGGGAATTTAAGCTCCACATCTCTAGCCTTGGTCATCGCGTCGAGTTGTTAGATGATGGAAATAATGGGAAGGAGAGAGTAGATATTATTCCTACTACCGGAAATGGCTTGTTTGTCGAGTGCAATTTCTCGGGCACATGGCAAACAAAAAACAATCGGCAAATTAAATGTTTGCTGAGTATTTTTTGAAAAAACACTCAGCAAATAAGTTACTAACGGACTTCGCGACGGCGTGCCTTCGCAAGCAAAATTTTTTTTGAGGGTTTGCCGAGTATTTTTTAAAAACACTCGGCAAACTTATTTTTTGGTTTTTTAACCATTGTTTCTAGTCTACGTGATATTTCCAATTTGATTTTAACTTAAAATTGCGTACCCAGCACACGAAGCTACCTCGCCTCGTCCCCACCGCCCTGCATCGCCGCCCCGTCACTACCTAAGCCCCGTCGCGCATGGTCATGCCTAACCCCGGCGCCCCACCCCGCAGTCACGTCGTGCCATGCCCCGGCCTCATCACGCCTGGTCGTGCCCTGCCCTGGCGTCCTGGACCGCGCCAGCTCCACTCGGCGCCCTACCCAAGAGACGTGCTGCACAGTGCCCTAGCACGAGCCGACTCCACGTCCACTTGTTTCCCTACATAGGACACTTAGGGAACCCACCGTCATCTTCGTTTGCGCACCGTTAAGCTACTTTTGTTCGCCGAGTATCAGGTGTGGCACTAGATGAAGGGTTTGTCGAGTGCCCCGACAAAAAACACTCGACGAACCCCTATTTGTCAAGTGCAACACTCGGCGAAGCCTTTGCCGAGTGTAAATAGGAATTTATCGAGTGTTTTTGGCACCCGGAAAACATATGTTTTCCCGTAGTGTCCTCTCTAAAAAAAACTATATTTCTCTGCCTAAGAGATTTGCTTACGGCTATAATTATCATCGGTTCTTAAGTTAAGAAATTTTATTAATTCAATTCCCATTGCTTATCCTTTACCTGTCACTTTATAATACTACATTTATTTTTGTAAAAACTTTGTATTTAAGATAAAATTGATAAATTAATAGCGAGAGTAAAAGACTAAGTGCTAATTATTAATTAAGAAAGCATGTGATATGTAAGGGATATTAAATAAATAAATAATCCTAATTTAATAACTGATGATAAGTAAAAAAGATAAATAAAGTCTTTGAGGATAAAATTGAAGGGATAGAAATGAATTATTTTTAGGACAAAATGAATACTTTTTACATATTAATAAACATCACTTAAATATTTTCCGGACTCACTACTAATTTAATAATTTTATTTTCTTCAAAGTTTTTCAATGCCAAATAAGTTGAGATATGTTAGAGTTAAAACATAAATTATGTTTATTTTTATTTAAGTAGCTAGTTTTTTTATTTGTTAGTCAAGACTAAAAATTTTTTAGGTTTTTTTATTAGGTCGTAAGACTAGCTATATTATGATAACATACACGAAGTTAAAGGTAATATCTTTTCACTACTACAGAAATGATTTTTAGTGACGTAGCTTTAATGACGAGTAAAAGACGTGAGTCAGTAATACACTTTTAGTTACGGGTTATTTCACATGGCTGCATTATTTGTGACGGGTCGTAATTGGACTCATCACTAAAGAAGGGGCACCCCCATTAGTGATGGGTCATGGTATGACCTATAGTGGCGGGTTATATTTCCACCAGTCACTAAAGAGCGTTAGTGAGAGTACATTTGGTAAACCCGTCACTGATAACTCCCACTTATAAATAGACAGGGCACCAAAGTAAATTGTCACGCTTTCATTTCGCGCATGTCTTAACCCTAGACTCCCGTCGCCGCCGTCGTCTTTGTCGTGCTCCTCACCGCTTTGATGCCCTTCGCACCTCCGCACCTTGGTTGCATTCTCATTCTCGTAAGTTTGTCCATGCTTACTATTAAATATCAGTTTATACATTCATTTATCAAAAAAATTGCTTATTGAATTTCTGAATTAGGGATATAGAAAATATTCAAATAGATCTACTTGTACCAACCTATGTTCTCGATTGTTTCTTAATAAATATCAATCATCTAGTTAACGGAGGGCGTCAGTAGTTTTATAATTTTTTGTACATTACATGTATTGTTTATTGTGTTAACAAAATGAAGTGACATTACCTTACTGTTGTAGTATTTATCAAAAATATTTTGTGATATCAATAACATTTGTGCTGGCGATACCCGGCCTCCAAATAATGACAAGAGATGGATGCACCACTGAGGATGAGGTTGTGAGCTGTGCGGGCGGTGGTAGGATATGCCTCCACAAAGGGTGGCCTGAATTTAGTAGAAGAGGTGGCCTAACATAAGGGGACTATTTGGTAATAACAATGGGACAGGCCCCATTGATTGTTATGGCCAAATTCTATACTAATTTTGGTGATGAGAAGACTCCAACGACCATCACAGTAGAGAACAACGGTGATAATAGTATACATAGAGAATTGACATTACTACACATGCACATGTTTTGTTTATGTTCTTTTCATGGTTTTCTTATAATGTTAGGGGAGGGTCCTAGAAATGTTGCAGATAGGAAGGGGAAGTAGATAGCCAGGGAGGTCGACACTGACCAAATGGACCAATTGAAGCACATCTGTTATTTTGGTAATCCAACAGATATAACTCTAGCAAGGAATGAAGGCACTCCTGCAAGACTTCTTGACAGGTTTATCCTCCAAGAGTCAGTTATATGTCTGCAAAATAAATAACACAATCATAAACAATAAATTGGTGGTAAGTTATTTTCACATGTAGTTGGTTAACTAGATCATCTATACAGATAGTCTTCTCTAATAGCTTTGTTTTAATTTTATTTTTATAGTACTTCTCAAGATAGTAGGGTCTGAGGCAGTCCCAATTGCGGTGCATAAAGCGATGGATGGACGGTGCTATCTAACTAAAGGTTCTGGACAATTTCTTCACGACAACTCGTTAGAAGTTAGCACAATGTGCGCCTTCTATTTCAACATCAATAATGATGCAATTGAGATTGTAATGTATGTGGTGTAAACTTGGGGTATGATCGATGTAATATTAGGTTATAAATATTTTGTGATGAATTATTTATGTTCGGTGATAAATTGTCTGCGATGCTATTTGGAATGTTGGATATGTTGGATGTCAAATCCTAGCTGGCTTTGATTCACGATTCAGCCTAGAAACTATTTTTTTTCAAAATGACCACAATATTAGTGACGGGTAACAATAGGCAATTGTCACTAAAGGACCTTTTAGTGACTGGTGACATTGTGACTTGTCATTACAAAGTAATAGTAAGTGAGCCAGAAAGTAACCTTTAGTGATGAGTAATAATAGTTAATCGTCACTAAAAGCTCTATAGTCTATGGTTAGGGCCACATCACTGTTATGTACATCATCAGTGATGGATGGTAACTACCACCTGTCACTCATGACTCCTCCCACTTATAAATAGGTAGAGCACCGAAGTGAATCGTCATGCTTTCATTTCGCGTAATCCTAACCCTAACTCCCACCACTATCGTCGCCTTCATCGTGCTACTTACTGCTCCGTCGTTGCTCCTAGCCACATGCACCATTCGTCGTGGTGCGCGTGGCCGTTGTAACACCCCAAGATTTAAAAGAAATAAAATAAAATAAATGTATTAATAAAAGAATTTCTGGATTTTATTATTAAAGAAAACTCCTAAAAGAACCCTAATAAAGCCAAATAGAGATGAATACTCAAAATTTGGACTTGAAAATTTTATGGAATAATCTAGAGGCCAAAATATAATTTCAGGAATTTTTACAAATTTTTATTAACAGTGATTCAACCCTTAATCAAATAAATGAATTACTGGAATTATTTTAAATCAGAAAACAATTTAAATTCTAACGGGCCCTTCCTCGGCCACCCCTCCTTTGGCCGTGAACGCCATCGGATCGCCATCGCCGTCGACTCCCCGAACACCCTTCGCCATCTACCCTCGCCGCCGGTCACCTCTGGACCTCCTTCTTCGCCGTCGAAGGTACGGTCATGACCGCCATCCCCTCCTCTTTCCATTTTCGCATAAAGCTAGGCCCGTAGGCCCCCGCCGCCACCGTCGCCGCCGCACCCGAGGCCGCCGGAGCCGAGAACGAAGGGGGTACAAGCCCCTTACGTGCGTGCCGTGCCGGATTTAATCCTAGCCGCACGTTTGCGATCGTAGCGCCATGATTAAATCCCTACGGGATTTAATCTCAGCCATCGATCTGGTGAAAGCGGTATCGAGGCCTCTCGGCTGTCGATCACCACTTAAAACCCCAAAGCGATCTCGAGCGTCCACGCGTACCCTTTCGCACGTTTTAATCTCGGCCGTCCAATTTCAGTAAACCCTTCCGCCTCGCATCTGGCCGCTGGATCCAGATCCAACGGTCCAGATTGCTCGGGTCCACGCGCACAGTGCGCCTGTCCACCATGGGCCTGGCTCACCGTGGACCAGAGCCCATTTTCCAGTTTAAATAAAATTCTAGAAAATTGTTTAAACTTTGAAAAATCATAACTTGCTCATTTTAACTCCAAATTTCACCATTCAAATTTTGTTAAATTCAGAATTTTATTCTCTACGCACTAAAGCCATAAAAACAGTATGCTACTATTGCCCAAAATAATCTTGTTAATGAAATGAATAAAAACCCCTTAGGATCAAAATTGTTAAATCATTAAATAAATTGGGGAAAGCCTTAAAATCTAATTTTTAATGTTTTTCCACCAAACTTCGGAATATTAAAATTGTATTCCACATAGTAAAACTCATGAACTTGTATGTTTATTATTTGTGGAGTTTTATCCGTTTATTGAATGTACTGTTTACTTTTTTCCGTATCGAGAAGACTACGAGTTCGTCGAGGAGCCGGAGTTCTATCCTGAGGTTCCACCTTCCCCATTTGCTGATCAAGGCAAGTCATTGAACCCTCCTGTGGAAATAGTTGATCATCATTGAGCCCAGTTTTTCGTAACTATCGCTACAACTCATAGGATATTATTGCATTAGTCAAATATCAAGCCTTACACATATGTTTATTAGATCCCCGTCCTTGTGTGCAAACCCAAGCCATGCTTATTGAGCCTTAACTCCTTGTCACTCTACTATAAAAGTATTAGCTAGTGCCCAATGTACCAGCACAACTGCTATAGGATAAAAAGAATGAGTCGTAGATAGATGGATTCTACTATATGAAATTTCCCCGTTATTCTTGTCTTTGGACTCTGTTGGAGTTGGCTATGTTATAAGTATGGTGGGTTCCGGGTGCAAGCTAGGGAATTGGTTGGTCGCACCCGGGGCACTATAAGGACCGGTCTACGGGATCTGTTGCAAAGCACTTCCGTACCAACCACAAGTCTAACGGGTAAGTCCTAACTGAAAGTATGGAACAATCCGACTCGATGCACCATAGTGGAGGGGGCAAAGGGCAACCTACGGGTGACTTGTACCGACGTGGCTCAAGGGGGGGTATGGTGAGGCTCGACGCGTCGAGACACGATACGAAACCCATAAGAGGGTGTTGTCGGGTCGAGGAGGACCATATGGAAGGTTTTGGCACGAGTTCCCGTGGAATGGGTCATCTCGTTACACTTTGGTGTAAGTGGTGAGTGCGTGCCGTGTGGGTACAGTGGTACACCTCTGATCAGAGTATTTAATCTTTTCGAAAAGCCAAGCCCACGGTCAAGGGCGGGTTGTGTGACTACTCGCAGTTAGTTTACACTTGTTTGAATGGTTGAGTTATTCATGGCATGTAAGGACTATTGAGCGAGGTGGGGCTGACTGTACCCCTCGAGTTAGAAGATGATGATGCATACACATGTTTATGTTTATGTACTAATAACTTGATCACATTTAATTGCTTTACAAATATGCTTTTCCACAAAATTAGCCATTGTCTCCCTTGTTATTACTCTGCATTATATTTGCATCCGATGGCTTGCTGAGTACGTTTGTACTCACCCCCGTTGACTTACACCACTAGAGCCCGTCTACTACGAGGAGGATGAAGGTTTGGAGTAGCGACCCAGTCAAGGCGAGACTGAAAGGAGGCGTTCATCTAGGACCCTTTGTTTTATTAGTTTCTCTTCATCTTTATTCACTTTTGTACTAATACGGTCTACTAACTGTGAATGATTGCTCGTATTTGTACGTGGTCGCATGATGAACGTCTTGGTTTATTGATTTTCTATGGAATTTCAATAAAGGTCCTGATTTATTAAATCGGGGCGTGACAGACGCCCTACTCGCCACCACCTTAGTTGCATCCTCCTTGTCCTCCTATTGATGCCAAGATTTTGTAAATGTCTAGGACCCACCAAGGATGGAACATGGTCAACAAAAGTCAAAGTGGTCCGGTCAAATATAGTCAAAGAAGCCCATCCATGTTGTTACAATTTGACCGGATGTAAAGGATCCGATGGAGATAAAAGTGAGAAGATAAAGGTAATCCAGAATTGGTTAATATAGATTGCTTGGACGGCAAGTCTCCGAACTATAAATATGTACCCTTAGTTAGATTAAACACACAACTCTGTCAAACAACTCTTCGGCACATCACCACCCTTGGCTTCCCAAGGTTATTCCCGGCAGGATTTGGCACCTGGAGCTGGGCTCCATCATTCCAATCTTCGACGAAGAGGTGAGTCCCGCCACCCCCAACGATCGTATCGACTAGGTCAGTGTCCTCACGGCTGCATCAATTTGATCTCTTGAGGCATCGGCTGAAATAGTACGATCGCCAGTTTATCTCGGTGTATTGGCTAGGTCTAAGGCTACATCAGTTTGACCTCTTAGATTGATGTGATTTGGGTGTGGTAGTTTGAGGCTTCATCGGTTAGGTCTGACATTTGTTTCTATTATATCTTCTTTATGTTGTATACTGTTCATCTAAATAAAGCATGCCCGATACTTTAAAGTATTATTAAGTTCATCGTGACTAACTATTTTCTTGGTTAAGTCCAATCTTGTTATTGTGATGATTTTTATGATACCAGCATGTTATCTGGCATGTTTTATTTTTTTCTATCGGGGTACAAGTCGATATGTTATCTTCAATTCAACGTCATATCTTATCAGCTATCGGGGAATGATCATCGGCCCATATGCATGAACTATCTATCTCATCGGCCTAATGGCCGATCGGTGTTATCCACTCATGATTGTTTTATCCTCACCGCAGTCATCGGCTTTGCATCCAATTGGCTTTGCTACTAATGACATTTTCTCTGTTTCCTTATCAGTTGCAGGGTCAACTGATTGACACGCCTTGAACCCTTTTTTAAAATTGTAGGACCTACATTGGAGTTAAGCAGATCTTTCAGGCCAAGTATGTGTCAAAGTGTGACCAAAAAAGACACCAACACCTCCTCTTAATATTGTCCTCCTCTTCCCTGTCCACATACATCGTCTATCGTTGCTAACTTTGTTTTAATTTTATTGTTGCAGGCTAAACCGACCTACTGCTTTTAGCCAATTTCTTTGAGATAAATACTAGTTTTAACCAATTTCTTCGAGATAATGCACTCAACGTTGGCATAGCCATTTACCGTGGTGCTTCTTAGGCCGCCCATGGTGATGGTGGTGGTTCTTCTTAGGCTGCCCATGGTGGTGCACTAGTGTTCCTCAGGCTACCCATGGTGCTTCTCCTCAAACTTCCCATGTTGCTTCTCCGATGATATTATCCAAGCTCTCGATAGTGATAGGACACTATCTAAGCTCTTGATATCGCTATAAGTTAGTCATTAGTTAGAAGTCATGAAACCTTCTTATATATGGATCTTTTTTTAGCCATATTCTTTGAGATAACGAGCTAGAAGTTAATATATGTATACTAATTTTATAATGAATCTTTTGTGATGAATTGTCTGTGATGTGCTTTAGATGTTGCATATGTGAGCTACCAAATTCAGGATGCAACCTTTTTTGGAAATAACCATATTATTAGTGACGGGTGACTATAGTCACCCGTCACTGAAGAACACATTAGTGATGGGTGACAAATGTCACATGTCACCAAAGAACCATAACAGGTGAGCCCATAGAAATGAGGTTGACACTTTAGTGACGGGTATATATGTGTCACTATTGATGTCGCATTACTGACATGATAAGAATGACAAAAAATATGTTCGTCACCAATCTACGTTATGATCCGTCACTAAGGTATATTTTTGTGGTAGTATTTATCTCAAAAATAAAATTCTTCGTATTTTGCAGAGAGCATGAACCATAAAAGCATTGGTATTTACACGGTCACATGAGAATGCATGGCAGTTGACAGTTAGTACATGTAAGTAATTTTGTCCAAGGTAAACGAACCCAAGATCGGTAGCTAGGCACGCACGGGGAAAACAAGCTGAAAAACGGACGGCGAACGCCGATGGGGTCATCGTCGATCACGTCTGAACCTGACGGAGTACGTACTACACTGTACTAGCTAGCGCCGGACGAGATGCCGTCAGACTCAGACATGATGTGTGTCCATCTGGTCCAAGAGGACGTCTTGCGTCTCTGTCGACAGCTGACAGTGGAGTCAAATCCGCTTAATCAATTTGTTGGATGTCTCTGCCAAATTCCTCGCGAGCGTGATGCCTCACCAACTACCAGGTTAACAAGATCCCGAAAGCCATTATTTTTAGATTGACCGTTAGTTAGTACGTGCTAGTGTTAACCCAACCCATTATCGATATCGATATCGATATTTAACCAATATCCATAACTCGATAGTTTAGTACACTATCCATTACGTACCATGCATTGGTATGTAGGAATGAGGATCAGTTTGTACCTCATGGTATGTTCATCTATAAATGTATATATTAGAATAAAATTTATGTATTAAAAATTCATATATGCGTGAGGATATAACTTCATACCCACACACACACGTAGGTAAGGTATATCCATCGTATATATGAAATGTTGTTAACGCATACTACATAGCATTAAACTATCTGATAAATGAATACAATCATATCGTTAATTTATAAATATATAACAAAAAATATATAACAAATATAGATATATGCAATTAAATAAGTCAAATACTTGAACTATGTGTTAAACTAAGTTATATATATATACACGGGAGTGTTATTCTACACCATGTGTGTAGAATAATTATTCTATATTAATCACTTTCAATAGTAGATTTTCTCAGTAGAATAACAATTGAGTACTACTTTTTTCTCAGTGGTGGATTTCTAATAGTTATTCTACACCCGTGGTGTAGAATAACATTTGTATATATATATATATATATATATATATATTAAAAGGGTGTAGGGTACCGATTATTGCAATCTCTCGGCATCGTTAAATGACCGATGGATGGTTTGGTAAACATGCATCATCACGCATGTCGTCTCGTAGCCACGTACAGCAAGCAGTACGACGGCCGGCTGCTGGTTGATGCTAGCTAGCTGATACCTTTTTCTTTTGAAAGCATCCAAGAGATTGAGTTTATAGAAATTAAAGATGATGCTAATTAAGCAAAGTGAACACACAAGTCTTATGCAATAATACTAATTAATCTCATGAATTAAATAATACTATTTTATATTCTTAGTACTGATTCTATACAATAGAAGGGTGATGTTAAGTAAGTAAATACTTTTTTATTTTGTTATGGATCCAACCTTAAAGATGCTATGCACTACAAAGTTTTTAATAAGAAAGAACTTTACCACATATTTGTATAATACTAATTTAAGTATTCTACGTACCGTGGATGCTTAAAGATCTATCGGTGAGGCGATGTCACCATAACGATCGACTATATATGACCCTACACTCGTGCGGTTCGTACGTGCACATCAACAGACAACGGCATGCAACCTGCTACGCGCAGTTAACCACCTTCATCTTCCACTGTGTTCTGTGAACACTAGACACTGCATGTATATTTAATTTTGCTCCTCCATGTATGGATGCAGGTCTGAATTTTATTCTATCCGTCAATATATACTTAGACAGTTTTGTTCGAGAGTGGATACACTTTCGACCATTGTTTTCAAAACAAGATTAAAACAGTTTAACTCTAATTATATTAGTACAATATTTGGATTGCAAATCTAATTATACCACTCTTCCTTATATAATTCAGTTATGTAAGAATGTTATTAGTATTTGCAAACGGAATAGGGATGACAATGACACAAAATTCATGGGTTAGAAACTTATCCGGCCGTGAGACACCTCCAAACTCATGCTTCTGATCAAACCAAACTCATACTCGAAGCAGTAAATATGTACCTAATTTAGGGTCTATTTGGGTTTAAATTTTTGAACCAGTTTCTTAGCTCGGAAGCAAAGCTGGAATCTGAACCAAACAGCTCGGTCACCCAGCTTTTCCAGAATCTACAGATTCTCGTAGTACAAATTTAAAAATTGGTATAATCCAGATTTCACAGCTTCTCAGTTCAATTTCGAATGAATATTACGTAACATGCTATTAAAACATATCAGTTCATGTAAAATTTGAAAAAGTAAAATTTTAGTAAAAAATATATCATTTTAGTGTAATTTGAAAATATATAATTTTAATATAAACATTATAAAATTTCATAATTAAAATGATTTATATGTAAACTTACACATTAATAATGTAATTAAATATCATGAACTACCAAAGTATAAATCCGCAACTAATCCAACCAAATAGATTCTTAGATTTTCTACAGCTCACAGCTGCTTTTTCATAGCTTACACCTCACAACAACTTTTTCAAAATCTATAGCTCAACTAAACACACTCTTAATATGATAACATAAATAGCAGCATTACCGTAAACAATATTGTAGTATCGATAGCATGCGGCTGCTAGGGGTTGGACTGCTATTGTGCTAGCCTATTTTTTTAAAAGAAATTTTATTGACTGAGTAAAATTGCGTGTGCCGTAGATTTCAAGTTAAATTCGTGCCAGAGATGATTTTAATTAGATACCTAAATCATAAAGTTATAAACATAAATTAAATCTAAACTAATACCCGACGGTTATGATAGCCGGCTTGATAGGCAAAATTGCCATCCCTGTAACGGCGGCAGTAACTCTGGTGAAGTAGCAGTCAAGCGAGTGAAGCGGAGCAACCAACCAGGGCGGTGAACGCAAGGAGCAGCCCAAATTCGCTAGCCAAACAACCTGGGCTTCGGCCTGGACACCGGCCCAATGCAACCGACGAAGAAAACTATTGTTGGCTTGGGTTGCAAGTGGCAACAATGAGAGATGTAGGCAGTGGCGGACCCAGGAAATTTGTAATGGGGGTACGAAATTAAATGTAATACAAAACACATATATAATATAGTAGAAATTAGACAATCACAATTACAAAAGTAATATAGCAAAAACATACTCAATCTAAATAGTCAAACATAATTACAATAGTAATGCAAATATGTAAGAAATATTGTCAAATCCTACCTACTTACTTATTACAGCTTAACTCGACGTGATTTTCTTGACTGAAAATGAGATATTATGTCTTCATATTAACTTGTAGAAAAAAATCCCGTTCAAGAAATGTTACCAAGCAATCATTCAACACTTGCAGTTGCTACGGGAAGAACTAACACCAATTTCAGTAGCTTGTACACAAGTGCATAATTGAGATGCTTTTTGGTATCAACAAGCATGACAGAGAGTTCAGCAATATTCTTCAGTTTTTTGAATCTTTCATCTCTACACAAACAATCAATGAATCAAACATAGACATGTTATACCTTAGAAACCAGAAAGCAATGGGCGTCGGGCGGAGGAATAGCCGCAGTGGCGGTGGGCCGTGGGCCAGGCGCCAGTGGGCAGCGGCGGGCGCCGGGCGGCATTGCGGAGTGGGGGCGTGCGTCGTGCGGCTGCCGGCAAGGCACCAAGCGCCCAGGCGGCAGGCCGGCGGCCGACGTGTAGCGGTGGGCACTAGAGCCTGGAGGCAGGCGCTGAGGCGCTGCGCCGCCGCTGTGGCGCACTGCCGCACTGGGCAAGGGCGCAGCCACGCAGGGTGAGGCCGCGTGGGCCGTGGGCGACCGGGCGGACCGGCGAGGGCGCGAGGCGGCGAACCGGCGATGGGCGTGGGCGCGTGGCGGCATGCACGGTGGCTGAAGCTTGGAAGCGAACAGCCGAACAGGGAACTTTTGTTAGCAGGGGATTTTAGGTTAAAAAATCTGATATGGGCTGATGAATTGGGCTTGTGTATTTGGCTATTGAATAAATTAGGCCCAATAAAAAATTAAAGCATATATATATATATATATCTATTTTTTTCTGAAAATTTTTGGGGGTACATCTGTGCCCCATGCTCCACTGTAGGTCCGCCCTTGGATGTAGGCCATGGATTCGAGGAATCAACAGGCAAGCAGGCGCGTGTATCCACCGTCCGATCGAGCGCGGGTTGCAAATCCACCGTCGGCTGCCACGAGACACCATGTACCCACGGGGAAGGACGGCTAAAACGGGTTGTGGTGTGCATCCGTAATAAAAAGGACCGGACCGGTAAGGGAACAATCACTCGGCTGGTAATTGGTGAACCGAGTTTAAAATAGTATATGTTAATTGGTTTTATATTAAATTTAAACTTATACACAATAGATAGTTCATTAAATATTAAAATAATAAAGTTATATTTGTTTCAGCTAGAAATCATTAGTAGATAGTTGGCTGGTCTAAATATGTAGCCGGGGAGAATTCGTAGAAACTGGTATTTCTCACCTTCTCGGTTCAAGTTTATTTGTAGATTTTACATCTACTCATTCTCATAATCTAGGTTTAGAATCTTGATCGTTTATTTTAGTCTCAAATTCTAGAAGTACTCTAGCCACTAGAAGATAAAACAAACAGGTCCTAGAACATTTATATTTTGAGCTAGGGAAACTTATTTTCTAGGGTTTTGTATTTTTAGCGGTGCCCGCGGAAAAGGACACATGCGATAGCGCCAGAGGAGTTTGGTGGGGCAGACGGGTTTCAGATCTGAGCACTAGACAGATTTAGCCCCCTATATTTGGTAATTTGTCGAGTTCTAGATTGGGCAGGGGTTTGCCGAGTGCCACCGATCTAGCATTCGGCAAAGTTTTTATTTTTTTAAAAAAATCACATATATGTGTGCTGAGTGCCAAATGGGTAGGCACTCGGCAAACAATTTTTTCATTTTTTATATTTTTTCCTAATGTTTTTTCTGTTTTTCTATGTAAACTTCTTCAAAAAAATATAAAAAATAATCATAGCCTCTAGGTATCATGTAACGACACCGTCTCATATTTTTACTTTGTTTGAATTTTTGAAAATTAAAAAACAAATAAGGTACATGTTGTTAATCGAGTGTCGTCATTGAAATATTTAAAAATTACTTTAACTTTAGTGGGTAAGGCCTAAAATGGATGCAAAAATATAAGTATGATTTTTCCGAATAATTTGGTTCATTATTTCATGTATTTGCTATTCAAAATTGGCATCTTTCAATTTAAATCCTAGAAACACATTTAATTAACTAAAAATTGTAAATTTACCGTCGAATCACTCAATTTCGGCATGGTGTAAGGTAGGCTGAGTTTTCATTATTGAAAAATTTTATGTTCACATAAATATTTAATCATCGATTTGCTTTTAAACCTAACAAATTCCTTCTCTAAACTCACATACCTCCTCCAAGAATCTTTGGTTTCTAAATATCATACGTGGAAACTTTCTCGAAACATTTTTAAATTTTAGCATAATATATATGTATTATAATAAAACACCATGTCAAGTATCATGTTTTTAGACTTCAATTAAATTTTCTATAATTAAAAACCAAGTTCCAAGTTGCCGGTCGATTGCCACAACCTAGATTTTCAAAATTTATTTACATTAAGTAGTAGAGGATTCAAAATGGACCCATGGACATAAATATGTTTTTTATATAAATTTTGGTTCATTATTTCATGCACTTGCAGTTCAAAGTTGACCTATTTCGATTTAAATCCTAGAAACACACTTAATCGATTAAAATAGCAAAGTGACCCAGAAAAATATGAACTCTTTACATGGATTAAAATATGTTGCATTTTGAGTAAAAAATTCAAGTTCAAAACAAATTTCACATGGGCTCAAAACATGATTTAACATGAAATCATGGGTTCCCTGGATTTGTCGAGTGCCAATCCCAAGCACTCATCAAACACCACCCCTAGGACATGTGGCAGAAAAAGATGTTTGCCAAGTGCTAGAAATGGCACTCGCGGCAAATACTAGGGTTTGTCAAGTGCCCGTTAGTGGAACTAACAAACCCGCATTGTTTTTCAAGCCAGCGTCACGCTGACAACATCTGTGACGGACTAATTTTTTCAAATATTTTGTCGAGTGTCCAAATATTCTACTGAATGTATACGCATGGAGCACTCGACAAATATTTTATTTGCTGAGTGTTTAGTATTTGTCGAGTGTCCGAGAGAATACACTCGGCAAAGCCTCAGGCACACAACAAACACTATGTTCTTGTAGTGTATTGTGCTCACTACCACAGAAAAGCATTGTAATGATGTACATTAGTGACTGACATCTCCCCTGTCACTCTTATTATATTAGTGTTGTAACACATTTAGTGACAAATGACAATATTCACCCGTCACTAAAGGATGCCCACTGGCTCAATTATTAGTTCACTTTAGTGATGGATCGAAATGTCACCCATCACTAAAGGGAACTTTAGTGACATGTGATTATTGTTACCTGTCACTAATATTATAGTCATTTTGAAAAAATAATAGTTTTTATACTACATCCTAAATCAAAGCTAGAATTTCATAGCCAACATATCCAACATCCAAAGAATATCACAAATAATTCATCACAGAATGAATACAGGAGATTCATAACCAAATTAATATCACACATTAAATTCTAATTAATTATTTTGAAGAAACTACATGGCTAAAACAAAGTTCCATAAGAGTCTCATTCCCTAACTTGTAACTTCTAGCTAACCTCTAGCTAACTTGTTGTTGACTTCTAAATTTCATAAGAGTTTGAATTGCTTAAGACTTCTTTTATTGTCATCTTGTACTCCTTATCTTGAATAGTGTCCTATGGAGATTCTTTCTGTCTACCCATTATGAATTGTTTAAGGCTATAAGTGTCTAGTTTTGCAGCCTCTTTTATTGTCACCTTATACTCTCCTAGTTTACAATACATACAGGACAACCTCAATCGCACCATTATTGATGTTGAAATGGAAGGCACATATTGTGCCAACTTCTAATGAGTTATCTCAAAGAAATTGGCCAAAATCAATAGTTAAATAGCATTGTCCATCCATGGCTTTATGCACCACCATTGAAACTACCTTAGATCCTGCTACTGCCACTAGAATCTGATTGGTCTACTGGTGTAGGTGAGGTGTAATGTACATCTCACAATACTGCCTTGAAAAGTAATATAACAATAAAATTTTAACAAATTAAGTTACACAAAACGATTTGCATATATGATATATGTAAATACCGACATGTGCAAATAACTTACCACCGACTTCTTGTTGATAATCATATTATTTATTTTGCAGACATATAACAGAATCTCATATGATAAACCTATCGAGATATCGTGCATGAGAGTCTTCCTTGCTGGAGTTACATATGTGGGATTGCCAAAATAATAGATGTGCTTCAGTTGCTCCATTTGGTCGGTATCGACCTACCTGACTACCCGCTTCCCTTCCTGTCCATAACATTGCTAGTACCCTCCCTTGACACAACATTTGGTGAGGCCCATAAACAAAACATGCATATCTAGTAAGTAATATCACTTCTATGTATATACCACTATCGTTGTTTCCTCTACTTTTATGCCCATTAAGGTTTTCCCATCACCAAAATTAGTGTAAAATTTGGCCATAACTATCAATGGGGCATGTCCCATTGTTATGACCATATAGTCCCCTTGCGTGAGGTCACCTCTTTGACTAAATTCAGCCCCCTCTTTTGAAGGCATATCCTACCTCCACAACTCACAACATCAATCTCAGTGGTGCACTCATCCCTTGTCAAAATCTTAAGAGTGTCACCAGCATGAATGTTATTGATATCATTAAATATTCTTGATAAGTATTAAAATAATAAGATAATATTGCATCAGTTTGTTATATTTAGTACCACACAAACAATATATACAATGTACAATGTATAGTATAAACCTGATGACGTCCCCATTGACTAGATGATCGATCTTTATGAGGAAACTATCAGGAACATAAGTTGGTACCATATGGTTCCGCATACTTGCTATGTCCTATATTTGAAACAATGTAAAAAGTGGTTAAAACCATATGAATATATCCTAATGTATGTTGAATATGATTTCTCTCAAATGTCGGGCTACCAACTTAATGGCCTCCATGCCACTAGGCTACAATTTAGTTCATAGGTGTATGTGATAACTAATTCATTAAGCAACGATCCTATGCATTAATAATAGTAAACATGTAATAAAACTATGAAAGGCACATAATATTGTGTGAATAAAATGTATGAACAATAATATTAGCACACGCATCCTCATATTAGCACAAAATGATCCTAAATTGTCACACACATCCTCATATTTCATAAATAACATCATCTTCATCGAGAAAATATTTCCACAAAATATATATCCACATGCTATCACATTTCTACATATGAGGAGGAGGAAGACCTTAAGAGGATGAGGATGAGTATATACAACCGAGGTGGTGGTGACTTCGATCAGTCACGCGCAACAGAATGGACGGCGAAATGAAGCCCACACGCAATGGAATAAACGGTCAAGATGGAGTGGACCATGGTAGTACCAGTGAGGAGCATGACGAAGAAGTGACGACGGCGGTGCGGGAGGCTAGGGTTAGGTTTGTGCCAAACTGAGAGCATGCTAATTCACTATGGGGACCGCCTATTTATTTAGCCATAGACATCATCAGTGATGAGTAATAGATTGTACTCGTCACTAGATCAGTAGCTATTAGCGACGGGTGGTAACAAGACCCGTCACTAATAGAGGTGCCCTCTCTTTAGTGATGGATCACATTATGACTCATTACTAAAGAGGCATCATCACCGACGCGTCCAAACTGGCCCATCAGTAAAATTGTATTAGTGACGTGCAACAATTATCCGTCACTAAAGACTGGTTTTGTGGTAGTGGCTATCCTATTTTTATAGAAATTTTATTAATTGAGTAAAATTGCTTGTGTCGTATATTTCAAGTTAAATTCGTGACCGATTTGATTTTAATTAGATTCCTAAATCATAAATTTATAAACATAAATTAAATCAAATATACCCTACTATATAATTGGCGAAGTACAATCACAACATGGATGACCATCTAACAAATCACAACCCTTTGTTCACTTTAGTTAAATCTTAGTCATTCCCTCCAATCTAATCTAATATCTTCTAATTTTCTCTCTCTCTACATATATATATCTAGTCTAGTCTAATAATATCCTACCAATCCACGACATTTGTTAAGAAGATGGTTTTTTGAGGATATGAACAAGATAGAATCTGTGAGCGGCGCGATGCTCTCCTTCACCCACTGCCTCCTCTCCACCACAGTCCTCACTAGCAACCTCCTCGACATCCACCTCTTCTAGTGCCTGGTGCACCATGCATTTCTCCTCTTTTGTGTTCTTTTTTCTAGTGTGTGCCTCAAATCAATCCCCACCAAGACGTCGTTAGCATCATCACTATCCAATTCACATGTAGGGGTTCTCACTGACAGTCACCATGAATCACCTCATCGCCAATGGGAGATTGTTCATCATCTTGCTCAACAGTGGCGAAGCCACGTTATGGCGTTGGGGTCAGCCGACCCCGATGACTTCGTCGTAGCGCACTGTACCTATGTTTTTTTACCAGCCGAGACCCCAGCGAAAATGCATGGTATTATATTTTTTCAACCTAAGTTAGTACCATGAATTTTAGCCGACCCCAGTGACAAATTATCCTGGCTTCGCCCCTGTTGCTCAATGCCTTGGCGTAGATGATCCGAGCGAGAAGCCTCACTCGGGAGCCCTTGTTTGATCGATCTATGTTCAACTCTTAAATGTTTGTACATTGTCTTAAGAATCAATTGATCCAAGGGATTTATGATTGAAGCTTCAGAAGAAAAGATCTCAGCAAGGTTTTGTTGGCCAACAAGATTCAGGTGCACGTGATCTACATGAGATGCTTTCTAGAACAATGCACCCTCAACCATTTAATGCTCAACCATTTAATGTTGACCCTCCAAAGGCAAAGCCAATGTCAGATGTTGTAAAACTCAAAGTGCGCGAAAATGTTGATGAAATGGATGTACGCCAAAGTAATAAAGCATCAAAACTAACTTCAACCAATTAAAAAGACATCTCAGCCAAAGGTAAGGGTTATGTTGTTAATGGATGCCATACACACACATCTAGTATTTAGTTGGACCTTGTTCTCATCTGCTTTATGTGCATTGAATTCTTAAACAAAGTTATATCCTTAATATAAACTCTTAAGGAAGTGAGAGACGATAAGTATGTAGGAAGGTAAGAGTCACATAAACTGTATAATGGGTTCAAGGGTCATGGTAGGTTTCAACAAAGAGAGTTTTAATGTGGCTACTTTCACGTAAACTAAATTCATGCTCGACCTCCGCCCGGTAAAAAAATTAATTGAGTCACATAAACTGAATTCAACTGATACAGTACAATATTCCCTCTAAAATAAGCTTGATAGGTTGTAAGTTCGTCAAATGAAGTTGTACTAATATTAGATTTTGAGAATTTAATTATTCTTTTCTTCATAAATCAATTCATTTGTTGTGTCTGCTAACATGTTCTAATCATTGCAGATCACTTATTCAATCATTTCCCATTGGTGTTTCTTGGATACTTGTAGGATAGAACACAATATTGTTGAAATCTGTTCTAGGATATATAGGTTCCAATGTGCACCTCAAGGTTAAATCTTTTCACTTTAAACGTGCATATTGGAGCATTCGAACCGATCAACATTCTCATGTTTGCATAGTATTTAATTGTTTGTACTTATTAAGTTCCTTCTTGCATCCATGTTATGAATCTTGCACCTATCTAGCATCGTCGAGGTACATGAATCATATATTACGTTTTACCACCTTATCGATACATTCCATATACCTATTGAAAGTTCCATCATTGCACGTGGAGACCTTTGGAGGCTGGAGGTATCACACAACAGTTCAAGGAAAAACTTGAGTCAACTTCTCTTGCAAGGTTAGCGTTCCTTCATTTTTTCTCATATATTAGTAATTTGGGTTTCGGACTCAAAATTAGTGTTTACTTTATAGTTATTTGTACCAAAAAATTTGCAGTGCACATGCTATTTCTAGCGAAAAATACTAACTCAGTGTGCAATAATGTTGATATGCATTAGGTAGTGACTACTTTAAAACTTCACATCAAAGCAGCTTCTAATTATAAATATGTATGTTTGTTAAATTTATAATATCACAAATTTTCGGTTGGAACACTTCTTCATTTCCACATGTTCTTTGATTGTGTGAGTTTGTTTCATAAATATTGAAGTTGTACACACTTGCACATACATGACATTTTCTTTTTATTTGTGTTATTATTATGACATAATCTTCTGATGTATTTTGTATCATCTATCTTTTCTTTTCTTGATAAGCAAGATTGATATATTTTAATTCTCTTCCATTGTGTTTATTCTATATTAGTGAAGCGGTCTTTCACATGTGTTAACATTTCAACCTTTTTCTTAAAGAATAAGTGAGGCACATGGTTTACTCATTACTATCCTTAAAGCGTCGGAGAATTGGAGCTCCCTCCGCGCTCCGGCTCCTGTGGGCCTTTCAGCGAGCGCCACGTGTCCCCCGCGATGAGTTGGCGATTTTGTAGAAAAACCCTCCACTTTATCGCTAATTACATCAAGGTCCTGCATTGTACGCTCTTCTGAGTTTTGATTTTTACGTATGAGACCATATTTCCTGGGATTTTATATCCGAATAAGAGAAAATTCTGAATTTCAGAGCGCGCTCTAAAATCTGGAAACTCAAGGAGTTTTTTGCGAAACTACCAGTTGAAGGGTCCAAGGTCCTTGCATGGTCGGTCCCCTGTTTGGCTACCCCATCAGCTTTCTAAACCTAGCCGCTACGCTGTCCTTCACCCCTCGCACTCACCGCCACCGGCCTCCCGTCGCCCGCCCGCACGAACTAGCCCTTACCCCCATCGTTCTCTACTATGGGTCACTGCTCCTCCTCCGTCGCCGTGCCGCGCCTCTAGATCTCGTCGAAGAACGAGCTTCGCCTACGACGGCTCCTCAACTTCGGCGCGCCCACGGCGCCCGCACCAGCTCCGACCGATTCTCCCGTGACGGGCGTCGAGTCGAGGGAGCAGAAGACGCAGTGGTTGCATGGAGTGTATGACAAGCTCTCTACTCGTCGCCACCTCCCCATGGTGCTGCTGGTCGCCGCCTATCACTGGCATCGCCGCTCATGGTTGCTGGTGGATCGCCGACCCTATCCCTCCACGCGCTACCTCTAGCGGCGGCCGCGACGGCGCTCGCCGCCGCTGTGCCAAAACCACAGGCGGTGGCCAATCCGAGCAACACTGGCTCCATTTCCTGTAAGGCCTGTACCGTGGCATGGGTATGCACATTTGCATTTCAATTATTGCTAAATTCCAACTACTGGTACTGTTGCCGTAACAATGATTCTGGTTCTTCAGCTCCATCGTTATATGGTATCTTCCCTTACACTGGTCTCAAATTCTACTTTTACGAGAAGATGAAGATTCAAGTTCCTGAAGAGCACAGAAAAGATATCATAGCAAAACTTGGATGTGGATCTATTTCTGGTTTGTTAGGACAGACAGTAACATATCCCCTTAATGTTGTAAGGCAGCAAATGCAGGTATAATTCTCTTCAATCTGTGGCAGCGAAGTGTTTTTAATGCTCTAAAAAATAATTTGGGATGCATTATTTTCAAGTTCAGGCATTTTCAAGATCCAACCTAGAAAATGGAAAAGGAACATTTGGAAGCCTTATTGTGATAGTGAAGCATCAAGGTTGGCGGCAACTGTTTTCAGGACTATCTATCAACTATATGAAGGTTTGGTATTGCCTTTTCTTGTACAAGCATTATTTTATCTGGTAATATTTGGCTTTGAAATATGTTTTTGTGTGGCGCTGCTGTCAACCGTGTATGTGAGGCACCAAAAAGTCTGTAGATTAGGTATTTAGCACAAACAAGATGTTAGTTCTCAATTCTGTAGTTTTGGGGACTGGGGTTTTGTTATGTCCAGTATTTATCCTTGTTTTTAGACTGCTAAGTTTTGAGATGGTGTGATGCTTAATATTTGAGATTTTATTTTATATATGTTATAACACTTTATGCCAAAGTCTGATGTATCTTATATTTTGTTTAGTTTCTTCATGTTACTTTTTTATCTGAATATATGTATTTTTAACTTGTATGGTTCTAATATCCTGGATTGTCAGGTAATTCACGCTGTTTGCATATAAAAGCTATGCCCTTTGATGATTTCATGTGGTGTAGGTTTTGCAAATTTGGGAAAGTGCATAGAGTTATGGACAGTGTCACGCCCATCAAGAGATTGATGTACATGATCCTGCTATAAGTAACTGTTGGTTTCAATCAGTCAAATATTTCAATCAATATTATTTGATGCAGAAGCATTGCAGTTGTATGTTTCACGGTTTAATGTATGTCGTATGGCACTGTTGTAGATTGCAGTGTCCATTCAATGGTGACTTTTTTTTCTGAACCAACATCTGAGAGGTAAAAGTAGCCATACTAACACCCAAGAAATCAATACGTATTTTTTGAGTGTTCACTATGTGACTTCACAAAAGCTTGCATTAAGGAAGAATATACCTCTAAAACCAAGATTTTTCTTATTGAGTTGGGCATACAAGGTTACACGAAAACAAATAGCAAATGCAGAGCGCTACAACTCAACCCAAACTGAATGGAAGCTGGATCATTTCCCATTATGATAAACCTTACAGTAGTAATCAATTCCCTAAAGTGAATCTGGAGGCAGATTTTTTCACAATGATCAATTTTAAAGGTATCATTTGAACTGCTATACAACTTGCAGAAAAAAAATAAGCAAAAATGTTTTTAAGTGTACCTGTATTCCTCTGAAGATATATCTCGAGTAATGTAAGGACACGAAGCTTGAACCGCATAAGTTGAGATTTCTTAGTTTCACTACCAGGTAGGTAATGGTATTGTCGCAAAGATTTTCAAGTGTTTGATAAATTTTTTAAATGCTTTGTTATTTTTTTCCTATGGCATAATGTGAATATCTGAAATTGAGGTACTATGAAGAGATGACCAAGAGAAAGAAGCTTCATAATATTGTCCATGAGACTAAACTAATAGAGATTTCATCTTATATTTCTGTTGACAAGAAGCAATATGGTGTACATGTTGTGTCGTGAAGTGATTGTTGTGATCTGAATTCGGTTTGTACCTGATGTCTAAGATGTACTTAGATTTTATTTTTATTTCATTTTTGTTTATATCTGATTGCATATGTTTAAAAAGATTCATATGTAATGGATAAGTTTCATACATGCATACAAGTTTAAATAATATATGATAATATACCTACATTGTCCATTGTTTCTAATTTAAATCTAGCTAATCTGGGTGTTCCTATTTAGCGACGCAAATATACCTGACATCATTTTTCTCTAAGTTCTCCTTTTCTCTTATAAATGTTGTGAATTTTTAAGTATGTTCTTTATTCGGTGTCTATATTTTTGTCTATGCTGACAGACGAAGCGCACAACGTGCGCCTCATGTCTAGTATGTTTCAATGGTGTGACAAATCTCTATCATTTGTAGTGACTCAACTTTTCTTTCTTAAGGAGGAATTGAATGTGATGTGTGGTTTTTCTTTCTTAATACATCCATCAACCTTTACTTCTATTTTTGTAAGCTCTCCTTATTGAACAAACCTTCTGTTTGGTTCAGTTATTTGACTCTAACTAAACTTTTAAATGACGGACTGGAAGATTCAAGTGGAACTAACAAATGAAAAGATCTGGAGTAATTCTTACCTTAGAAACACCCTTTAATAAGATTGGAAGGCCATCTTTATCTGATCAATTGAATGGTGGTTTTAAGATTTGACATTTTGTACAGTAAGTTGTATATACCATTGTACATACATCACTGCTAATGTCTATATAGCTATATATTGTGTTTTGTTGCAAGTTATAAGCCATGAAAATTTGATGTGAGATAAGAATTATGGAAAATATATAAAATTGTTTGGTTAAATTAATTGTGGACCTTTTAGCAGTTTTAAAATGTACAATAGTTATGATGATATTTGCTTTAGTTTATTTGCCTTGAATTTAATAGTATAATGACATGTTACTGACTTTTTTGTCATGAATATTAATTTATCTCATTATTTACTTTATGTTTCAAAATATTTATTGACTTTTGATTTTTACAGTTAGCATGCTAGTTAATACCCGACGGTTACGACAACGGCAAAATTGCCGTCCCTGTAACGGAGGCAGTAACTCTGGACAAGTAGCCGTCAACGAGTGAAGCGGAGCAACCAACCAGGGCGGTGAACGCAAGGAGCAGCCCAAATCGCTGGCCGAACTACCTGCGCCTCGGCCTGGAGCCAGGCCCAAAAATGGATCCTCCGTTTGGTTGGACCACGTGGGCCCAATGCAACCGACGAAGAAAACTATAGTTGGGTACTTGGGTTGCAAGTTGCAACAATGAGAGAGAGAGAGGGAGGCAACGGATTCGAGGAAGCAACAGGCAAGCAGGCGCGTGTATCCACCGTCCGATCGAGCACGGGTTGAAAATCCACCGTCGGCTGCCAAGAGACTCCATGTACCCACGAGGCAGGACGGCCGGCCTCCCTCAATAAATAGCCGCTAAAACGGGTTGTGGTGTGCATCCGTAATTAAAAAACCGGACCGGTAAGGGAACAGTCACTCGACTGGTAACTGGTGAACCGAGTTTAAAATATTATATTTTAATTGGTTTTAAAATAAATTTAAACTCATACACAATAGATATTTCATTAAATATTAAAACAGTTCATATTTATTTCAGCTAGAAATCATTAGTAGCTAGTTGACATGAGTACGTAGTTGGTTGATCTAAATATTTAGCTAATAAGAATCTAGAGAAACTGATTTTTGTCACCTTCTCAAGTCGAGTTTATTTTTAGATTTTACTATTATTGATTCTCATAATTTTAATTTAAAATCTAAACCATTTATTTCAATAATAATTATACCTACCAGGAGATGAAATAAACAAGTCGTAAAACTTTTATATTTTTAGCTAGGGAAGCGTATTTTTCTAGGGTACTAAATTCAAAGTTCCAAATTTGAAGCAAATAGACTTGTTTTTTCCCGAAGATTATATTCATAGTTTAATAAAGGAATGCGGAGATATAAAAATAAGAGGTCCCGTTCATAAAGTTTGTACAAAAAAATCGGCTAATTTGTTATCATATTTCCATATTTTTGTTGCTTTAATTTATCCCCGTATAGGTGATGAACGCAAGATGTCTCTGCTCTGATCTGACCAATTGTTCATCTTACGTCCTCTTCCTTTTTGACAGCTAGCACATCTTTTTTTGTCTCAATAGAGCCTTTAGTTAAAAAAATATAAACGTTGCTTCTCTAATAAGTTTGAGTTTTATATTTCCTTATATTTTAGTACAATGGAGTAATTAACTTGTAGATCTACTCCTATCCAACACGGCGTCGGCATGCACTTACGGCGATAGTCGTAATTAAGATGATAATTTATTAGTAGAGGTGGAAATGGTAGCATATGCATATATGTACCTAATTAACTTCACAGCATATGGTTAATATGTAGAGCAATTCATGGCTAGCTACCTAACTTAGTACCAGTACTACAATATGGCGCAACAGCTTGTACAGCCAAGGTTCTATTACAGGTCGATCGATCCAAGGATGTATCATTCAAATATACACGTACACAGATCTATCCTCGAATTAGGGTTGGCTCTCGGTTTTCTCGATTGTTTATAAATGTTGTTTTCAGGAAATAGAAATCGAAAAGTGGTTGAAGAAAATAAAAACTGAAATAATTTGGCTTAGTTTTTTCTATTTTAATCGAATATACTGTAACGTACTATTCTTTTAAATTATCGTTTAATAATCTAGATAAGATTAAGGGTCCAGCTCGAACGAAATCTAAACCAAATAACTATTTTGAGTACCTAGTTTTTTAGAATCTATAAATTTATGCGGTGCAAATAGGAAGTTGAGAGTACCCAAATTCCACAGATTCTCACGACCAATTTTTACTAAAAATTATCCACCTTTGACGTTAATGAAATACCCTTATATTGATACAAAGTATTTGAAACTAAATATTTTCTAAGAATAAAAGTTAATATACAATTGTTGGAAAAAAAAACATAAATATATTTCAATTATAAATAATTTCATTTTAGTTTTCTTATTACAACAATGATCTAAATACACATCGGTGCATATTAATAGTGCAACTAAACATCAAATATATTGCAAACATTACTATCAAAACAGAATTCAACAACTACTTCAACTAAACAACTTCTAATTTTCCACAGTTTACAACAGTTTTTTCAGAATCCACGGCTCAACCAAATACACCCTAAAATTATGTAGCCAAATTAATATATCAATTTATTAAGGCCTGAACACTATAACTTTCAAATTTCTTCAATTTTTAGATAAAATTAAAAGGGTCCATTTACGGTACCTTCATTACCTTCTAGAGAGGTAATAGTCAATATAAGGGTATATGTGTGTCTGTGTGTGTATGTATGTATGTATGTCTGTGTGTGTATGTCTGTGTGTGTATGTCTGTCTGTATGTATGTGTGTGTTGTATGTATGTATGTATGTATGTATGTATGTATGTATGTATGTATGTATGTATGTATGTATGTATGTATGTATGTATGTATGTATGTATGTATGTATGTATGTATGTATGTGTGTGTTGTCTGTATGTATGTGTGTGTGTTGTCTGTATGTGTGTGTGTTGTGTGTGTGTGTTGTATGTATGTATGTATGTATGTATGTATGTATGTATGTATGTATGTATGTATGTATGTATGTATGTATGTATATATGTATGTATGTATGTATGTATGTATGTATGTATGTATGTGTGTGTATGTCTGTCTGTGTATGTGTGTTGTATGTATGTGTGTGTTGTCTGTATGTATGTGTGTGTTGTCTGTCTGTATGTGTGTGTTGTCTGTCTGTATGTGTGTGTTGTCTGTCTGTATGTATGTATGTATGTATGTATGTATGTATGTATGTATGTATGTCTGTATGTATGTATGTATGTATGTGTGTTGTCTGTATGTATGTGTGTGTTGTCTGTATGTATGTATGTATGTATGTATGTATGTATGTATGTATGTATGTATGTATGTATGTATGTATGTATGTATGTATGTGTGTATGTATGTATGTGTGTGTGTATGTATGTGTGTGTGTATGTGTGTATGTGTGTATGTGTGTGTGTGTGTATGTATGTGTGTATGTGTGTATGTATGTGTGTATGTGTGTATGTGTGTATGTGTGTATGTATGTGTGTATGTGTGTGTATGTGTGTATGTGTGTATGTGTGTATGTATGTATGTATGTATGTATGTATGTATGTATGTGTGTGTATGTATGTGTGTATGTATGTATGTATGTATGTATGTGTGTGTGTATGTATGTATGTATGTCTGTGTGTGTCTGTGTGTGTATGTCTGTATGTATGTGTGTATATCAAGTCAACTAACTTTACTAATCATGCAAACATGCAAATTAAATTTGTACGAGTATTTATTACGTGCAAATATACCCATTATTAGCAACGTGCTTAGTACTGGATGGACTGTTTATATGATCAGCACAGTACTCTTGCTTGTCTATACGAAGGCGGGTTTATGGCGATATGTATATCTGATGATGTGCAATTAATTCGCATTAGTTCCTTCAATTCCCCTCTCTTCTTTAGCATCATATCGCTGTCATATCAGCTTGATTGAGCTACTCATCACTTACATGTAGGAGTTTTAAGGATCTCATGAGACAGTGACACTCAATCTAGGTAGAGACAGATCCACCGTGTATTATTGTTGTGGGACAGTGATGACTTTCAGTTATACTACACATATATTTTTCTTATTCAATATTAACAAAACGGTACGTACTCTATAATAAATTAAAGGACTGTAATATCGCAATAAAATTTAAAATCTTAGATGATAGTGGTGGCGCCTATATGCCATCGAAAACTTAGGTGTAGTTAGTTGCATTGTGACAACACGTATATCATTATGGGGAAACAGGGTTCGCCTAGTGTCGTAGACACTCGACGAGACCTAAATTATACTCGACAAAGTGTTATTTTAGTGCAACAGTCGACGAACACATTATTTCTCCATAGTAATATACGCATTGACACAATGCAACTAATTACACCTAGGGTCTCCGTGACATATAGCCACCACTATCATCTATATTGTATTTTTATTGTAAAAATATTTCAAGTTCAAACAAAAATCTAATTATTGATTTGCTTTTAAACATAAGACATTTATTCTCTAAACCCTAATTTCTCCTTGCAGAATCTCTGATTTCTTAACATCTTATGTGATAACTTTTTTGAAACATTTTTAATTTTTTTATCACGGTATCTATGTATAATATCTTGACAAGTATAGTGTTTTCATACTTCATTTGTTTTTTAGAATTAAAAAAATCTCCATATTGCCGATATAGTGTCGCAACATAATTCTTTTCGACATTTCTTTTAATTTATTGGATAAGAACTCAAAATAAACTTAAAAATATGAATATAAATTTTCTATAATTTTTTATTTATTATTTTAGTCAGTTCAAATTTCACCTATTTCAATTTAAATCCAATCCTACAAACACAATTAATAAATTAAAAATAGCAAACATACATAGAAAAATGCAAAACTTTTGCATGGAATAAGATATGTTATATTTCGAGTGAAAAAAATTCAAACTCAAACCAAGTTGTAAATATCATATAGACTGAAAACATTTTTTTTACACAAAATATATAATGACTCTTTTGAGTTTGCCGAGTGTTTTAAAAAAATAGTCAGCAAACTAGGAAAAAATTGCTCGTGCAAACACGCCGCCCTGATGTTTGTTAACACTATTTTTCTTTTGTTTTTTGCTAAGTGTTATAGGGTTTGGTGAATGCATTCCCGTTAGGCAATTGACAAACCTTTTTACATCAAGTGTAATTATTGGTCTAATTATTCGTCCAGTATTTAAAAAAAAACGCTGAATAAACTCATCTTCACATTCCAAAATAATAAACTTGAAGAATTTGCACGGAGTTTTCCGTAGTGTATGGTATCCATCAAATGATTAATATGCCGTGATTGGATGGCGCCGAGGTGACACACTGCATGATACGATGCATTAAGAGCAAAGCATCGAGAGCCATCGCTGTAGCTTGCAATGTTCTGCAGTCCCAGGAGGATGCAGCTATGCACATTGATTAAACTACGTCGCGTGCATGCGTTATGCACGGCGAGAGAGAGAGAGAGAGAGAGAGAGAGAGAGAGAGAGAGAGCTCTGCAACAACTTAACTCGCTCACATAGATAATCTTCAGGAGAAGTTCAGTATTTGGTTTGTTTATGTACAAAAAAGAAAGGCGGCTTGAGGAACATGATCAAAAAGCTTTAGATTATTGTCATCTAGCTTATAAGTATATATTATAATAAGTTATCTTGTAATAATCTAATATAAAATAAGCTATGAGATATATATTTGTTAACTTAGATTATTATTGCTAGTATACATTATTATATTTGGATGGTAAAAGATTATACTATTCTCAAAATGTAGGTAGAGTGCTAAGATTTGAATATAAGATAACAATGAGTAATTTCTCTATAAAAATACAATAATATGTATTTTAGTCTTTTTAAAGTAATAAGCTAAAAAAAGCTAGACTTCAATCACTAGCTTTTTAGATTATTATAATCTAGATTGTGGATTACAATAAACTAGTATATTAAATTAAATAATTATTTTATGTTTTTAAAAATTATTATAATCCTAAATTGAAACAAAATTTAAATCATGTCATCGTGCCAAACCTAAAATGGGGAGTAGTTTTATGCATTATTCATTTTACATGTCAATCACCGTGTGCAAGCACTGTATAAATGGAGATTTGATGAGCATGAAACGTGCAAAATATTACCCTCTATTCATAATGTAATAAGTTTTAGGGTTTAAAATTTATTTTAAATTTAATAACTTAATACTTATAAAAGATATTTTTATATTTAAAATATAGTTGTACAACTGAATTTGATTACTCATTAATCCACTAACCTTTTAGACGAACGCTCATGTAACTTAAAAAACTTATTATAGACTTTTTAATTGTATTTTAATAAAATGCTCAAACCTAAACTGTATAAGTACTTTCTATCTGCAGGTATATATACCAGATGTGTAGCAGTAAAACTAGCTAGGACAGTTCGATCGACTTCAAGAATCACAGTAACTGATCGTACTTTACTTAACCGAGATTCATTGCAGGAAGCAACAGCGTGTCAAGTGAAAATTCTTGTACTTTAATTGGCCTCTGTCCAAGCCAGATCTCAACCTATACTAGCTATTGCCTATGTCAATTTGTTTTCATCCTGCTGTCCAGGGAACATCAGAATTCAATGGCCTCCAGAAGGAGGTGTGCATGGCTAGCTGCCTGTGTTATTATGCGGCCAGGTCACTCCTAACGTAGAGTAGTTCTTTGTCTCCTCGATCGAGTTCCACATGTCAAAGCAAGGGGTCAAGAATGACCACTCCAAGTAAGGATGTAAGGTAGTCGATCTGTTGGAGCCTTACGTTCTGAGAAATAAATAGTTAATGCTGGTAAGAATCCTAAAAAGTCGGTGTGTCTTATAACTTATGAATCCTAGTTTTTTTTTAGATTTTATAGCTATTGAGTTTTATAATTTAAAAGAGCTTTAGATTATATTTGTAGTTACAGTCCGATTTAAGTATACAATTTGTTGTGACAAGTTATATTTTTAAGTTTCTTTTTGTCAACTTACAGTATTTGTAACTTGCAGTTTTCACCAATGCAAAATTGCAAACACATATAACTGTCTGTTTTTCACAGAGAAATTTAAAGGGCTGTTTGTCATGGATTTTGATTCTAATTTTTGATTCTTCCTAGAAGTATTTTTAAGTGAATAAAATCATTTAACTAGATGACTAATTCTAATTCTGGTAGGAGGTAATATTGGTGTAAAATTACTATTATACGTTGTCTTTGGATTATAATATATATGTGATGGTGCTTGTGCTACATGATCTGAAATAGAAATGGGCAAATAATATCAACTATGATTTATATTACTTATATTATATGATGTTATATTATACTTTTATGATGTATAAATATTCTCAACTTTTATAGGTATTTTAATTTTTGTTAGTTTCTCTCCGACAGTAAAATTAAAAAAGAAGAATCAATTCTCAAAAATTTAGTATAATTCACTTTCATTTTTTGTCCAATTAGTAGGAATTCTTGAGATTATCTTTAAAATCAGATCTAAAAAAACCCTTCTAAACAGCCTAAACACTGGCTAGTCGAGTATACATGCATTTTGATCCATAATAATTCCATATAGTCTGAGCTATGAGAAGGCAGCTGGTGAACTAGGATGGCAACAAATTGCTACATTCAGTGAGTCTTCAGGATGATACGTCGACTCAGATTTTACCACTCACAAGAAAGAAGAGATGTCGATCATGTACCTGAATTTTCAGAAATAAATGCAGCGCCGTTGAGGGTTGGGAAGGGTCCCTCCTTACTGCTTGGACAGATTCAATTCCATTTCGATCGATTTCCCTTACTCAAGTCCTTACTGAAGGAGGCTAGTGCAGATCCTGAGACAGATATGCAGTAAGTGGCAGGTTAATAGTCCAACGAGTATGCTGAAAAAACTATACATTCTTCAAAAGCTACAGTAAACTATAAAAATGTTTGATTTAAATAGGCGTGGATTGTTCCGTTAAACTTAACATGAAACGACGATTCATATCTTAATTAATATATAAATATAATAAGTTTATGTGAAGTAGCGAAGTAGTTGAATAAATAACGCAAACCATCTAGAGGATATGCAACTTGTACTTTATAAAAAATTTTGAGTTTAGAAAAGATGGTTTCATCTAATATAATATTCATTTGGTTCAGTTTTTGTTTTTCTAACCGTGAAGTTTAATTTGTTGGAAAAGTTGATCCACACACTCTGAAGTTTGACTAGTTTGCATTAGTACAAATATGAATCCTGGCGCGTGAGATGAAATCGTGAAATCGACGGACAAATGTTCGAAATATGAAGATAGCAGGTATCATTACTTGTTACGGTGTTACCTGCTAGTAGCTTATCTGAACAAAGGGAGTAGGCAGCAGGGTGCAGTGCCAGAATGAGGTGGAAAGAAACACAGGCCGGGCAAACCATATATTACAAACACCAAGGCAGCTCGGTTAAAAATACCGATTTTGTTGAAGTAATAAATTCACTTGTGAGGTCAGGTTTCTTGTCCTCTGCAAGACGGCAACACAATTCTATTTTTTGGGTGCAGCACTGATCTACTGATCTACAGTACTAAGCTTAAATAAAAATACATTAATATTTATGATATGAAATAAATATACTATTGTAACATATTTAGTAGTAAAATTAATAAAATTAATTTTATATTATAATTGTTGATACAATTTTTTATAAAAATAGTCAAGATTGAAGAAATTTGATTTTTAAAAATCAAACAAATAAATTACAATACCTAACGGACGGGTGGAGAACTATACAGAGCTTAACTGCATGGAAACAACTGCATGTGGGTTGCTGATGCATACTACTCAAACCCAGATCTTGTTACTGCTCACTGTTAATGTTATAGCTGCTATGTACAACTCATCTAAATCCAGGCATCATTGCATAGATAGGCATCATTGCATATATGATAGATCCATCTGCCCTCTTGAATTCCATGTTCTATCACTCTACGTAAATTGTACTCATGTAGCAACTAATTTAATATTATAGTTGTTGCGATATTTTTCTATAAAATTAATCAAAACCGAAGAATTATGACTTATAAAAAATCAAAAGACTTATAGCAATACTCTAGTTTCAAAAAAATAATATGACCATGTTTTAAAGAAAAGCCAACATTTATTATTTTTTACTACTAATTAAGTTAAAAATATTTAGTTGTAATGCTATACATATAAGTAAATAATAGTCAATATGCTATATTAAAAACCATATAAATAATATATATATTATATTTTAGAATAAACTAAACATTGTGATCCAATTTCAGTTAATGGAGGAGACTGACCATTGTAATTTTTTTGCCCAGTCTAAGTAACCACCTAACAGATCGAGCTCATTCATGATTCATGTCAGTACGTTGCTGACCAGCAAATCAAGGGTACGAGGATTAGAAGAGAAAGATTAATCAACCTGACACTGTTAGATTAATCAACGCAGCGACATGGGGCACTATTATAAAAGGCGGCAGCATCACGAGGCTTCCATCCAAAAGTGCAGACTTCAGAGCAAGTCATTGACACTTAGAGCAACACACGTCGACTCAGTTAATCTCACGTAAGCACGCGCGTAGTGAGCTGCAGCTAGCCATGGCGTCGTCGTCTTGCATTTGGCTCGTGTTGCTCCCAGCTGTGCTCTGCTTGGGGATGCTCCCGGCCTCGCGCGCCGCTCGCGCCTTCTTCGTCTTCGGCGACTCTCTCGTCGACAATGGCAACAACAACTACCTCATCACGTCGGCCCGCGCCGACTCGCCGCCCTACGGCATCGACACCCCGGACCACCGCGCCACAGGGAGGTTCTGCAACGGCAAGAACATGCCCGACATTATCAGTTAAGCAGCGCATGCATACGTAAAATCATCAGTGAGCTAAGCTTACCGAATAGCTAGCGATCGATTGCCGTTTTAATCCTGACTAGCTAGTGGTAAGTTGTAAATAATTAATTTGTGTTTACGATGCATGCAGGCGAGCACCTGGGAGCTGAGCCTTTGCTGCCGTACCTGAGCCCAGAGCTGGACGGCGACAAGCTGCTCGTCGGCGCCAACTTCGCGTCGGCCGGCATCGGCATCCTCAACGACACGGGGGTCCAATTTGTACGCATCATAAACAATGCATTTGTGAACTAGCTAGGTAGAATAAGAAACGAGTGCGTGACCAATGCAAGTGCGTGGATGCGTGCAGGCGAACATCATACACATCATCAAGCAGCTCCGGTACTTCGAGCAGTACCAGCACCGACTGAGCGCAGTGGTCGGGGAGGAGCAGGCGCGGCAGCTGGTGAACGGGGCGCTGGTGCTCATCACGCTGGGCGGCAACGACTTCGTCAACAACTACTACCTGGTGCCTTACTCGGCGCGCTCCCGGGAGTTCTCGCTGCCGGACTACATCCGCTACATCCTCTCCGAGTACAAGAAGGTGCTGGCGCAGCTGCACGGCCTGGGCGCGCGCCGCGTGCTGGTCACCGGCGTCGGGCCGATTGGGTGCGTGCCGGCGGAGCTGGCTCTGCACAGCCTCGACGGCGCGTGCGACACGGAGCTGCAGCGCGCGGCGGAGGCGTACAACCCGCAGCTGGTGCACATGCTGTCGGAGCTCAACGCGGAGGTCGGCGGCGACGTGTTCGTCGGCATCAACACGCACCGGATCCACAACGACTTCATCGATGACCCCAAGGCGTACGGCTTCGAGACGGCCACGGAGGCGTGCTGCGGCCAGGGACGCTTCAACGGCATGGGCCTCTGCACCATCGTCTCCAACCTCTGCGCCAACCGCGACGCCTACGTCTTCTGGGATGCCTTCCACCCCACCGAGCGCGCCAACCGCCTCATCGTCCAGCAGTTCATGGACGGCTCCGCCGACTACATCACCCCCATCAACCTCACCACCATCCTCAAGCTCGACCAAGCCGCCGCCCTCCACAACTGAATCACCAGCTCATCATCCATTGTTACTTCATCTGCACTTCTGCAGTGATGCATGCATGCATCCATGCCGTTTGGCTCCTTCATGTTGTTCGACGTACGCCTGCCTCCGTAATTAATTAGCTGTTTGCTCTTGATAGATAGCGTCCACTTAAACATCAGTGTTCAATACGTACGGTCGAGCTTAATTACATATGTACGTGGTGTCATTGTTTGGATCCTATTATTGATAGGTTTAATTATGAGCTTTCAGAATTATTTCAGGATTTCTTTCTACCAACCGAAATTTACTACTACTCCTCGTTCATTTTATATTATAAGTCATTTTACTTTTTAAAAAATAAAACTAAATGTATATATATGTTATAATGTCAAAATAAATGCACTATTAAAACAAATTTAATTGTTATTTTAATAAAAATAATTTGATATTATAATTATTGGTATATTTTTTTATAAAATTAATTAAATTTGATTAAAATTAACTTTAAAAAATCAAAAATAACTTACCATATGTAATGGAGAGAATAACACACACTGAGACAATCAAATATCATGACAGTGGTTTACATTTTAACCATCCTGTGATATCAAGAACACATGAGCTCATACATGCTCAAAGAGTACAATTAATAGTCTCCGAAAGGAGGTAGTAACATATATGCACTGTGATCCATAGACTCAACTATGCCAAGGCAGTTGGTAAAACCTTACACGAGCAAGACTATACCGGATAAGTTGAGTACATATGCACTGTGATCCATAGACGATTGAACTATGCCAAGGCAATTGGTAAACCTTACCCGAGGAAGACACAACTGGCTACTGCTCCTTCAGTTAATCAGTTCAGCACTAACAGATTTGCCAACCAGAAAGGCATTTTTAATATGCTTTTTGATTCATTACCTGAATATCTTTTTGATTGAATCTATTATGAGCCTAAGTTGATGAACATAGGAAATACCGTGCGTCGGGCTAGACGCCCAGGTTTAATATGATCAGCCGTGGCGGTTTACTGGATAGAGAACATGAGATGAGAAAAGGAGAAAAGAAACGAGGAATACACTTCTTTCTTCTTGCTTTATTACATAGAATTGCTGGTTACATATATATAGGGGAAGAAGCCCCAAACCTACTAGGAGAAGGAAATAGACTCCTATAGAAATTAGAGATATCTAGCTAAAGATATGCTATATCCGGATACAAAATCTACTAACTATAGAAATACTATTAGCAAACTACAGATCCTATCCTGATCATGCCGTAGATTTTCTTCCATTGTAGCTTATGGTAGGTTAATTCGACCATAACATCTCTCTCATCCTTTAAAAACAGCTCATTCTCGAGCTGGAATTGATGATAGTGCACCCAAAACTCCTCCCCATCCTGCCAAGTAGCTTCTATTGCTACTTGACCGGCCCATTGAATGAGCACTTGATACACACCATGCGCCAAACGGCCATGTAACAAAAGTGGGAGAGCAAGAGAAGAAGACAATGGAACACCATGAAATTGCTTAAGCACACCAATGTGGAACAAAGAATAAATTTGGGCGTCTATCGACAATTGAAGATGATAAGCAATGAGGCCAATACGCTCCAAAATTTGATAAGGACCATACCACCTTAGAGCTAATTTGCCACAAGAATACCTAGAAATAGAAAATAATGGACGATGTAATAAGTGAACCCAACCCAATCACCAACTCCAAATGCCACCTTGTGATGTTTGCTGTCATAATATAATTTGGCATACTCTTGATCTTATAAAAGACTCTACCTAGTGAACTACAGAAATTCATCTCTATCGAGTAAAGCTTGATTCACTACGGGAACACATGCATCCCCTTTTCATAAAAATGAAGAAAAGGTGGGGTCTGACCATAAACCACTTGGAAGGGAGTGGTCTTTAGTGTTGTCTGATATGTGGTGTTAAAACGGTACTCCACCCAAGGAAGCCAACGAAGCCAATGTTGATGTCCATGCCCTGTTAAATAGCGAAGATAATAATGACTCTTTAGCAGATTTTGATTGTCGATCACTTTGCGGGTGAAATGCTGAAATGAAATCGAGTTGTGTTGGACCGAAAACGGCGACCAGAGGGGGGGTGAATGGGAGCTTTTAAAATTTCAGACTAAAAATAGCCTTCTGTTTTACTTCTGTCTTCTGCGGAACAGGCTTCGAACACACCCTTCGAAGTTCTGGTTCGAAGGTATTTTCACAGCTCCGAAAACAGGCTTCGCAGGGAGCAAAAGTTCGAAGCCAAGAAGACTTCGCTCCACCCACAACCCCGAAAATTCAGCTCTGCTAAGTCAGTGCAGGCTCCGCACACAGGGTGCCTTCGAGCAAGCTTCGCACTTCACCCTTCGCAAGAGCGGACTTCCCTCTGCGGACTTCGACCAAATACTCAGTGACAGCAACTGGTGCTAGGCTTCGTACTTCGAAGGTCTAAACGCACACTGAACAAACTTCCCGGAGGACTTCGACAAGGGAAGAAAACGGGCTTCGATCTAAGCCAAGAACAGTGCTTCGCTTGTAGTAAAAGAGGTCTAGCCTCCAGCTTACACAGAGCGAACAGACACTGAAAAACACATTTCACACGCACAGACCTCTCACACACTTCTCCAGAAGAGATTCAAAACACTTCACACAGGAAGAAGAAGGTGTACAAAGGAATCAAAGCATGCAGTGCAACACAAAATACAAGTTCAAGCACAAATAAAAAACAGAATCAAAGTTTCATTGCTTGAACAGGGAACACAAAATGAACTCACAAATCTGAATACAAAGTGTGTGACGGCTAGCTCAGGAGCTCAAAAATGACTGCTCAAAGTGTTGATGTGACCTAGCTAGCCTCCACTATTTATAGGCACTATTCAGCCCTGTGAATAGACTACTTTACCCCTAGGGTTTACACCGGTTTTGTCTCATCAGAACAGGGGGATACAGCTGGTAGTCTACTTTATTTGGAGGCTTCTTTTGTCAGCTTCGCAGAGGGGACAACACTAGCTTTTGTAGAGCAGACGCAGTCAGCCTTTGCAGTTTTGGACCCTTCTGAAGCCCCCCTTCACACGCGAGGGGTGCGGTAGCTTCGGTGAGAAGCCTTGAGCCTGACGGCCTTCGCTTCACCGAAGTCAGCCTTCGATACAGAGACGGTTTTGAGCCGAAGCCGTCAAAGCTCTTGGGCCTTCGCACTAACACCTTCGGAGTGGACCACCACGGCTTCGTAGCTTCTCCCAGCTCGAGCTCCGTTAGTCCGTGTACCGAAGCCATGCATGGCCGAAGTACCTCAAGTCAGCCTCACTCTGGAGCCAGCCTCACTCCGAAGTCAGCTTCACTCTGGAGCCAGCCTCACTCTAAAGCCCCACCTTCGGAGTACCACCCTTCGAAGTCCCTCCTTCGTCCAAGGCCTCCGCATGAAGCATTCCATGAGCACTTCATCGCAGTGTCTCTCCCCGAGCATACTCCTCGACGATCCTCACCCGGACCATGCCTTCGATGCACATCGACTTCTGAGACCTTCGTCGGGTATACCTTCGAGTGCCTCCCTCCGGAGCACACTTCGAACGCCTTGCCTCATTGCTGAGGACTTGGTCCACCATACTCCGAAGTCACTCCATTCGGAGTACCCTTCGAAGTGCCTCGCCTCCGAGGACTTCGTCTCGAGTACCTTCACCCAGAGCCACACTCCGCACTTACTGCCTTCTCCTGGCGCACCTCGACCCGAGGTCCGACCTCGACCCCTTCGCAGCCTTCGTGATGGAGCTCCCTGCTCCCTTGGCATCAAGCCTCCCACTTGACCCAGGTTCACTTGCTACGAACCGTCCATCGCCTCCGAAGTCAACTGCGCACCACAGACAAACAAACAAGTGTATCTAGTACCTCGGTCCCACCGAACCCTTCGGTGAAGCAACCTCCGAACCCCTTAGGAGGGACCCTTTCGAATCAGAGGATAAAATCTGTCAATCACTCATCACAGACTCCGAAACCAACCCTTGGTTTCTCAATCTCCCCCTTGATGAGTGCATTGACAACCAAATTCAAGTTCAAGAAAATAAGAAAAATTTCAGCACACAAGTGACCATAAAAACTCAGAGACAAGACAAACCATGTCACTTGACAAAAGAATTTTCCTTCCCCTTTTCAAAAGAGTAAAAGCCTCTTCGGCAAATGTTTCCCTTTGCAAGATAAAACTCCCCCTGAGTTATTTTATCCCCTTGCTGTAGAGAACTCAAAAATTTCTCCCCCTTTGGCAATGCAAGCATCAAGGAGCATTTAAAAGATGCAAAGCTTACATATAAAGCAAAAATATGCCAACTTTAATACCAATAATCATGTGCTCAGCTCAATTTAACATTCTCTAAAAAACATGATGACATCATGTGATTTTATCATTTTGAAATAAAAGCATCACCACTCAATCAAGGTAACTAGACAAGTAAAAGCAAGGACTGCGCAAAGCTAGTCAATTTGTACTCTAGACAGACAGGTCCAGTTCAAGTGGAGCATTGAAAGCAAACTTGATGATCAATTAATTGTTGTTCTTTTCATAATGCCAGGGGTTATTTGTTTGTCTACCTTATACTTTCCAATCAATCCAAGTCTAGACATCAAAGCCATCAGAAGATTAAGGCGGTGATTTTGGCATACAGTACACTATCCCAGTTCAGACCAATGTGCAATGGTAAGCAGTCTAAAATAGAGTAGTGCGACAAACAAACCCACCTGGATCTTTTTCGCTTGTATCATGCAAATCATGGATTTTTAAATTTTTAATTAAGTAAAAAAAATTTAGCACTTTGATGAATATCCATGAATATAATTTTTCAAGTTGCAATGATTAGCATCCAGGGAAAATGTCACGCCTCAATTTAATAAATCTGGGCCTTTATTGAAATTCCATAGAAAATCAATAAACCAAGACGTTCATCATGCGACCACGTACAATACGAGCAATCATTCACGGTTCATAGACCGTATTAGTACAAAAGTGAATAAAGGTGAAGAGAAACTAATAAAACAAAGGGTCCTAGATGAACGCCTCCTTCCAGTCTCGCCTTGACTGGGTCGCTACTCCTGACCTTCATCCTCCTCGTAGTAGACGGGCTCTGGTGGTGTAAGTCAATGGGGGTGAGTACAAACGTACTCAGCAAGCCACCGAATGAAAATATAATGCAGAGTAATAACAAGGGAGATAGTGGCTAATTTTGCGGAAGAGCATAATTTGTAAAGCAATTAAATGTGATCAATTTATTAGTACTGAAATGTAAACATGTGTATGCATCATCATCTTCTAACTCGAGGGGTACAGTCAGCCCCACCTCGCTCAATAGTCCTTACATGCCATGAATAACTCAACCATTCAAACAATAGTAAACTAACTGCGAGTAGTCACACAACCCGCCCTTGACCGTGGGCTCGGCTTTTCGAAAAGATTAAATACTCTAATCAGAGGTGTACCACTGTACCCACACGGCACGCACTCATCACTTACACCCAAGTGTAAGGAGATGACCCATACCACGGGAACTCGTGCCAAAACCTTCCATATGGTCCTCCTCGACCCGACAACACCCTCTTATGGGTTTCATATGGTGTCCCAATGCGTCGAGCCTCACCATACCCCCCTTGAGCCACGTCGGTACAAGTCACCCGCAGGTTGCCCCTTGCCCCCTCCACTATGGTGCATCGAGTCGGATTGTTCCATACTTTCAGTTAGGACTTACCCATTAGACTTGTGGTTGGTACGGAAGTGCTTTGCAACAGATCCCGCAGACCGGTCCTTATAGTGCCCTGGGTGCAACCAACCAATGCCCTAGCTTGCACCCGGAACCCACCATACTTATAACATAGCCATCTCCAACAGAGTCCAGAGATAAGAATAACGGGGAAATTCATATAGTAGAATCCATATATCTACGACTCATTCTTTTTATCCTATAGCAGTTGTGCTGGTACATTGGGCACTAGCTAATATTTTATAGTAGAGTGACAAGGAGTTAAGTCTCAATAAGCATGGCTTGGGTTTGCACACAAGGACAGGGATCTAATAAATATAAGTGTAGGGCTTGATATTTGACTAATGCAATAATATCCTATGAGTTATAGCGATACTTTATTAAAACATGGGCTCAATGATGATCAAAATGGGGGTTGTGACTTGCCTTGATCAGCAAAGGGTGAAGGTGGAACCTCGGGATAGAACTCCGGCTCCTCGACGAACTCGTAGTCTTCTCGATACGGAAAAATAAACATAGCAAAAACATCACAAGATAATAAACATACAGGTGTTATGGGTTTTAATATGTGAAATAAGGTTTTATTATTCTGAAGTTTGGTGAAAAACATTAAAGATTAGATTTTAAGGCTCTTCCCAATTTATTTTGTGAATTTATAATTTTATCCCTAAGGGGTTTTATTCATTTAATTAATAAGATTATTTTGGGCAACAGTAACATACTGTTTTTGTGGTATTAATATGTAGAGAATAAAATTCTGAATTTAATAAAATTTGAATGGTGAAATTTGGAGTTAAAATGAGCAAGTTATGAATTTTGGAAGTTTAAGTATTTTTCTGGAATTTTATTTAAACAGAAAATGAGATTTAGTCCACGGTGAGTCAGGCCTATGGTGGACAGGCGTACTGTGCGCGTGGACCGGTTGATCTAGAGCCGTTGGATCTGGATCCGGCGGCCAGGCGCGAGGCGGGATGGTTAAGTGATTTTGGACGGCTGAGATTAAATTGCGCGAACCGGTATGATGTGGACGCACGAGATCGCTCTGGGGGTTTAAGTTTTAATCGACGGCCCAGATTAAAAGGTACCAGTTCGGTGGGATCCGAGGGCCCAGATTAGATCCCCTCAGGATCTAATCTGCGCCGCACAGATGTGATCGCACGGCTCAGATGTCGTCCGGCATGGCACGAGCTAAGGGGGCAAGTACCCCCTTCGTTCTCAGCTCCGGCGACGCAACGGCGAGCAATTCCGGCGTCGGCGAGGGCTCACTGGCCAAGCTAAGTCCTAAAACGGAAAGTAGGGTTCACGGGGAGTACGGGCGTACCGACGGTGGTGGCGGCGGCGAGCTGACGGCGACCGGCGTCAAAGAGGGGCGAGGAAGGTCCCTCAGGTTGGCGGCGGCGGCGGTGTTCCAGCGATATTCTGGCCCAACGGAGGCGAGACCAGTGACGGGCGGGAGATGGTGGTCACAGAGGTGTAGTCGGCAAGGGCAGCGGTGGCTCGAGTCATCGGCGAGAGCTCGCCGGAGTCTAAATAGAGGAGAAACCCGGAAAAGGGGCGACGGGCTCGGGAAGGGGTGGCTAATGGCGAAGGAGTGTGGCCTGGGCTGCGGTGAGTGCCGGGGTACTTATAGGGGTCGTCGGCGGTGGATATGGCAAGGGAAACGGAGGAAACCTGGAAGGGTTCCTTCCATATTCCGGCGAGGCTTCCAAATGCACGGATAGGCTTCTATATTCACGAATCCGCGTCGTCGTTAGATGGAATGAGGTCGCCGGCGATCGGGGGTAACGAATCCAGGGTCAGATTGATGAAATCGGGCGGCCGGTGGTGGGAAATCGAAAGGAGATCGCCGGGAAAGGAAAGGGGGGATTCCATCGGAGACGATGGATCCGACAGGTGGTCCCCACCTGTCGGCGGGCGAGCCAAAAATGGAACTACCGACAAGTGGGCTCGGTTGGTCAGAGAGATAGGGATGGGCGCGGGTGGCTGACATGTGGGCCGAAGCGGGGCGTAGGCGGGAGAGAGAGGAGGGAGTTGGCGCCGACAGCTCGGTCCCACCGGTCAGTGACGCGGGTGCTGGGCTGGGCCGGGCTGAGGCAGATTGAGGGTTGAGGCCCATTACGAATTAAAATTGTTTTCTGATGTAAAATAATTCCAGTAATTCATTTATTTGATTAAGGGTTGAATCACTCTTGGTAAAAATTTGTTAAAATTCCTAAAATTATATCTTGGCCTCTAGATTATATCATAAATTTTCCAAGTCCAAATTCTGAATAATTCTCCCTGTTTGGCTTTAATAAGGTCCTTTTAGGATTTTCTTAAATCAATAATTCCAGAAATTCTTTGAATAATATATTTATTTTATTTTATTTATTTTTAAATCTTGGGATGTTACAATCCTATCCCCCTTACAGAGAATCTTGTCCTCGAGATTCGGATCAATCCTCGAATAGCTCAGGATGCTGTGCCTTGAGTTCTTCCTCTTTTTCCCATGTAGCTTCCTCTACGGGATGATTGCTCCACTGAACCTTACAGAAGCGGATGACGCGACTCCTGGTGGTCCTTTCTTTGACTTCCAAGATCTTGACGGGCTTTTCCACATAGGTCAGATCTTCTTGAACGTCCAACTGCTGAAGGTCTACTTGCTCTGCCGGGACTCGAAGACACTTCTTTAGTTGAGATACATGAAACACGTCATGTTCCCCAGTCAATGAGGGTGGTAGCTCCAACTGATAAGCGACTTCACCTTGGCGTTGAATAATGGGAAAAGGTCCAACATATCGAGGTGCCAACTTTCCTCTCATGTTAAACCATTGAGTGCCACGGAGAGGTGTGACTCGGAGGTAAACATGGTCTCCTTCTTCAAAAGCCAGATCTCGACGACGATTGTCCGCATAGCTCTTCTGTCGAGATTGGGCTGTCTTGAGTCGGTCTCTGATAATCCATACCTTCTCTTCAGCTTCTCGAAGAATATCTGTCCCAAACACTTGGGATTCGCCGATTTGATCCCAAAGTAGAGGCCTCCTGCACTTGCGTCCATATAGGGCTTCGAACGGGGACATCCGAAGGCTGACTTGAAAACTGTTGTTGTACGAAAACTCGGCGTACAGTAAGCTCTTGTCCCAAGTTCATCCAAAATCCAAGACGCATGCCCAAAGCATATCCTCCAATATCTGGTTCACCCTTTCAGTCTGTCCATCTGTCTGAGGGTGGTAAGCGGTGCTGAAGTTTAGTCTTGTTCCCATTTCCTCTTGAAGATTTTTCCAGAATCGAGACGTAAACTGACTCCCTCTATCGGATACTATCTTCTTGGGCACTCCATGAAGGCACACGATGCGGGCCATATATAACTCTGCTAGCTTAGGGCCACTGAAGGTCGTCTTGACAGCTATGAAGTGGGCTACTTTAGTTAGCCGGTCAATGATTACCCATATGGAATCATATCCCAGTTGGGTCTTTGGGAGTCCGGTGATGAAGTCCATACCGATCTCTTCCCATTTCCATTCAGGTACTTTAAGTAGCTGTAAGAGTCCTACAGGTCTCTGATGTTCTGCTTTTACTCGTCGGCAGGTGTCACATTCCGCGACAAACTGAGCAATCTCTTTCTTCACTAGTCACGATTACTTGCCTTTGGGCACATCTTATCATACCTTGATGCTTATTGAGCCAATCCATTCCTAGAATGAGATCCAAGCCTTGGCATTCTATTAGGATAGGGTCTGCCCAGAATATTGTGCCTTGGATATCTACCCATACCCTTGGACTATAGGAATGGGCTAGTGTTTGTTTGCCAGGGGTGGCTATTAATACGGGTCTTGGTAATTCACTTATGTTCAGATTATTCTTCTCCACAAAAGTTGTTTATATGAAGGAGTGTGTAGCTCCAGTGTCAAATAAAACCACTGCAAGGGCCGAATGTACCGTGAACTTACCCATGACAATCTCGAGTTTGGCCTAGGCTTCCTCGGCGGTGACGTGGTTGACACGGGCGCGGATGGCAAGGTTGGTCGCGACTCCTTGTGCGCGCTTGGGATGGGGGCACTGGTGGGAGTAATGCCCCTCTTGGCAGCAGTTGAAGCATATCACGGGCTTGTCGTGCTTGTCATGCAGAACCTCTGCTTTCTTGGCAAGGGCGGGTGGAGCGGCCGGTGCGGCGGGAGCGGGGCGAGGATGTCCGGCTTCGGCGTTGGCGGCGGGTGGCGCTGGACGGTAGACCGGGTGTGGATGATATTGGGGTGCCGGTGGGGAAGGCGTGAAGCATGGCCTCTGCGCCATTCCTTGGTTTTGGCGGAAGGCGATCATCCTCTTCTTCTTCTTCAGGTCGACCTTGTTCTGCTGGGTCTCCTGAATAATAGCTTTATTTACCAACTTTTGAAAGTTGACATAATCTCTGGAGATCAACTAAAGGATCCTTCAGCCCCTGGAGGAACTTTGACTGCCTGGCCATATCAGTACGGACCTCCTCAGGCGCATACCGGGCCAACCGGTTGAACTCATGCAAGTACTCTGTGATGGACCTGCTTCCCTGCTGTAGGTCCCTGAAATCTTGTTGCTTTTGGGCGATAATGCCGTCGGGGACGTGGGCCGCGTGGAAGGCGGCGGAGAACTCTGCCCAAGTGTGGACGTGTCCCTCGGGCAGAGTCTCACGCAAGTTGTCCCACCATTCCGCGGCAGGATCCTAGAGTTGGTGGGCAGTGAAAGTTACCCTCTCCTACTCGGTACAAGTCAGGAGGTCCACCTTTTTCCCAATCGTCCTCAGCCAATCACCAGCCTCCATGGGGTTGGTGGTGCTTGAAAATGTGGGAGGGTGGACTCGGAGAAATTCCGAGAGATGAGAGGCGGGTGCGGGAGCAGGAGTGGCGAGGCGAGGTAACTCAGGCTACTGGTGGAGGCGGAAGAATTGAGTCTGCTGCTCTTGCATCTGCTGCTGCTATTGCATCTGGTTCAATAGTGCAACTACCAACTGATTTTGATTGGCCATCATTTCGGCCAGTGTGGGGTGGTTGGCGACTGGGGCTTGCCTCTGCCCAGTCGCTAGCCATTGGGGCAAGTTGCCGTTGTCCCCTCCATTTTGGGGAGCATCGAAGCCTTGAGTGTTAGTCATCCTGAAGTTTCCAAAATAGATAACACTTTCTTAGGGGAACTGATACTAAGCTTTATTTCAAAATGTGTCGTTCTTGCGATTACATTTATGTCTTTTTATTTTAATCTTCACCCATGCCTTATATTTGACATGTGCGGCAATACAACCCAAAGCAATAAAAGGAAACAATCAATCGTAAAAACTACGTCTACGGTAGCTCAGGGGACGACTCGACCACGGGCTCAGCGGAGATGGTCAGGGTCGTGGAGCTGGAGGGTCCAGCGGGAGGTGCGCTACGGGAAATCCTCTTAGGCCTCACGGTGGGGATCCAAAGTGATTTCCGCTTGCGAGGCGGAAGGGGTGCGACCTCCTCGAGATCCTTCTTCAACTCCTTGAGCTGATGGCGAAGCTTGGTGGTGATGATGGCACCCTGGCGTAGAAGCTCGTTCTGATGCCTCAACTCTTCTACCTCGAGAGTCAACTGAGGGTTCTAATGGACCTGTCGACGAAGCTCAACATTCTCGCGGTTCAGGTTCTCTGAGGTATGGCGGTAGAAATCGATGGTGTCGTACTGGCTATCTGTGTCGAGGATGGCCTCTGTGTGGAGTTTGTCCATGGCCTCCAAAAGTCTCATAGAGCGGGGCGATGGCGGAGTTGCTCTGTGTGAGGGGACTGATGTAGATGCTGCGGTGACTCCCTGGTGTGCGCATGGGCATGAAGCGGTAGATGGTGTTGCGGAGGTGGCAGTCGTAAACCAGTCGAAGCTCGGCTTGGGCTTGAAGTGCGGCGCGCTGGCTGGCCACCACGAACGATGGTCCTCCGACTCCATGGGTGTAGAAGGGAGGCTACGTGGAGGAGGAGCGGATGACAACCATGACCTCGCAGTAGCTCTCGCTTGCATCGTGAAAGATCCCGTGGAACGCGAGCTCATGGGAGAATCCCAAGAAGTCGACGAGCACACGAAGCTTGCGGATGAATCCGGCCTTGTCACGAAGAGTCCCGCTCATGGTATGGACCGGCATCTACAAAAGAGAGAAATTTTCATGAAAACTTCAGAAGATGGGAGGGTAAGTAGTTTTGTAAGAAAATATGGCTAATATATGTCCTAGGGTCAGGTCTGTTTGTTTCCTACAGTCAAGTCGGCTCTGATATCATCTTGTCACGCCCTGATTTAATAAATCCGGGCCTTTATTGAAATTCCATAGAAAATCAATAAACCAAGACGTTCATCATGCGACCACGTACAATACGAGCAACCATTCACGGTTCATAGACCGTATTAGTACAAAAGTGAATAAAGGTGAAGAGAAACTAATAAAACAAAGGGTCCTAGATGAACGTCTCCTTCCAGTCTCGCCTTGACTGGGTCGCTACTCCAGACCTTCATCCTCCTCGTAGTAGACGGGCTCTGGTGGTGTAAGTCAACGGGGGTGAGTACAAACGTACTCAGCAAGCCACCGAATATAAATATAATGCAGAGTAATAACAAGGGAGATAGTGGCGAATTTTGCGGAAGAGCATAATTTGTAAAGCAATTAAATGTTATCAATTTATTAGTACTAAAATGTAAACATGTGTATGCATCATCATCTTCTAACTTGAGGGGTACAGTCAGCCCCACCGCGCTCAATAGTCCTTACATGCCATGAATAACTCAACCATTCAAACAATAGTAAACTAACTGCGAGTAGTCACACAACCCGCCCTTGACCGTGGGCTCGGCTTTTCGAAAAGATTAAATACTCTGATCAGAGGTGTACCACTGTACCCACAAGGCACACACTCATCACTTACACCCAAGTGTAAGGAGATGACCCATACCACGGGAACTCGTGCTAAAACCTTCCATATGGTCCTCCTCGACCCGACAGCATCCTCTTATGGGTTTCATATGGTGTCCCGACACGTCAAGCCTAACCATACCCCCCATTGAGCCACGTCGGTACAAGTCACCAGCAGGTTGCCCCTTGCCCCCTCCACTATGCTGCATCGAGTCGGATTGTTCCATACTTTCAGTTAGGACTTACCCATTAGACTTGTGGTTGGTACGGAAGTGCTTTGCAACAGATCCCGCAGACCGGTCCTTATAGTGCCCCGGGTGCGACCAACCAATGCCCTAGCTTGCACCCAGAACCCACCATACTTATAACATAGCCATCTCCAACAGAGTCCAGAGACAAGAATAACGGGGAAATTCATATAGTAGAATCCATCTATCTACGACTCATTCTTTTTATCTTATAGCAGTTGTGCCGGTACATTGGGCACTAGCTAATATTTTATAGTAGAGTGACAAGTAGTTAAGGCTCAATAAGCATGGCTTGAGTTTGCACACAAGGATGAGGATCTAATAAATATAAGTGTAGGGCTTGATATTTGACTAATGCAATAATATCCTATGAGTTATAGCGATACTTTATTAAAACATGGGCTCAATGATGATCAAAATGGGGGTTGTGACTTGACTTGATCAGCAAAGGGTGGAGGTGGAACCTCAAGATAGAACTCCGGCTCCTCGACGAACTCGTAGTCTTCTCGATACGGAAAAATAAACATAGCAAAAACATCACAAGATAATAAACATACAGGTGTTATTTGTTTTAATATGTGAAATAAGGTTTTATTATTCTGAAGTTTGGTGAAAAACATTAAAGATTAGATTTTAAGACTCTTCCCAATTTATTTTGTGAATTTATAATTTTATCCCTAAGGGGTTTTTATTCATTTAATTAATAAGATTATTTTGGGCAACAGTAACATACTGTTTTTATGGTATTAATATGTAGAGAATAAAATTCTGAATTTAATAAAATTTGAATGGTGAAATTTGGAGTTAAAATGAGCAAGTTATGAATTTTGGAAGTTTAAGTATTTTTCTGGAATTTTATTTAAACAGAAAATGGGATTTAGTCCACGGTGAGCCAGGCCTACGGTGGACAGGCGTACTATGCGTGTGGACCGGTTGATCCAGAGCCGTTGGATCCAGGCACGAGGCGGGATGGTTAAGTGATTTTGGACGGCTGAGATTAAATTGCGCGAAGCGGTATGACGTGGACGCACGAGATCGCTCCGGGGGTTTAAGTTTTAATCGACGGCCCAGATTAAAACGTACCGGTTCGGTGGGATCCGAGGCCCCAGATTAGATCCCCTCAGGATCTATTCTGCGCTGCACAGGTGCGATCGCACGGCTCAGATGTCGTCAGGCACGGCACGAGCTAAGGGGGCAAGTACCCCCATCATTCTCGGCTCCGGCGATGCAACGGCGAGCAATTCCGGCGTCGACGAGGGCTCACTGGCCAAGCTAAGGCCTAAAACGAAAAGTAGGGTTCACGGGGAGTACGGGCGTACCGATGGTGGTGACGGCGGCGAGCTAACGGTGACCGGCGTCAAAGAGGGGCGAGGAAGGTCCCTCGGGTTGGCGGCGGCAGCGGTGTTCCGGCGATGTTCTGGCCCAACGGAGGCGAGACCGGTGACGGGCGGGAGATGGCGGTCACAGAGGTGTAGTCAGTGAGGGCAGCGGTGGCTCGAGTCGTCGACGAGAGCTCGCCTGAGTCGAAACAGAGGAGAAACCAGGAAAAGGGGCGGTGGTCTCGGGAAGGGGTGGCTAACGGCGAAGGAGTGTGGCCTGGGCTGCGGTGAGTGCCGGGGTACTTATAGGGGTCGCCGGCGGTGGATATGGCAAGGGAAACGGAGGAAACCTGAAAGGGTTCCTTCCATATTCCGGTGAGGCTTCCCAATGCATGGATAGGCTTCTATATTCACGAATCCGTGTCGTCGTTAGATGGAATGAGGTCGCCGGCGATCGGGGGTAACGAATCCAGGGTCGGATTGATGAAATCGGGCGGCCGGTGGCGGGAAATCGAAAGGAGATCGTCGAGAAAGGAAAGGGGGGATTCCATCGAAGACGATGGATCCAACAGGTGGTCCCCACCTGTCGGCTGGCGAGCCAAAAATGGAACTATCGACAAGCGGGCTCGGTTGGTCAGAGAGATAGGGACGGGCGCGGGTGGCTGACATGTGGGCCGAAGCAGGGCGCGGGCGGGAGAGAGAGGAGGGAGTTGGCGCCGACAGCTCGGTCCCACCGGTCAGTGACGCGGGTGCTGGGCTGGGCCAGGCTGAGGCAGATTGAGGGTTGAGGCCCATTACGAATTAAAATTGTTTTCTGATTTAAAATAATTCCAGTAATTCATTTATTTGATTAAGGGTTGAATCACTGTTGGTAAAAAATTGTAAAAATTCCTAAAATTATATCTTGGCCTCTAGATTATATCATAAATTTTTCAAGTCCAAATTCTAAATAATTCTCCCTATTTGGCTTTAATAAGGTCCTTTTAGGATTTTCTTAAATCAATAATTCCAGAAATTCTTTGAATAATATATTTCTTTTATTTTATTTATTTTTAAATCTTAGGATGTTACAGAAAAGAAGTCGTGCTATCAAGCAGATAAAAGATAGCTAAAGCAGTCCTACCTAAACATGCTAGATTAATGTTGGACCGGAAACGGCGACCAGAGGGGGGGTGAATGGGAGCTTTTAAAATTTCGGGCTGAAAACTTAGCCTTCGGTTCTGTTCAGTCTTCTGCGGAACAGGCTTCGAACACAACCTTCGAAGGTCTGGTTCGGAGGTACTTCGACACCTTCGAACACAGGCTTCGGAGAGGCAAAAGTTCGAAGCCAAGAAGACTTCGCTCCACTTACAACCCTCGAAAATCTACTCTGCTAAGTCAGTGCAGGCTCCGCACACAGGGTGCTTTGAGCAGACTTCGCACTTCACCCTTCGCAGGAGTGGACAGCCCTCTGTGGACTACGACCAAGTACTTGGCGGCAGCAACTGGTGCTGGGCTTCGTACGCGAAGGTCTACACGCACACAAAACGGACCACGCTAAGGACTTCGACACAAGAAGCACACCGGGAAAAGATCAGGGCTTCGCTAGTAAGCAGCGAGGTCTTGCCTCGTGTTACACAGAGCGACAGCACACTGACAAGACACACCTCGCACGAAAAACAACCTTCGCCTCAACAGGCTTCGGTGCACTAAACTAGCGAAGTATGTAGATCGAGCTCAAGCAAAAAGCACAAGACAAACAGGGCTTCGCCGCTTGAACAAGGAACACTGAAAATGAACTCAGGATGTATTCAATCGAAGTGTGGCTACAGGAGCTCAACAGTAAATGCTCAAAGTGTTAAATGTTACCTACCGAGCCCCCATATTTATAGCCCACGGCTTCATCCTAAGGAAGTGACTACTTTACCCCTAGGGTTTACATTCATTTTGTCTCTTCAGAACTAAGGGGTACAAAAGGTAGTCCACCTTTATTTTGGAGGCTTCTCTGTCAGCTGCAGAGGGGACAGTGTCAGCCTTTTTCAGAACAGACAGTGTCAGCCTTTACAGTGTTGACTTCTGGAACCTCCCTTCGCACGCGAGGGGTGCGGAAGCTTCGGCGAGAAGCCTGCAGCCTGTTGGCCTTCGCTCCGCCGAAGAAGACCTTCGATACAGTGACGGTTTTGAGCCGAAGCCGTCAAAGCCCTTGGGCCTTCGCACCACCACCTCCGGAGTGGATCACCACGGCTTCGCAGCTACTCCGAGCTTGAACACCGTCCGTCCGTGTACCGAAGCCATGCATGGCCGAAGCACCACAAGACATCCTCACTCCGAAGCCCACCTTCGGAGTACCACCCTTCGAAGTCCCTCCTTCGTCCAAGGCCTCCGCATGAAGCATTCCATGAGCACTCCGTCGCAGTGCCTCTCCCGGAGCACACACCTCGACGAGCCTCACCCGGACCATGCCTTCGATGCGCCTTGACTTCTGAGACCTTCGTCGGGCACCCTTCGAGTGTCTCCCTCCGGAGCACACTTCGAACACTTTGCCTCCTGAGAGGACTTGATCCACCAACTCCGAAGTCACTCCATTCGGAGTACCTTCGAAGCGCCTCACCTCCGAGGACTTTGTCTCGGAGTACCTTCAGCCGGAGCCATGCTCCGCACTCTCTGCCTTCACCTGGCGCGTCTCGACCCGAGGACCGACCCGGACCACCTTCGCAGCCACCGTGACGGAGCTCCCTGCTCCCCTGGCATCAAGCCACCCGCTTGACCCAAGTTCACCTGGCTCGAACCCTGTCCGTCGCCTCCGAAGTCCCTGCACACCACAGACAAGCAAACAAGTGTATCCAGTACTCCGGAGACCTCTCCGGGTTAGCATCCTCCGGCACACACTCCGGTGTACCGCCCAAAGTACCGAAGCCATCGGTACGAACCCAGTCATCGTGTACTGCCGGACCCCTCCGACAAGCACACTCCGCTGCACAGCTGCAGCAAGCAAACACCGAACACACTCCGGTGACACACCTCCGAACACCCTTCGGAGGTACCACCTCCGAAGCCCCTCCGGAGGTACCCTTCGAACAGAGGGAAAATAATCCTGTCAATCACTCATCACATACACCGAAACCACCCTTGGTTTCTCAATCTCCCCCTTGATGAGTGCATTGACAACCAAATCCAAGTTCAAGAGAATTTAAAAAACTTTCAGCACACAAGTGACCATAAAAACTCAAAAAGAGCCAAAGCATGTCACTTGATAAAAGAATTTTTCTCCCCCTTTGTAAAAGAGTAAAAGCCCCTTCGGCGAAACTCCCTTTGGATAAAAACTCCCCCTGAGTTGAGCAAATTTTTCTCCCCCTTTATGTCAAAAATCTCTCCCCCTTTAGAAATAATGCCTTCTTGCAGCAGAGAACATAGCAAACCTCTCCCCCTTTGGCAATGCAAGCATCAAGGAGCATTCAAAAAATGCAAAGCTGCGAAATGAATAGAATTGCAAAGACATATAATGCAAAAATATGCCAAAATTAACACAAATGATCATGTGCTCAGCTCAATTTAACAATCTGTGAATCAAGGTGATGGCATGTGATTTTGTCATTTTTGAAGTAAAAACATCACCACTTAATCACAGTAGTTAGACATGAGAAGGCAAGGACTGCGCAAAGCTAACAAATTCTACCCTAGACAGATAAGTCTTGTTCAAAAGGAGCTGTGAAAGCAAACTTGATGATCAATTAATTTTGTTGTTCTTTTTCTTAATGCCAGGGGTTATTTGTTTGTCCACCTTATACTTTCCAATCAGGCCAAGCCTAGGCATGAAAGCCATCTGAAGCTTAAGGCTGTGATTTTGGCATACACTACACTATCCCAGTTCAAACCAAAGTGCAATGGTAAGCAGTCTAGAATAGAGTAGTGCGACAAACAAACCCTCCTGGATCTTTTCATTTAAACTAGGCAAATCATGGATTTTTGACTTTGATTTAGATGAATAAGTTATTTTAATGAATATCCATGAATAAAGAACACAATTTTTCAAGTTGCAAATTTTAGCATCCAAGGAACAGTGTCTTGCTGTCAAGTAGATAAAAGATAGCTAAAAGCAGTCCTGCCTAAACAAGCTAGATACACGATTTAGCAGTGAGCAAGTTTTGATTGTAGAAAAATAAAACATCATGCACAATCAATGTTCTAGACATATTTCATAGAGCTGAGCTGTCATGACTTCTTTGAATTAAAAACAAGCATATAATAGCAAAATATGTAAATGCAATTTCACCCATAAAGAGCATATGCAAGACAAGTAAAATCAGCTCCCCCTCACAAAATGCCATAGGGATGACAAATACCAAGTTCCCCACGCAAGTAAGCAAATCGAGAAGCATCGAGGGGTTTTGTAAAAATATCGGCAAGCTGGTGTTGGGTATCAACATATTGAAGTTCAATATCACCCTTCTCATTGTGATCTCTGAGAAAATGATACCGTACATCAATGTGTTTGGTTCTGGAGTGCTGAACCGGGTTGTTTGCAATACAAATAGCACTAGTGTTATCACAGAAAAGTGGAACACTTTTATAATCTAACCCGAAATCCCGCAAAGTGGAAACCATCCACAAAATCTGAGAGCAACAGCTAGCTGCAGCAACATATTCGGCCTCGGCCGTCGATTGTGCAACACTAGACTGTTTGCGGGAAGACCAGCAAACCAGAGACGTACCCAGAAAATGACAAGTACCAGAGGTACTCTTCCTATCAATTCTACACCCAGCAAAATCCGCATCTGAATAACCTCTAAGACATAAAGATGAAGACGATGAATACCATATGCCAAATTCAAGGGTGTGTTTGAGATACCTTAGAATGCGCTTAACCGCTTGGCGGTGCGAAGCTCGTGGTGAAGCCTGAAAACGAGCGCACAGACACACAGCGAAGTGTATGTCCGGCCTCGTGGCAGTCAAGTAGAGGAGGGAGCCGATCATGCTCCGAAATTCCTTCTGATCTACGGCTTCTCCATCTTCGTCAGGGTCCAACGCTACAGATGTAGCCATTGGAGTGGCGAGAGGCTTCGCATCAGACATGTCGAACTTCTTGAGCAGGTCCTTGGTGTACTTTGTCTGGTGGACAAAAGTACCTTGTTTGCTTTGCTTGATTTGCAAACCAAGGAAAAAGGTGAGTTCACCCATCATTGACATTTCAAACTCCCTGCTCATGGTATCTGCAAACTCGGCAACTAAAGCATGAGAAGAGCCACCAAAGATGATATCATCCACATAAATCTGTACTAGAAGGAAATCTTTGCCATGCTTGAGAGTAAACAAAGTTTTACCAACAGAGCCCATCAAATACCCTCGCTCAAGCAGAAAAGACTTAAGTCTATCATACCACGCTCGAGGGGCCTGCTTGAGTCCATAAAGAGCCTTATGAAGTTTAAGGACTTTATGTGGGTACTTGGGGTTTTCAAAACCAGGGGGTTGTTTTACATAAACATCTTCACCTATGAAGCCATTAAGAAAAGCACTTTTGACATCCATTTGATAGAGTTTGAATCCCCGGGATGTCGCAAAGGCAAGCAAAATCCTAATGGCCTCAAGGCGAGCAACAGGTGCAAAAGTTTCAGTAAAATCAATCCCTTCTAGTTGAGAAAAGCCCTGAGCTACAAGTCTAGCCTTATTTCTGACAATTGTTCCATCCTCCCCTTGTTTGTTTTTGAAAATCCATTTTGTTCCAATGAAATGAACATTAGGTGGAGGATCAACTAAAGTCCAGACTTGGTTTCTTTCAAAATTCTCAAGCTCTTCATGCATGGCATTGATCCAACTAGAATCAGAAAGTGCATGACTAACATCTAAGGGCTCGAAAGAAGCAACAAAAGCAGCATTAGTAAAATGAGCGTGAGAACGTGTTACCCTTTGATCAAGCTCACCAATGATCTGCTCGGGAGGGTGCATCCTTTGGACATGATGTGGAGCCTCGCGGCGGGATGCAGTCTCCCCCTCAACTTGTGCGTTGGAGTGGTCCAAGATGACCGATGTTGAGGTAGACGCTTCGGGACCTCGTGCCGAAGTAGTTGAAGCGGGGTCAGCTTCGGGGGTCGATGTCGAGGGTAGTAGGGGATCATCCTCGAATTCTCCGGGATCTTCGTCTTCGAATAAGGTCTGTTCCATGTCGTGTTCATTTGCCTGTTCAAAAGCAGAACTAACAGAGGGGGTTGATTCATCAAAAGTCACATCACATGACTCGATGACAGTGTTAGTTTCCAAGTTATAAACACGATAAGAATGACCATGAGTAGTATAACCCAAAAAGATCCCGTCAGAAGATCGCGACTCAAATTTATCCAAGTTACCACGTTTTAGGATAAAGCAGCGACAGCCAAAAACTCGAAGATGAGTAACCTTGGGCTGTCTCCCAAAACGCAGCTCATAAGATGTTAAGTTTAAAATTGAGCGCAAGAAAATTCGGTTTGAGATGTAGCAAGCAGTGTTCATGGCTTCAGCCCAGAATTTTCTAGGAGTCCTATGCTCATCAAGCATCGTCCTAGCCATCTCAACCAAAGTGCGGTTTTTCCTCTCAACAACACCATTCTGTTGAGGAACCCGCGGAGCAGAGAATTGATGTTCTATGCCATGCTCCATGCAAAAGTCAACAAAGAGACTATTTTTGAACTCGGTGCCATTATCGCTTCGAATGAATTTTAATGCACCAGGGAGTTCTGAGAAAAGTCTCAAAGCCAAGCTCCGAAAGTGTGAAAACACTTCATCCTTGCTGGCAAGAAAGAAGACCCAAGAGTAGCGAGAGAAATCGTCGACAATAACAAGTACATACCACTTGCCGCCTAAAGAACTAATCCGAGAAGGACCTACAGTGTCCATATGGAGAAGTTCTCCGGGCTGTTCAGTCATCACTGTGGTGACTGGCGAATGCGAAGCGGCAATCATTTTTCCATGTCGACATGGAGCGCAAACTAAATTCTTCTCAAACTTGAGCTTGGGCAATCCTCGGATCAAACCTAGGGCGCTCAGACGAGCGAGCAATTCAAAGCTCATATGCCCTAGTCTCCTATGCCACTTCCAAAGCTCAGAAGTCGAATGTGCAACAAGACAATGAGAAGAACCAGACGACTCTGAAAAATCAGCTCCAAAAACTCTCCCAACCCTAAAGATCTTACACACCACAACGCCATCAGAATTGAGCACTTGCGAAGTATCGCGATGAAATCGCACTTCGAAGCCCTCATCAAGCAACTGAGATACAGACAGCAAATTGTATCCCAGGTTCTCAACCAAAGCAACATCTTTGAGAGTGAAGTTCGAATTAATTCTTACCACACCTTTACCTTTCACTCTACTCCTTCGATTGTTTCCGAAGGTGATATGTTCCCTTTGCTTGGTTGTTGTGAGGCTGGAGAACCAGTTTGCATCTCCGGTCATGTGGCGCGAACAACCGGAGTCCATGATCCACGTGCCCTCCAAGCCTCGACCTGTCGCCTACACAAGATAGGAACGCCTCGATCGCTCAGTGCTGGGGTGAGTAAAATAATGACGAGGCATCCAGCACTGAGTGACACGAGTAGTAGGCACAGTAAAAGTAGACGGTCTACGCACATGAAAATCAGCATGATACAAAGTGCGAGGTCTACCTACATGCAAAGAACGCAAAGCATGTCGAGGTCTCCTACTCTGACGAGGTACAAAGCTACTCGCCCGAGGTCTACCACCATATGAAACATGGTGAACACCTCGAGGAGCAAAACCTCTCCGAGAAGCACGAGGAGCCTCAAAAACAGGACGAGAGTAGAACTCAGACTCATGCATACCTAAAGATGGGTAATGCATGTCCTGATAGCTCATCGCCTGTGCACGTCGCTCATCCTTGATGCGACGGAAACAGAAACCAACCAAATGACCCGCCTTCTGACAATAAGAACAGTGAAACACTCTCCTGGGGGCACTCTCATGGGTCATAGGAGCAACTCTCACAGACTCCTTGGGTTTCTTCTGAGTGGTTTTCTTGGGAGGATTTTTCTTGGCAGGAGGAGTGGTTTTCTTTGGTGGATGGGTAGGCTTTTTGGCTGATGGGGTGTCCAACAGAGCTCTCTCTTTCTCTAGGGTGGTGGGAGAGGTAAAAACAGTTTTGGTCTTACTGTCTGAAGCTATCCTCTCAAAACCCAAACCTAGAGCTACCCCGGCTCTGTCAGCACACAACTTGGTCTTGGCCAAGAGCAAATCCATCCTACCCTTCCCTTCAGTGCATTTGTTCACCACAGAAAGAAGGTATTCATTTTCGGACATGAGGTTCTCAGCTCGCTCTCTGACAGTGCCTAGCTGGTCCTTAAGGGTGATGCATGTGTCACAAACAGGTTGCACATCCTTAGAACTACCGGCCCTCTCCAATCTAGCCTCTAAATCATGAACATGCTTATCACGTAAATTAATGCTATCGCGTAATAAAGAGCAGTTCATGCAATCAATAACATCATGAGGTCTAGAATCCACCTCCAAAAGCTGCTTCTGTGCAGTCTCAAGCTCAGAAAGAGTTTGAGCATGTACAGAACGCAACTGAGCAAGCTCACTCATGACAACAGAACATGATTCACATTCAGCATCATCAAATTTAGACTTAAGCATGGCATATTCAGTAGACATATTTTCTAGCCTAAGTCTAAGGTCTTTTCTTTCTCTAGCGGCTTGCACAAGTAATCTATCCTGACCTAGCACTACTTCATTCAGCTCATCTAATTTAATTAGTAGCTGGTCAGATGATAGGTTTACCTCAGATGAGTCAAGCTCATCGCCGCTGTGATCGCTGTCGGCCATGAAGCAAAGGCCGGTGAAGTCACGTCCCTTCTTGTCCTTCTTGTCCTCCTTCCTTGGGGACTCCTCCTCCTCAGAGCTCGACTCCTCAGTTGAGGATGTGTCGATGTCGCTGAGAGCAGCAACAAAGGCTCTGGAAGCGGCCTTGGCTACTTTCTTAGCCATCTTGCCGCGCTTGCCCTTCACAAAGGGCTTCCTTTCCTTCTTGTGGTATTTAGGACGGTCACTCTCATCTCTCTTTTTGACCTTGGGGCAATTGGCCTTGATGTGAGAAGTGTCGCCACATTCATAGCAGCCACTAAAACCACTTCTCCTCTGATCCCGTCTCTCATGATGAAAGCGGGTGAACCTCCGGGCAATGAGAGCAAGCTCATCATCAGCTAGAGTGTCCACCTGCTCCTTTGTGACAGAGACCAGGGAGGACAAAGCAAAACCATCTGCAAGAACACAAGTGCCTGATGTGCTTGGTTCTGCAGTGGTGCCACGGCTAGTGCTAGAAACCAATGCCAATGGCTGTGGCAAAGAGCTTCTGTGCACAGCAAGAGATGCCTTGGCAATCTCTGTGGACTTCAGCTTGCTAAAGAGTTCATCACAGGTTAGAGTGTCATAGCCTGTGGACTCCTCAATGCTGGATATCTTCACCTCCCATATGCTACGGTCAAGAGCATAGAGAAGCTTGATAGCCCTATCGTGATCACTGTAAGCAAGCGTCCCGTTGGATCGCAAGTTACTCACTATAGCATCAAAGCGAGAAAACATGGCATCTATAGATTCACCAGGTGCCTGCACAAACAGCTGATACTGTTGGTTGTAGGTGCTTTGGCGCCTGGCCTTAATCTGAGTAGAGCCCTCATGATAAATAGTGAGCGTTGTCCAAATTTCCCTAGCAGTCCTAAGGTGCTGCACCCGATCAAACTCACTCCGACTCAAACCAATGAACAGAATGTTCCTTGCCTTCGAGTTGGCAATATACTGATCTTTTTCAGTTTGAGTGGTGCGGGTATCAGGGATGGAGTATTGTGAGTCCACAATCTCCCAAATTGCATTTCCTTGGCTTAACAAGTAAGCCTCCATGCGCACCTTCCAGTATGCAAAATCTGTCCCATCGAACAGAGGAATTTTACTGCCTCTATCCATGTCGCCAACAGATCACAAAACCGGTTAAGGTCAACTGGTGATCTTAACCCGCTCTGATACCAATTGTTGGACCGGAAACGGCGACCAGAGGGGGGGTGAATGGGAGCTTTTAAAATTTCGGGCTGAAAACTTAGCCTTCGGTTCTGTTCAGTCTTCTGCGGAACAGGCTTCGAACACAACCTTCGAAGGTCTGGTTCGGAGGTACTTCGACACCTTCGAACACAGGCTTCGGAGAGGCAAAAGTTCGAAGCCAAGAAGACTTCGCTCCACTTACAACCCTCGAAAATCTACTCTGCTAAGTCAGTGCAGGCTCCGCACACAGGGTGCTTTGAGCAGACTTCGCACTTCACCCTTCGCAGGAGTGGACAGCCCTCTGTGGACTACGACCAAGTACTTGGCGGCAGCAACTGGTGCTGGGCTTCGTACGCGAAGGTCTACACGCACACAAAACGGACCACGCTAAGGACTTCGACACAAGAAGCACACCGGGAAAAGATCAGGGCTTCGCTAGTAAGCAGCGAGGTCTTGCCTCGTGTTACACAGAGCGACAGCACACTGACAAGACACACCTCGCACGAAAAACAACCTTCGCCTCAACAGGCTTCGGTGCACTAAACTAGCGAAGTATGTAGATCGAGCTCAAGCAAAAAGCACAAGACAAACAGGGCTTCGCCGCTTGAACAAGGAACACTGAAAATGAACTCAGGATGTATTCAATCGAAGTGTGGCTACAGGAGCTCAACAGTAAATGCTCAAAGTGTTAAATGTTACCTACCGAGCCCCCATATTTATAGCCCACGGCTTCATCCTAAGGAAGTGACTACTTTACCCCTAGGGTTTACATTCATTTTGTCTCTTCAGAACTAAGGGGTACAAAAGGTAGTCCACCTTTATTTTGGAGGCTTCTCTGTCAGCTGCAGAGGGGACAGTGTCAGCCTTTTTCAGAACAGACAGTGTCAGCCTTTACAGTGTTGACTTCTGGAACCTCCCTTCGCACGCGAGGGGTGCGGAAGCTTCGGCGAGAAGCCTGCAGCCTGTTGGCCTTCGCTCCGCCGAAGAAGACCTTCGATACAGTGACGGTTTTGAGCCGAAGCCGTCAAAGCCCTTGGGCCTTCGCACCACCACCTCCGGAGTGGATCACCACGGCTTCGCAGCTACTCCGAGCTTGAACACCGTCCGTCCGTGTACCGAAGCCATGCATGGCCGAAGCACCACAAGACATCCTCACTCCGAAGCCCACCTTCGGAGTACCACCCTTCGAAGTCCCTCCTTCGTCCAAGGCCTCCGCATGAAGCATTCCATGAGCACTCCGTCGCAGTGCCTCTCCCGGAGCACACACCTCGACGAGCCTCACCCGGACCATGCCTTCGATGCGCCTTGACTTCTGAGACCTTCGTCGGGCACCCTTCGAGTGTCTCCCTCCGGAGCACACTTCGAACACTTTGCCTCCTGAGAGGACTTGATCCACCAACTCCGAAGTCACTCCATTCGGAGTACCTTCGAAGCGCCTCACCTCCGAGGACTTTGTCTCGGAGTACCTTCAGCCGGAGCCATGCTCCGCACTCTCTGCCTTCACCTGGCGCGTCTCGACCCGAGGACCGACCCGGACCACCTTCGCAGCCACCGTGACGGAGCTCCCTGCTCCCCTGGCATCAAGCCACCCGCTTGACCCAAGTTCACCTGGCTCGAACCCTGTCCGTCGCCTCCGAAGTCCCTGCACACCACAGACAAGCAAACAAGTGTATCCAGTACTCCGGAGACCTCTCCGGGTTAGCATCCTCCGGCACACACTCCGGTGTACCGCCCAAAGTACCGAAGCCATCGGTACGAACCCAGTCATCGTGTACTGCCGGACCCCTCCGACAAGCACACTCCGCTGCACAGCTGCAGCAAGCAAACACCGAACACACTCCGGTGACACACCTCCGAACACCCTTCGGAGGTACCACCTCCGAAGCCCCTCCGGAGGTACCCTTCGAACAGAGGGAAAATAATCCTGTCAATCACTCATCACATACACCGAAACCACCCTTGGTTTCTCAATTAAAGACTAAGCAGTGAGAATGATTTGATTTTGGAAAGAAAAATCATGCACAAAATGTTTCAGACATATTAAATAGAGCTGAGCTGTCATGATTACATGAATTAAAATCAGGCATATAAGTGCAAGAGATGTAAATGCAATTTCACACACAATGAGCATATGCAAGACAATGCTTTGGATACAAAATAGACTGGATTCTGTATCAACTTTCCATTGAAATCAACTTCTCTGACAAGGACTGCACTGACTGCGGAGCCAGTAGCTGCAAGGTAAAGGAGTAGGGTTTCATCTGCAACAGGCACCGTGAGTGTAGCGAGGTTACTGAGATAATTCTTAATATCATCAAAGCTTTTTTGGCACTCCAGTGTCCATGCAAAATCTTCGGACCCTTTCAATGCTTTGAAAATGGGCAGACTTCTCTCCGCAGACCTTGCTAGGAATCTGCTAAGTGCTGCAAGGCGGCCAGTTAACTTCTGCACTTGTTTCAAATTTTTCGGAGGAGCCATCCTTTGCAACGCAGTTATTTGAATAGGGCTAGCTTCGATCCCTCTACTTGAAACTAGATATCCTAACAATTTTCCAGCCTGAGCTCCGAAGATTCATTTTTTGGGGTTAAGACGGATTCCACATGTCCGAAGGCAATTGAATGTTTCTACTAAGTCTAGGCTATGTTGGTGCTTTAAAGCACTCTTTAATACAATGTCATCCATATAGGCTTCTACATTGCGGCCTATTTGATGACCTAGAGCCCTAGCAATTAACCTCGAAAAAGTTGCCCCGACATTTCTTAAGCCAAAGGGCATTCTTACATAGCAAAAGACTCCCGAAGGAGTTACAAAGCTTGTTTTGATTTCATCTTCGCGCTTTAGCCAGATTTGATGATAGCCAGAATACGCGTCAAGGAAGCTTAATAACTCTGAACCAGCGGTGGAGTCAACCAATTGATCAATTCGGGGCATGGGATAGGGGTCACGGGGGCATGCTTTATTCAAAGATGTAAAGTCAATACACATGTGCCATTTCCCGGAAGATTTCTTCCTGACGAAAACTGGGTTGGCTAGCCACTCCGTATGAGCTACTTCTCTGATAATCCCAGCCTTTAGCAACTTTTCCACTTCATCTTTAGCAAGGATGGCCCTCTCCGAAGATAGCTTCCGGAGTCCTTGTCGAACATGCTGAACCCTCGGGTTCACAAGTAAACTATGCTCAATAATATCCCGACTGACTCTGGTAATGTCCTCATCAGACCAAGCAAAGACATCTAAATTTTCTTCAACTACTCTTTCTAACGAAGTAGCAACTTCTGAGGGCAAATCTTTGCCGAACTAGAATGAATAGTCTTTGTTGTCTTTGACAATAACTTTTGTTACAATCTCCCCCTCGAGGCTTGGCCTTAGGAAGGACTTCTTCGAAGGTTCACCTGGAGCAGAGATATCCTCCGGGTTGCCTTGCACGCTGTTCACTTGTCTCAGGTCAAGAGGGGGGCCATGGCCATATTCCGCTCTTCGCGCAGTGGCCTGATCTCTGAAAACTGTAAGCACTCCAGTTTGTGAGGGCATTTTCATACACAAATAATTATGATGTGCCACAACTCCGAACTGATTCAACATGCCCCTCCCGAAGATAACATTATATGCATACGGGGCATCCACAACAGCAAAAATCACCTCCTCCGTCCTGACCAGTAGCCCCTCTCCGAAAGTGACCTTCAGACCTATTTGGCCGAGGGCATCGAGAGGGGGTCCTGCAAAGCCTTGCAAAGGACGAACTGCTGGGAGAAGATGCTTTCTAGAGATACAAAGTTGATCAAAGGCTTGGACAAAGATAATATCCGCTGAACTCCCTCCGTCGATAAGTACCCTCCAGACTTCAGTCCCTGCTATGTCGGCAGTGATGACAAGTGGGTCTGTGTAACACCCCAGAAATTAAACAGAAAAAAAATAAAAGAAAAATATTATTTAAATCATTTCTGGATTTATTATTAAAGGAAAATCACAAAAGAACCCAAATAAAGCCAAACAGGGAGAAATACTCCAAATTTGGACCTGAAAATTTTATGAGATAAACTAGAGGCCAAAATATAATTTTAGGAATTTTTACAAATTTTTATCCACAGTGATTCAAGCCTTAAGCAAATATATGAATTTCTGGAATTATTTTAAATCGAAAAAGCATTTAAATTCAAACTGGGCCTTAACCCTCAATTTGCCTCAGCCCAGCCCAGCCCAGGCCACCAGCCACCGACAGGTGGGGCCAACCTGTCGGCACTCACACCCCCTCTCTCCTCCCCGCGCCCGACTCTGCCTGGCCCACCTGGCAGCCGCTCTTTTCCTACCCCTCTTTCTGACCTGCGGAGCCCGCCTGTCAGGCTTCCCTTTTTCGTTCACCCACCGACAGGTGGGGGCCCCCTGTCGGGATCTTCTTCCCCGAAGGAAGGGAGGGATCCCCTTCCATCCCCGTCGACCCCCCCCCCTGCCATTTTCGTCGCCGGGCGCCAAATCACGCAGAACCCGGCCCCGGATCTCTTTCCTTCATCGCCGGCGACCCCCTTTCCCTCTTTGCCGACGCGTTTTCGCCATATTTGGGAAGAACCCGAGCACAAGGAAAGCTCACCGGAGCATGCTTGGAATTCCCTCGGATCCCCTCCGATCTCCTGCCGTTCCTCACCGCCGGTAGCCCCTATAAAAGCCCTCGGCCTCACCGCTCTTCGCTCACACCTCCAGAGTCCTAAACATCGCAGTCCCGAGCCGCTGCCACCCTTTTCTAGGGTTTTCCTCTGTTCGCTCTCCAGCGAGCCTTTGTCGGCGCCTCGGTCCGCCACCGCCCTCGCCCACGGCACCATCGGAACCACCATCGCTCACCCTTCCTCGGCCCCACATCCGTTGGGTCGGATCGCCGCCGGATCGCCGTCGCCACCGTCGAGCCGAAGCCCTTCATCGCCTCTGCTCGCCGCCGGTGCCACCCTCTCGCCACCAACCCCTATTTCGGGTATGATCAGACTCCCCATCCTATTCTCTATCCATTTTAGCAGTCAGATAGTGCTTAGGGCCCTCACCGTCGAAGCCACGCTCGCTCCCGTGCGCCACCGTCGCCGGAGAAGAAGGGTGCGTACCCCCTTCGCTGCGTGCCGTGCCAGACGAAGCCGTAGCCGCTTGATCTGCAGCGAACGGCCAGGATTAGATCCTGAGATCAAGCGTCCAGATGCGATTGACCACGGTTGACCGGTATCAACGCATCCTGGCCGTCGATCGCCACTTAAACGCCCCGCACGCGCCCTGGCCGTTGGATCTAGATCCTGCGGTCCTGATCACCCCGGCTCACGCGCGTAGTCGTCGGTTCACGGTGAACCCAGTTCACCGTGGACCAGAGACTGTTTTCTGCTTTAAAAATAATTCAGAAAATAGTTTAAACTTCAAAAATTCATAACTTGCTCATTTTAACTCCAAATTTCACCATTCAAATTTTGTTAAATCTAGAATAATATTCTCTACACATTAAGGCCATAAAAACAGTAGGTTACTGTTACCCAAAATATTTTTATTAAATAAATGAATAAAAACCCTTTAGGGTTGAAATTTGAAATACAGGAAATAAATTAGGAAAATCCTAAAAAGATAAGTTTTACTGTTTTATACCAAACTTTAGAATATTAAAATATTACTTCACATAAAAACACCCACAAATATGAATATTGCTTATTTGGTGGATTTTATCTGTTTATTAAATGTATTGTTTACTTTTCCGTATCGAGAAGACTACGAGTTCGTCGAGGAGCAGGAGTTCTACCCCGAGGTTCCTCCATCCCCATTTGCTGAGCAAGGCAAGTCATCGACCATCTCTGTGGAAACAGTTGATCATAATTGAGCCCATGTTTTAATAACTTATCGCTATAACTCATAGGTTAATATTGCATTAGTCAAATATTCAAGCCTTACACTTATATTTATTAGATCCCCGTCCTTGTGTGCAAACCCAAGCCATGCTTATTGAGCCTTAACTCCTTGTCACTCTACTATAAAAATATTAGCTAGTGCCCAATGTACCGGCACAACTGCTATAGGATAAAAAGAATGAGTCGTAGATAGCCGGATTCTGTATATGATTTTCCCCGTTATTCTCGTCTCTGGACTCTGTTGGAGTTGGCTAAGTTATAAGTATGGTGGGTTCCGGGTGCAAGCTCGGGCACTGGTTTGTCGCACCCGGGGCACTATAAGGACCGGTCTGCGGGATCTGTTGCAAAGCACTTCCGTACCAACCACAAGTCTAATGGGTAAGTCCTAACTGGAAGTGTGGAACCCTTCGGCTCTATGCACCATAGTGGAGGGGTACAAGGGGCTAGCCTGCGGGCGACTTGTACCAAAGAAGGCTCAAGGGGGGGTATGGTGAGCACTCGACATGTCGAGACACGATACACGATACGAAACCCATAAGAGGGTGTTGTGGAGTCGGAGGGAACCATATGGAAGGTTTTGGCACGAGTTCCCGTGAAATGGGTCATCTCGTTACACTTTGGTGTAAGTGATGAGTGCGTGCCTTGTGGGTACAGTGGTACATCTCTGATCAGAGTAATTTAATCTTTTCGAAAAGCCGAGCCCACGGTCAAGGGCGGGTTGTGTGACTACTCGCAGTTAGTTTACAATTGTGTGAATGTTCGGATTATACATGGCACGTAAGGACTGTTGAGCGAGGTGGGGTGACTGTACCCCTCGAGTTAGAAGATGATGATACACATGCACGTGTTTACTTTTCCGTACTAATAAATTGCTCTCATTTAAAGCTTTACAATTATGCTGCTTCCGCAAAACTAGCCACTATCTCCCTTGTTATTACCTTGCATTATATTTGCATTCGGTGGCTTGCTGAGTACATCTGTGCTCACCCCGTTGACTTACAACATCAGAGCCCGTCTACTACGAGGAGGATGAAGGTCTGGAGTAGCGACCCAGTCAAGGCGAGACTGGAAGGAGGCGTTCATCTAGGACCCTTGTTTTATTAGTTTCTCTTCATCTTTATTCACTTTTGTATTAATGCGGTCTACGAACCGTGAATGATTGCCCGTATTGTACGTGGTCGTGTGATGAACGTCTTGTTTTATTGATATTCTATGGAATTTCAATAAAGTCCTGATTTATTAAATCGGGGCGCGACAGTCTGCATGTGGAAACTTTATGCCAGCTACATCCTCTGTAGAAAAAGATATTGGCACATGGGACCATTCAGGCATAGCAGCTACGGACAAAGAAGTTCCAATATGGCCCACTTCTCGGACATATTCTCTTCTCTGCCTCTTCGACATACTTCCAAGGGTCCCTCCTCCGGAAATGGGGAGGACTACTCTTTTCCCTCGATCTTGACCATCTTCTTGCTTCGGAGGTGGGATAACATTGACCACCAGAGGTTGCCTTGTAGGGTCAAAATTGTTTATACGTGCCACAGCCTGGACAGGCTCTGGACGCACCTCGGAAGGAACTCAGTCAGTAAGGCCTCGACACGAGGTTCTTTCAAGGTACTCACCTCTTAAAGCGAGTATAGACTTGCATGCATTAGTTGCATGACTTCGATTCTCACCATGAACGCAGCAGAAGAAGGCCTGGGCTTTGCCAGTTGGCTTCCCTGACGGCCTCCAGCCACTGGTCTTGCTTCCTGAAGCTTGCGAAGTCTTAGGGGCAAATTTCTGTGGGGGTGCAATGTTCAAGAATTCTGAACGAGGATGCTTTTGCCCCCGATGCCTATCATGCTGAACTTCGAAGCTAGGCCCCTGTGAAGGTGTTGAAGTCTTCACTTCCAACTTGACTTCCTATAGGATTGGCGGAGTTGAAGCAATTCTCCGAAGCCACCCTTCTTCTGACTTTGCATAATCTTCGAAATAAGACATCAACTGAGCAACAGAAGATATCTGCTTCCGATGAAGTTTATCGAGGAGGCCCGCATGGGTAACTCCCTCTCGAGCTGCATCAACTATGGAGGATGTAGTCAGCCCTCGAATTTGTGACTTCGTGTGAGCGAAGCGCTTGAAAAATTGTCTTAGAGTCTCTCCGGGCAGCTGCTTCACCTGGAAAAGACTTCCTGTAGACATTGGGGGTACGAAGGTACCCTGAAAATTACTTATGAACTTCTTCCTTAATTGGTCCCAGGTTCTAATTGACCCTGGCTTCATGAACCAAAACCACCGTAGAGCCACCCCTTCGAGAGCTGGAGGGAATCATTTGGCCATGGTGTCTCGCACTCCTCCACTGGCTTCAATTGCCAATGCATAAGAACGGGAGAACTCTCCAGGTTCCTCGTCTCCATAATATTTGCAGAGCTTCGAAGTTTTAAACTTAGGATCGAAGCGCACTTTCTGTAGCTCGGGATGCAGTGGAGACTCGCTGTCAAAGGAAGCATTCTCCGGGGCTTCGGGATAAGGAAGTTCGTCGTCTTGGGGTACTTCGGGGATGACCGTGGTGGCCTGAGAACGAAGCCTATCTGTGGCTTCTTGCCACCACCTCGCCACTTCAGCTTGGAGACTGGCCATTTGGGCGACCACATCGCCAAGACTATCTTCATCTCCTCCTGAAGGACCTTCCAGGTCTTGAGAACTGTACGCGTCAGTTCGAAGCGGAATTTGAGCAGGAAGAGGGACTCTGGCTAGCCGAAGTATGGATGGAGTTGGGGGAGGAACTCCGTATGCTCGAGGAAGGGGAATCCCTTCGGGAGTCTGAGGTGAAGGAATTGCCGAAGATCCTCTGACCTCGACTGTGTTTGAAGATCTTACTCCAGAGGTCCGAGGGGACCTTCGAGTAGGACTACCACCTGGACTCCACTTGGGAGGCATGGTTTGAGAACTTGGTAGAGAACGAAGTTTTTTGGACTAAGTTCCCCACGGACAGCGCCAACTGTTGGCGTAAAAGATTACGCTAACAGGTTTCTGAAGCTTAGAAACTAACAAATGAAGTGTTTATGAAGTAAACTATTTCAAGCCTCCGAAGTGGATAATAGCTCAAAACAGCTCGAAGATGTGTATTGAATAACTCAATCTTTGATGATCATTACAGGGTAAAACGGGGGTATTTATAGGCCAAAACCTTAAGGAAAAGACCTTTTTACCCCTCTATTACAACCGACATAGTGGAAACTATTCGGTACCCCTAATAGGGCTAAAATGGTAAAAGACTAATCTAATAAGAAAGAAGATAAGTCTTCCATCTTAGCTGGCAGGGAGGTTCTCTGTAGAGTCTACATTCGAAGATATACTCCGATCTATAGTCCGCCTCGATCCTTCGAACTTGACCCAGTACTAAACCGGAGTTAGATACTGGTGAGCTTCGGCTCAATAGACTGCCTTCGTCTTGTTACAGTAGTGACCCTGAGGATGAAGTATTTTCCCCCAACACTTATACTTTCTAATCAAGCCAAGCCTAGGCATGAAAGCCATCAGAAGCTTAAGGCGGTGATTTTGGCATACACTACACTATCCCAGTTCAGACCGATGTGCAATAGTAAGCAGTCTAAAATAGAGTAGTGCGACAAACAAACTCACCTGGATCTTTTTCGCTTGTATCATGCAAATCATGAATTTTTGAATTTTTAATTAAGTGAACAAATTTTTAGCACTTTGATGAATATCCATGAATACAATTTTTCAAGTTGCAATGGTTAGCATCCAGGGAAAAGAAGTCGTGCTATCAAGCTGATAAAAGATAGCTAAAGCAGTCCTGCCTAAACATGCTAGATTCAAGACTAAGCAGTGAGCATGATTTGATTTTGGAAAGAAAAATCATGCACAAAATGTTTCAGACATATTAAATAGAGCTGAGTTGTCATGATTACATGAATTAAAATTAGGCATATAAGTGCAAGAGATGTAAATGCAATTTCACACACAATGAGCATATGCAAGACAATCAAAAACTACTCCCCCTCACAAAATGCCATAAGGGTGACAAACACCAAGTTCCCCACGCAAGTAGGCAAAACGAGAAGCATCGAGGGGTTTTGTGAAAATATCAGCTAGCTGGTGTTGGGTTCTGGAATGCTGAACCGGGTTGTTGCAATACAAATAGCACTAGTGTTATCACAGAAAAGTGGAACTCTCTTATAATCTAACCCGAAATCCCGCAAAGTGGAAACCATCCACAAAATCTGAGAGCAACAGCTAGCTACAGCAACATATTCGGCCTCAGCCGTCGATTGTGCAACACTAGACTATTTGCGGGAAGACCAGCAAACCAGCGAAGTACCCAGAAAATGACAAGTACTAGAGGTACTTTTCCTATCAATCCTACACCCAGCAAAATCCGCATCGGAATAACCTCGAAGACACAAAGAGGAAGACGCAGAATACCAAATGCCAAATTCAAGGGTATGTTTGAGATACCTAAGAATGCGCTTTACCGCTTGGCGGTGCGAGGCTCATGGTGAAGCCTGAAAACGAGCGCACATACACACTACAAAGTGTATGTCCGGCCTCGTAGCAGTCATGTAGATGTAGGACCGAAAGTAGCGACCAGAGGGGGTGAATGGGCTCCTAAAAATTTCTTGCTAAACTATGTTCTAAACCCAACACCCAAACGAAGTTAAACAGACAAATAATATTTGCAAAGCAAATTATGCGAACCAAAGTTGTCTAGCCTAAAAATGACCAGTGTCCTAATTAAAATGATATCACAGATGAACTAAATAAAAACATTGCAGTAAATAAAAACACCTAGATAAATCACGAAATATTTATTTCTCAGTCTAAAAATAAAATACTAATTAAATGAATAAAAACATGTAACATCCAGAAATTAATATAGAAATAAACCTAAAATATTTCAAGTAAATCTAGAATAAAAATATTACTACAACTATTAATAATTTTTCTTTTTATACGAGCAGATTAAAGAATATAAAATATATGAGTAAACAAAATTTGTTAAGCAGATTAAATTATGAAAATTCTAAAACAGTTTTTCAGCAAATTGATTAATAGACGATTATCTCTAAAAACTGATCTACTAAAAAATAGAAGATTAAAAACTTACTAGAGTCATGTCGCCGTGCGCCTCGGTTTGCGTGTGTGTGCCTTCGTGAATCCCGCCGTAGCTGCTTTCTGCCATTGGCTGCTACGCGCGCCCACAGAAAACCAGCCGCCGGTGGGACCCGCCGTGTGGGAATTGCTGGACTAGAGGATTGCTTCCGTGCTACCGCTGGTACAGTGCGAAAAACTGCTCGCGTCAAACATCTGTTCGCCGCATGGATCACACGCGAAGAAATATCCTGGCATGCACAGTCGTCGTGGGGCCCGCTGGAAAAAGCTGACGTCGTCTGGGCTGTGGGCCCACTACCGGGAGGTGCACGCCGGCCGAAACACCGCCTGCCGCCGCTGTGGATCTGCGCCAAGAGATAAAACCGGCCGAAAGCAAAACGACATGCGTGAAAAGAAAAGTCAAAACTGTGCCTCAGATCATCATGCCACATGAATATTCCATTCCATCAGGGCTGCTGCCGAGAAGACTTGTGCCACCGTGGGGCCCACCGACGTAGCCTGCCGCCGTTCTGCTGCTTCTCGTGCTGTCACGTTGTGGAGCTCGCCGAGGAAAAGAAAAGAAGCAGGCTGTTGTTTGCTTGCCTCGGTTACTGCGGCATAAAGAAGACTTTGGTTGCCTTAGATGATAACGCTGCCTTGCCGGCCGGAAGAATGCGTCGAAAGGGAAAACGGCGATGCAGATCAAACACCAGAGGAAAAATAGTACATGAAAACTACTCGGTGGACTGAAAAATAATTTCGGGAAAAATAACAGTCATCTATCCCAAAGGGGATAGGGGCCTATTTATAGGCGACTCCTAATACATGAAAGGACTAATTTACCCCTAGGGTAAATTAACACTGACTCTAAAATAAATTCTGAAAATTACTAAAATATTCTTAGAAAAATCTCTTGACTCAAATAAAAATATTCTAAACTTAAAAATATCGTAAAAATGAATTAATCATAGGTTGTCAGTTTTGCGCCGAAACTGACAAAGTGTCCACCGTCTTCGCACCGGGTACCCGGATTGGGCCGACCCGACCCCGCAGCTTCCTCAGCCCGGCAATCGCTCGCCGCCCGTGTACCTGAGTCAAACCCAGTCAACAGACCAGTGGATCATCTGCTGCTCCTAGCCATGTACCCGGATTAGGCTAGTCCGACTCCGCGACTCCTCTGCCCGGCCATCGCTCACTGCCCGTGTACCTGAGTCACATGCGCCTCAGACTCAGCAGGTCTTCATATCTCCCTTCCTTTGACTTCCATTGACAATCACTCATCACATCTGGAATATCAAAACCATATTCTTCAACATGGTTTCTCAGTAGAGGAGGGAGACAATCATGCTTCGGAACTCCTTCTGATCTACGGCTTCTCCTTCCTCGTCAGGATCCAATGCTATCGAAGTAGCCATCGGAGTAGCGAGGGGCTTCGCATCAGCCATGTTGAACTTCTTGAGTAGGTTCTTGGTGTATTTTGTCTGGTGAACGAAGGTACCTTGTTTGCTTTGCTTGATTTGCAAACCAAGGAAAAACGTGAGTTCACCCATCATGGACATCTCAAACTCCCTGCTCATGGTATCTGCAAACTCGGAAACCAAAGCATGAGAAGAGCCACCAAAGATGATATCATCCACATAAATCTGAACTAGGAGGAAATCTTTGCCATGCTTGAGAGTGAACAAGGTTTTATCAACATATCCCATCAAATACCCCCGTTCAAGCAGAAAATACTTAAGTCTATCATACCAAGCCCGAGGGCCTGCTTGAGTTCATAAAGAGCCTTATGAAGTTTAAGGACTTTATGTGGGTATTTGGGGTTTTCAAAACTAGGGGGTTGTTTTACATAAACATCTTCGCCTATGAAGCCATTAAGAAATGAACTTTTGACATCCATTTGATAGAGTTTGAATCCCCGGGATGTCGCAAAGGCAAGCAAAATCCAAATGGCCTCTAGACACGCAACAGGTGCAAAAGTTTCAGTAAAATCAATCTCTTCTAGTTGAGAATAACCCTGAGCTACAAGTCTAGCCTTGTTTCTAACTACAGTCCCATCCTCCCCTTGTTTGTTTTTGAAAATCCATTTTGTTCCAATGAAATGAACATTTGGTGGAGGATCAACTAAAGTCCAGACTTGGTTTCTCTCAAAATTTTCAAGTTCTTCATGCATGGCATTGATCCAACTAGAATCAGAAAGTGCATGACTAACATCTAAGGGCTCAAAAGAAGCAACAAAAGCAGAATCAATGAAATGAGCATGAGAACGTGTTACCCTTTGATCAAGCTCACCAATGATCTGCTCAGGAGGATGCATCCTTTGAACATGGTGTGGAGCCTCACAGCGGGATGCAGTCTCCCCCTCAACTTGTGAGTTGGAGTGGTCCAAGATGACCGATGTTGAGGCAGTTGCTTCGGGACCTTGTGCCGAAGTGGTTGAAGCGGGGTCGGCTTCAGGGGTCGATGTCGAGGGTAGTAGGGGTTCATCCTCAAAATCTATGGGATCTTCTTCTTCGAAGATGGTCTTCTCCATGTCATGTTCATTCCCCTGTTCAAAGGTAGAACTAACAGAGGGAGTTGATTCATCAAAAGTCACATCACATGACTCGATGACAGTGTTAGTCTCCAAATTATAAACACGATAAGAATGACCATGTGTAGTGTAACCCAAAAAGATCCCGTCAGAAGAGCGCGACTCAAATTTATCCAAATTTCCACGTTTTAGGATAAAGCAACGACAACCAAAAACTCGAAGATGAGTAACTTTGGGTTGTCTCCCAAAACGCAGCTCATAAGATGTCAAGTTCAAAATTGAGCGCAAGAAAATTCGGTTTGAGATGTAACAAGCAGTGTTCATGGTCTCAGCCCAGAATTTCCTAGGAGTCCTGTGCTCATCGAGCATCATCCTAGCCATCTCAACCAAAGTGCGGTTCTTTCTCTCAACAACATCGTTCTGTTGAGGAACCCGTGGAGCAGAGAATTGAAGTTCTATGCCATGCTCCATGCAAAAGTCAACAAAGAGACTGTTCTTGAACTCAGTGCCATTATCACTTCGAATGAATTTCAATGCACCAGGGAGTTCAGTGAAAAGTCTCAAAGCCAAGCTCCAAAAGTGTGAAAACACTTCATCCTTGCTGGCAAGAAAGAAGACCCAAGAGTAGCGAGAGAAATCGTCGACAATGACTAATACATACCACTTGCCACCTAAAGAACTAACCCGAGAAGGACCTACAGTGTCCATGTGGAGAAGTTCTCTGGGTTGTTCAATCATCACTGTGGTGACTGGCGAGTGCGAAGCGGCAATCATTTTTCCATGTCGACATGGAGCGCAAACTAAATTCTTCTCAAACTTGAGCTTGGGCAATCCTCGGATCAGACCAAGGGCACTCAGACGAGCAAGCAACTCAAAGCTCATATGCCCTAGTCTCCTATGCCACTTCCAAAGCTCAAAAGTCGAATGTGCAACAAGACAATAAGAAGAACTAGATGACTCAGAAAAATCAGCTCCAAAAACTCTCCCAACTCTAAAGATCTTACAGACCACAACGCCATCAGAATTAAGTACTTGCGAAGTATCGCGATGGAATCGCACTTCGAAGCCCTCATCAAGCAATTGAGATACAGAAAGCAAATTGTATCCCAAGTTTTCAACCAATGCAACATCTTTGAGAGTGAAATTCAAGTTGATTCTTACCACACCTTTACCTTTCACTCTACTCCTTCGATTGTTGCCGAAGGTGATATGTTCCTTTTGCTTGGTTGTTGTGAGGCTGGAGAACCATGCTGCATCTTCGGTCACATGGCGTGAACAACCGGAGTCCATGATCCACATGCCCTCCAAGCCTCGGTCTGGCGCCTACACATGGTAAGAAAATCTCGATCGCTCAGTGCTGGGGTGAGTGAATACATGACGAGGCATCCAGCACTGAGTGATACGAGTAGTAGGCACAGTAAAAATAGACTGTCTACACACAGGATAATAAGAATGATGCAAAGTGCGAGGTCTACCTACATGCAGTGATCCAAAATCATGACGAGGTCTCCTACTCTGATGAGGTACAAAGCTACTCGCCCGAGGTCTACCACCATATGGAACATGGTGAACACCTCGAGGAGAAAAACCTCTTCGAGAAATACGAGGAGCCTCGAAAATAGGACGTGAGTAAAACTCAGACTCATGCATACCCCGAGATGGGTGATGCATGTCCTGGAAACTCATCGCCTGAGAGCGTCGCTCATCCTTGATGTGACGAAAACAGAATCCAACCAGATGACCCACCCGCTGACAGTAGGAACAATGAAAAACTCTCCTAGGGGCACTCTCATGGGTCATAGGAGCAACTCTCACTGGTTCCTTAGGCTTCTGCTGAGTGGTTTTCTTGGGAGGAATTTTCTTGGTAGGAGGAGTTGTTTTCTTTGGAGTTCGGGTAGGCTTTTTGGTTGATGAAGTGTCTAACAGGGCTCTTTCTTTCTCTAGGGTAGTGGGTGAGGTAAAAACAGTTTTGTTTTCACTGTCTGGAGGAATCCTCTCAAAACCCAATCCTAGAGCTAACCCTGCTTTGTCAGCACACATCTTGGTTTTGGCCAAGAGCAAGTCCATCCTACCCTTTCCCTCAGTGCATTTGTTAACCACAGAAAGAAGGTATTCATTTTCAGTTATAAGGTTCTCAGCTCGCTCTCTAACAGTGCCTAGCTGGTCCTTAAGGGTTATGCAAGTGTCACACACAGGTTGCTCATCGTTAGAACTACCGGCCCTCTCCAATCTAGCCTCTAGGTCATGAACATGCTTATCACGTAAATCAATGCTCTCACGTAATAAAAAATAGTTCATGCATTCAATTATATCATGAGGACTAGAATCCACCATCAAAAGCTGCTTTTGTGTAGTCTCATGCTCAGAAAGAGTTTGAGCATGCACAGAACGCAACTGAGCAAGCTCACCCATGACAACAGTGCAAGATTCACATTCAGCATCATTAACCCTAGACTTAAGCATGGCATAATCAGTAGACACAGATTCTAGCCTAAGTCTAAGGTCTTTTCTATCTCTAGCGGCTTGCACAAGTAATCTATCCTGACCAAGAACTACTTCATTCAGCTCATCTAGTTTAATTGAAAGCTAGTCATAGGATAGAGGTACCTCAGATGAGTCAAGCTCATCGCCGCTGTGATCGTTGTCGGCCATGAAGCAGAGGCCGGTGAAATCTCATCCCTTCTTATCCTTCTTCTCCTCCTTCCTTGGGGACTCCTCCTCCTCAGAGCTCGACTCCTCAGTTGAGGAAGTGTCGATGTCGCTGAGAGCAGCAACAAATGCTCTGGAAGCAGCTTTGGCTACTCTCTTAGCCACCTTGCTGTGCTTGCCCTTCACAAAAGGCTTCCTCTCCTTTTTGTGGTATTTGGGGCACTCACTCTCATCTCTCTTTTTGAGCTTAGGGCAATTGGCCTTAATATGAGAAGTGTCGCCACATTCAAAGCAACCACTAAAACCACTTCTCCTCTGATCCCGTCTCTCATGGTGAAAACGAGTGAACCTTCTGGCAATGAGAGCAAGCTCATCATCATCCAGAGTGTCCACCTGCTCCTTTGTGACGGAGACCAGGGAGAACAAAGCAAAACTATCTGCAAGAACACAAGTACCAGATGTGCTTGGTTCTGCAGCGGTGCCACGGCTAGTGCTAGAAACCAATGCCAATGGCTGTGGCAAAGAGCTTCTGTGCACAGCAAGAGATGCCCTGGCAATCTCTGTGGACTTCAGCTTGCTAAAGAGCTCATCACAGGTCAATGTGTCATAACCTGCAGACTCCTCAATGCTGGATATCTTCACTTCCCATATGCTACGATCAAGAGCATACAGAATCTTGATAGCCCTATCATGATCATTGTAAGCAAGCGTCCTGTTGGACCACAAGTTACTCACTATCGCATCAAAGCGAGAAAACATGGCATCTATAGATTCACCAGGTGCCTGCACAAACAGCTGATACTATTGATTGTATGTGCTTTGGCGCCTAGCCTTAATCTGTGTAGAGCCCTCATGAAAAATAGTGAGTGTAGTCCAAATCTCCCTAGCTGTCCTAAGGTGCTGCACCCTATCAAACTCACTCCGGTTCAAACCAATGAACAGTATGTTTCTAGCCTTGGAGTTGGCATTATACTGATCCTTCTCAGTTTGAGAGGTGCGAGTTTTGGGGATGGAGTATTGTAAGTCCACAATCTCCCAAATTGCATTTCCTTGGCTTAACAAGTAAGCCTCCATGCGCACCTTCCAGTATGCAAAATCTGTCCCATCGAACAGAGGTATTTTACTAACTCTGTCCATGTCGTTAATAGATCACAAAATCGGTTAAGGTCAACTGGTGATCTTAACCTGCTCTGATACCAATTGTTGGACCGAAAACGGCGACCAGAGGGGGGTGAATGGGAGCTTTTAAAATTTCAGACTAAAAATAGCCTTCTGTTTTACTTCTGTCTTCTGCGGAACAGACTTCGAACACACCCTTCGAAGTTGTGGTTCCGAGGTATTTTCACAGCTCCGAAAACAGGCTTCGCAGGGAGAAAAAGTTCGAAGCCAAGAAGACTTCGCTCCACCCACAACCCTGAAAATTCAGCTCTGCTAAGTCAGTGCAGGCTCCGCACACAGGGTGCCTTCGAGCAGGCTTCGCACTTCACTCTTCTCAAGAGCGGACTTCCCTCTGCAGACTTCGACCAAATACTCAGTGACAGCAACTGGTGCTAGGCTTCGTACTTTGAAGGTCTAAACGCACACTGAACAGACATCCCGGAGGACTTCGACAAGGGAAGAAAACGAGCTTCGATCTAAGCCAAGAACAATGCTTCGCTAGTAGTCAGAGAGGTCTAGCCTCCAGCTTACACAGAGCGAACAGACACTGAAAAACACACTTCACACATAGACCTCTCACACACTTCTCTAGAAGAGATTCAAAACACTTCACACAGGAAGAAGAAGGTGTACAAAGGAATCAAAGTATGTAGTGCAACACAAAATACAAGTTCAAGCACAAATGAAAAACAAAATCAAAGTTTCATTACTTGAATAGGGAACACAAAATAAACTCACAGATCTGAATACAAAGTGTGTGGTGGCTAGCTCAGGAGCTCAAAAATGGCTGCTCAAAGTGTTGATGTGACCTAGCTAGCCTCCACTATTTATAGGCACTATTCAGCCCTGTGAATAGACTACTTTACCCCTAGGGTTTACATCGGGTTTGTCTCATTAGAACAGGGGGTATGTGGGCGCCCCGATTTATCGAAATCGGAACATTATTGAATTTCCAAAGAAAAACAATAATACAAGAGGTTCATCATGCAACAATCGTACATACGACAAGTATTCATGGTACGCGGACCATATTTATTACATCAGAGTTTAATAAAAACAATAATAAAAGTAAAATGCATGACGAACGCCTTCTTCAAGATCTTTTTGCTTGACTGGGTCGCTACTCCAGACCATCCTCGTAGTAGGCATCCTTTGAATGGTGTGTCCAACGGGTATGGGTACAAAAAGTACTCAACAAGCCACCGCAAATGCAAGTAATAATGCAAGATAATAGCAAAGGAGGGATAATGGCTAAAAGTGTGGAAAAGTACATTTTCAGGTATTGCATTTAGTGTAGTCAAATTTTATCATGCAGAATAATAAACATGAACATCAATAATACCATCTAACTTGAGGAGTACGTTTTACCTCCTCGCACAACAGTCCTTACATGTCAAACCATCATGCACATACATATCAAAAGTAATCTAATTGTGGGATGTCACGCAACCCGTCCTTGACCGTGGACTCGACTTTTCGAAAAGATTTATGACTCTGATAAGAGATGTACTACTGTACCCACAAGGCACACACTCATCCCAAACACCAAGGTGTAACGAGATGACCCATACCACGAGAACTCGTGCCAAAACCTCGGCATGAAATGCTCCAAGCGATAACCACCCGCTCTAGGTTTCGCCGGCGCGCCGGGCCGCATCCCAGCTAACGTCGCACCCCCTTTTGTGCCACGTCGGTACAAGCCACCCGCAGGTGCTGCTTGACCCATCTCCAAATGGTGGCCTCGGTTTGGAACACTCCATACCTTAGTTAGGATTTACCCATTAGACTTGTGGTTAGTACGGAAGTGTATTGCAACGGATCCCGCAGACCGATCCTTATAGTGCCCCGGGTGCTACCGACCAATGCCCTAGCTTGCACCTGGAACCCACCATGCATTCACTCATAACCACAACTCATCACCAACAGAATTCCAAGGATAAGAATAACGGGGGTCATATAGTAGAACCATGTTGCTACGACTCATTTTTATCCTATAGCAATCATGTCAATACATTGAACACTAACTAATAATACTAATCATAAGGTGACAAGGAGGTTAGGCGAGATAGCATGGCTTGGGTTGCACATCAAGGTCGGGGGATCCCAAATAAATATATTGTAAGGGTTTCATTTGACTAATGCATGTATATCCTATGTGTTTTAGCGATAGTTTAATAAAACATGGGTTCAATATGCTCAAAAGATTGGTTTGGTGACTTGCCTTGTTCAGCGAATGAGGAGGGAGGAACTTCCGAGAAGTATTCCAGCTCCTCGGCGGCGTCGTAGTCTTCCCGATATAAGTAAAATAAAATAAAATAAATACAATCATCGAATTAAACAATACAAAACCACACAACAAACACATAGGTTTTGATTGATTTAGTTTAAAGAAAACAAGTTGTTAAGTTTCTGAAATTCATTTTATGAATAATTTAAAATGAGCTATAAAGAAATATGGTCCTTTATAAAAGGGATTTTTAATTGTGAATAATCTCATTTTAAGTTTTCTAATCACTTTAAAATGAAAGTTTCAAAGAAAACTTAGTGGTTTCATTATATCAACAGGAAATGAATAAATATAATTTTTACTGAATTTTAAATTATTAAATTTGCATTTTACCCTAAGGGCATTTGAATACTTTATTAAATAAACATAAAATGTCCAAAGTAAACATACTATTTTTTATTGTATGAATATGTAGAGAATAATATTATAAATTTTCTGAAATCGAAATGGTAATTTTTGAAGTTAAAATGCGCCAGATATGAATTTTACAAGTTTAAAACAGTTTCTAGAATTTAATTTAAATCCAAAATAGCCTCGGGTCCATGGTGAGCCAGGCCCACGATGAACCTGCGCACTGTGCGCGTGGTCCGGCCCAATCTAGACCGTTGGATCCAGATCCAACGCACGAGGGCGAGGCGGGGAGTTAAAATAACGCGGACGGCTGAGATTAAAACATTGAACCGGTACGCGATGAACGGCTCAGATTAAACATGGGTTTTTAAAACTAAAGGACGAGTGAGATTAAAACATAACGTTTCAATCAGATCCAACGGTGCGGATTATATCAAATGTGGTGATGTCGGCATCGTCCGATCGTGATCGCACGGGCGGAATCAGATCCGACACGACACGTGTCGGGGGGGGGGGTAAAGTACCCGTCTCCCCCGACTCCGGCGATGCGACGGCGAGCGATTCCGACGACGGTGAGGGCTATCCGGCCTAACTAAGGCTAAATACGCAACGAGGGAACTAAGGGGAACACGAGGGTACCCTTGCGGTGGTCCGAGGTCGATGGAGCGTGGCCGGCGACGAGAGAGGGCGGTGAAGATGTTCGGGTCCTCGTCGGCGGTGGCATTCCGGCGGGGTTCGTCGACCAACGGGTATGGGTACAAAAAGTACTCAACAAGCCACCGCAAATGCAAGTAATAATGCAAGATAATAGCAAAGGAGGGATAATGGCTAAAAGTGTGGAAAAGTACATTTTCAGGTATTGCATTTAGTGTAGTCAAATGTTATCATGCAGAATAATAAACATGAACATCAATAATACCATCTAACTTGAGGAGTACGTTTTACCTCCTCGCACAACAGTCCTTACATGTCAAACCATCATGCACATACATATCAAAAGTAATCTAACTGTGGGATGTCACGCAACCCGCCCTTGACCGTGGACTCGGCTTTTCGAAAAGATTTATGACTCTGATAAGAAATGTACTACTGTACCCACAAGGCACACACTCATCCCAAACACCAAGGTGTAACGAGATGACCCATACCACGAGAACTCGTGCCAAAACCTCGGCATGAAATGCTCCAAGCGATAACCACCCGCTCTAGGTTTCGCCGGCGCGCCGGGCCGCATCCCAGCTAACGTCGCACCCCTTTTTGTGCCATGTCGGTACAAGCCACCCGCAGGTGCTGCTTGACCCATCTCCAAATGGTGGCCTCGGTTTGGAACACTCCATACCTTAGTTAGGATTTACCCATTAGACTTGTGGTTAGTACGGAAGTGTATTGCAACGGATCCCGCAGACCGATCCTTATAGTGCCTCGGGTGCTACCGACCAATGCCCTAGCTTGCACCCGGAACCCACCATGCATTCACTCATAACCACAACTCATCACCAACAGAATTCCAAGGATAAGAATAACGGGGGTCATATAGTAGAACCATGTTGCTACGACTCATTTTTATCCTATAGCAATCGTGTCAATACATTGAACACTAACTAATAATACTAATCATAAGGTGACAAGGAGGTTAGGCGAGATAGCATGGCTTGGGTTGCACATCAAGGTCGGGGGATCCCAAATAAATATATTGTAAGGGTTTCATTTGACTAATGCATGTATATCCTATGTGTTTTAGCGATAGTTTAATAAAACATGGGTTCAATATGCTCAAAAGATTGGTTTGGTGACTTGCCTTGTTCAGCGAATGGGGAGGGAGGAACTTCCGAGAAGTATTCCAGCTCCTCGGCGGCGTCGTAGTCTTCCCGATATAAGTAAAATAGATAAAATAAATACAATCATCGAATTAAACAATACAAAACCACACAACAAACACATAGGTTTTGATTGATTTAGTTTAAAGAAAACAAATTGTTAAGTTTCTGAAATTCATTTTATGAATAATTTAAAATGAGCTATAAAGAAATATGGTCCTTTATAAAATGGATTTTTAATTGTGAATAATCTCATTTTAAGTTTTCTAATCACTTTAAAATGAAAGTTTCAGAGAAAACTTAGTGGTTTCATTATATCAACAGGAAATGAATAAATATAATTTTTACTGAATTTTAAATTATTAAATTTGCATTTTACCCTAAGGGCATTTGAATACTTTATTAAATAATCATAAAATGTCCAAAGTAAACATACTATTTTTTATTGTATGAATATGTAGAGAATAATATTATAAATTTTCTGAAATTGAAATGGTAATTTTTGAAGTTAAAATGCGCCAGATATGAATTTTACAAGTTTAAAACAGTTTCTAGAATTTAATTTAAATCCAAAATAGCCTCGGGTCCATGGTGAGCCAGGCCCACGATGAACCTGCGCACTGTGCGCGTGGTCCGGCCCAATCTAGACCGTTGGATCCAGATCCAACGCACGAGGGCGAGGCGGGGAGTTAAAATAACGCGGACGGCTGAGATTAAAACATTGAACCAGTACGCGATGAACGGCTCAGATTAAACATGGGTTTTTAAAACTAAAGGACGAGTGAGATTAAAACATAACGTTTCAATCAGATCCAACGGTGCGGATTATATCAAATGTGGTGATGTCGGCATCGTCCGATCGTGATCGCACGGGCGGAATCAGATCCGACACGGCACGTGTCGGGGGGGGGGGTATAGTACCCGTCTCCCCCGACTCCGGCGATGCGACGGCGAGCGATTCCGACGACGGTGAGGGCTATCCGGCCTAACTAAGGCTAAATACGCAACGAGGGAACTAAGGGGAACACGAGGGTACCCTTGCGGTGGTCCGAGGTCGATGGAGTGTGGCCGGCGAGGAGAGAGGGCGGTGAAGATGTTCGGGTCCTCGTCGGCGGTGGCATTCCAGCGGGGTTCGTCGACGACGGAGTGGTGGCCAAGGTCGGTGCGGTCTTGGCAGTCACGGAGGTGCGGTCGGCGTTTGGTTTGGTTCTAGGTTGCGAGAGCATGGGGGTCGAACGCGGTGGAGGCCAGGGGGTTAAATAGAGGCGCCGGCGAGGGTCAGAGGGGGTCGCATGCAAGGAAAGCCGAGGGGGGGTATTTACTCACCGGCGAGGTTTCGCCATGCACGGTATCGCGAACCGGGGGCTTAAATGCGTGCCTTAACGCGTTTAAATGGCTGGTGGGCCTCGGGGAATTGAATGTCGGCGTCGGTTTAATGGGAGGGGGAGCCGGCGAGCGGATCGGAGGCGAGGTCTTCGGTCGGCGGAGTTAGGGGGCGTGGCGCGAGGTGGACGACGGAGCAGACAGGAGGGGTCCACCGGGCAGCGGGCGAACACGCGACAGAGGGCGAGGCTGACGAGTGGGGTCGGGCTCGTCCGAGAGAGGGGTGGCGCCGATAGGTGGGGCCAAGGCATCGGGCGCACGAGCGAAGAGAGAAGGGCTCGCTGACAAGCGGGGCCCAGGTGTCAGTCCGAGGCGCGCGGGGTAACGGGCTGGGCCGACCGGGAGAGAGAGAAAGGGAGGAGAGGGCCCGTTACTGTTTAAAAGGTTTTCTGATTAAAAATAATTACAAAAAATGGATTAAAATATTTGGGCTACTTCCAAGGTTGATAAAAATTTGTAAAAATCCTCAAAAATATATCTTGGCATTGGGATCATATACAAAATTTCCTAGCCCCTAGTTTGGTCATTTCATGTATGTTCTAGTTCAAGAAGGCTAAGGAGGGCATTAAAGGCATTTCCAAAATACATAATTCTAGGAAAAATATATTAAATGATATTTTTATTTCTTTGAAAATTTGGGGTGTTATAGGGTATAGCTGGTAGTCTACTTTATTTGGAGGCTTCTTTTGTCAGCTTCGCAGAGGGGACAACACCAGCTTTTATAGAGCAGACGCGGTCAGCGTTTGCAGTTTTGGACCCTTCTGAAGCCCCCCTTCGCACGCGAGGGGTGCGGTAGCTTCGGTGAGAAGCCTTGAGCCTGACGGCCTTCGCTTCACCGAAGTCAGCCTTCGATACAGAGACGGTTTTGAGCCGAAGCCGTCAAAGCCCTTGGGCCTTCGCACCAACATCTTCGGAGTGGACCACCACGGCTCCGCAGCTTCTCCCAGCTTGAGCTCCGTTAGTCCGTGTACCGAAGCCATGCATGGCCGAAGTACCTCAAGTCAGCCTCACTCCGGAGCCAGCCTCACTCCGAAGTCAGCTTCACTCCGAAGTCAGCTTCACTCTGGAGCCAGCCTCACTCCGAAGCCCCACCTTCGGAGTACCACCCTTCGAAGTCCCTCCTTCGTCCAAGGACTCCGCATGAAGCATTCCATGAGCACTTCATCGCAGTGTCTCTCCCCGAGCACACTCCTCAACGATCCTCACCCGGACCATGCCTTCGATGCACCTCGAGTTCTGAGACCTTCTTCGGGTATACCTTCGAGTGCCTCCCTCCAGAGCACACTTCGAACGCCTTGCCTCATTGCTGAGGACATGGTCCACCATACTCCGAAGTCACTCCATTCGGAGTACCCTTCTAAGTGCCTCGCCTCTGAGGACTTCGTCTCGGAGTACCTTCACCCGGAGCCACACTCCGCATTTACTGCCTTCTCCTGGTGCACCTCGACCCGAGGTCCGACCTCGACCCATTCGCAGCCTTCGTGTAGCGCCCCGATTTATCAAATCGGAACATTATTGAATTTCCATAGAAAAACAATAATACAAGAGGTTCATCATGCGACAACGTACATACGACAATATCCATGGTACGCAGACCATATTTATTACATCAAAGTCTTGGTAGAAACAGTAATAAAGATAATTAAAATTCTGCATGACGAACATCTCCTTCAGGATCTTTCTTCTCGACTGGGTCGCTACTCCAGACCGTCTTCATAGTAAGCATCCTCTGTGGGGTCCAACGGCTATGAGTACAAAGAGTACTCAACAAGCCACCGCAAATGCAAGTAATAATGCAGGATAATAAACAAAGAAGGGTAATGGCTAACATTGCGGAAAAGTACAGTTTCAGTTATTGCATTTAGTGTGGTCACATTTTAATCATGCGGAAAAGTAAACATGAACATCAATAACATCACCTAACTCGAGGAGTACGTTTTACCTCCTCGCACAACAGTCCTTACATGTCAAACCATCATGCACATACATATCCAAAGTAATCTAACTGTGGGATGTCACGCAACCCGCCCTTGACCGTGGGCTCGGCTTTTCGAAAAGATTTATGACTCTGATCAGAGATGTACTACTGTACCCACAAGGCATGCACTCATCCCAAACGAGATGACCCATACCACGGGAACTCGTGCCAAAACCTCAGCATGAAATTCTCCAAGCGATAACCACCCGCTCTAGGTTTCGCAGGCGCGCCGGGCCGCATCCCGGCTAACGTCGCACCCCCTTTTGCGCCACATCGGTACAAGTCACCCGCAGGTGCTACTTGACACATCTCCAAATGGTGGCCTCGGTTTGGAACAATCCATACCTTAGTTAGGACTTACCCACTAGACTTGTGGTTAGTACGGAAGTGTATTGCAACGGATCCCTCAGACTGGTCCTTATAGTGCCCCGTGTGCTACCGACCAATGCCCTAGCTTGCACCCGGAACCCACCATGCATACACTCACAACCATAACTCATCACCAACAGAAATCCAAGGGTAAGAAGTAACGGGGATCATATAGTAGAAACATTTTACTATGACTCATTTTTATCCTATAGCGATCGTGTCAATACATTGGACACTAGCTAATAATACTAATCATAAGGTGACAAGGAGGTTAGGCGAGATAGCATGGCTTGGGTTGCACATCAAGGTCGGGGGATCCTAAATAAATATATTGTAAGTGTTCATTTGACTAATGCATGTATAACCTATGTGTTTTAGCGATAGTTTAATCAAACATGGGTTCAATATGCTCAAAAGATTGGTTTGGTGACTTGCCTTGTTCACCGAAAGGCGAGGGAGGGACTTCCGGAAAGTATTCCGGCTCCTCGGTGGCGTCGTAGTCTTTTCGATATAATAAAGTAAAATAAAAAGAACACAACATTCAATCAAACAATATAACATTACATGATAAGCACATAGGTTAAAGTGGTTTGACTAAAAATAAGATAAATTCAATTGTTAAGGTTCTGAGACTTATTTCATAATAAATTTTCAAGGAATTAAAATGAAAAGTTGTCCTTTTTAGAAAGGGGTGTTTAAATGTGATTATTGTCATATTAAGTTTCCTAATAAACTTTTAAATGGAAAGTTCATGTTAGTTTAATGGTTTTCAGTACATGGACAGAAAGGAAATAAATATAAATTTTTCTGAAGTTTAAATATTTGAATTTGTATTTTAACCCTAAAGGCATTTGAATATTCATTTGAATAAACATGAAATGTCCAAAGTAAACCTACTGTTTTTATTGTATAATCATGTAGAGAATAATATTATGAATTTTCTGAAATTGGAATGGCAATTTTTAGAGTTCAAAAGCGCCAGATATGAATTTTACAAGTTTTAAACCTTTTCTGGAATTTAATTTCAAATTTTAAATCCCTCGGGTCCACGGTGAGCCAGGCCCACGGTGAACCCGCGCACTGTGCGCGTGCGCCCGATCGATCTGGACCGTTGGATCCAGATCCAACGTGCGCAGGCGAGGCGGGGCGCTTAAGTGATAATGGACGGCCAGGATTAAAACGCGTGAAAGGGTACCACGTGGACGTACGAGATCGATCGCAGGTTTTAAATGGAAACGAACGCGCGAGATTAAAACGTAACGCTTTGACCAGATCCGATGGTGCGGATTAGATCGCGTACGTGGGCTCACACACGCCATCCGATAGCGATCGCACGGTCGGGATCAGATCCGACACGGCACGGGTACTCGACCCGTGCCGGTCGTCTTCTCCGGCGACGGCGAGCGGGCCAGGGGCCACGGTGAGCGACGAGGGCCCTAGCTAAGCCTAGAAATGGAAAGAGGACACTACGGCGGTCACGACGGTACCTTAGGCGAGGCGAGGGGTCAACGGAGCGCGGCTGGCGGCGAGGGTAGATGCGTGGGTTCCTCGGGTGCTTGACGGCGATGGTGATCCGGTGATCTCCTTGACCAGCGGAGGCGTGGCCGAGGAAGGGGTCGTCCTTGCGGTCGTAGAGGTGCGGTCGACGAGGACGAAGGGGGACTCCAGCGATGGCGATCGATGGCTGGAGGGCGGACGGTGGTGTTGCGCTAAAAACCGAATGGTGGGCGTTCTGATCGTGCTCGAGGCGAGTGGGCATAGGGGATCGAGTGCGGGTGGCCAGGGGGCTTAAATAGGTGTGCCGGCGAGGCTTAACGGGCATCGCATGCAAGGAAAGCCGAGGAGGGCTTTACTCACCGGCGAAGGCGCGGCCATGCGCGTGAAGGCGATCCAGGGGCTTAAACGCGCGCCTTAACACGCTTAATTGACCGGTGGGCCTCGGGGAATTCAATGCCGGGGTCGGTTTAACGGGAGGGGGAGCTGGCGAGTGGATCCGAGGCGGGGTTCTCAGCCGGCGGGATTAGGGGGGTTGGTGCGAGGTTGATGATGAAGCTGACAGGCGGGGGCCACTGGCCAGCGGGCGCGGATGCGTGAGGGAGCGAGCTGACGGGTGGGGCCGGGGTGTCGAGCGCGCGCGCAAAGAGGGGAGGGCTCAATGACAGGCGGGACCCGGGTGTCAGTCCGAGCGCGCGGGAGGGAGTGGGCTGGGCCGGCCGGGAGAGAGAGAAGGGAGGGGGAAGCCCATTACTATTTTCAAAGGTTTTCCGATTAAATATAATTTCAGAAAATAGATTAAACCTTTTGGGGCATTTCTAGAGTGGATAAAAATTTGTGAAAATTCTATAAAATATATTTTGGCCTTGGGAGTTTATACAAAAAATTTTAGCTCCTGGTTTGGTCATTAACTCTATGACGTAGTTCAAAAGGGTATAAAAAGGGTATTAAAGGTATTTTCAGAATTATAAAATCCAGGAAATTGAATTAAATAATATTTTTATTGTTTTGAAAATTTGGGGTGTTACAAACCTATCCCCCTTACAAAGAATCTCGTCCTCGAGATTGGAACGTTACTCGAATAATTCGGGGTATTGGGATTTTAGTTCGTCTTCCTTTTCCCATGTGGCTTCTTCGGCGGGATGGTTGTTCCACTGAACCTTGCAGAAGCGAACTACACGACTTCTGGTTACCCTTTCCTTGGTTTCCAAGATCTTGATGGGTTTCTCTATGTAGGTCAAGTCTTCCTGGACGTTGAGCTGTTGAAGATCGGCTTGCTCGGTGGGTACGCGAAGGCACTTCTTCAACTGGGAGACATGGAACACGTCATGAACTCCTGCCAATGATGGAGGCAGCTCAAGTTGATATGCCACTTCTCCTTGTCATCGGAGGATCTAAAAAGGTCCGACGTAGCGGGGTGCTAGCTTGCCTTTCATGTTGAACCTTTGAGTGCCACGGAGGGGAGTGACTCGAAGATAGACATAATCGCCCTCCTCAAAGGCTAGGTCCCTTCGACGATTGTCGGCATAGCTCTTCTATCGGGATTGGGCTGCCTTCAATCGGTCTCTTATGATCTTGACCTTTTCTTCAGCTTCTCTTAATAGGTTGGTCCCAAACAGTTGTGACTCTCCAGTCTGATCCCAGAGCAACGGCGTTCTGCACTTACGCCCGTAGAGCGCTTCGAACGGGGACATTTGTAGGCTGGCTTGATAGCTGTTGTTGTAGGAGAACTCCGCATATGGCAAGTTCTTGTCCCACATTCCGCCAAAGTCTAGAGCACAAACTCTAAGCATATCTTCCAATATCTGGTTGACCCTTTCGGTTTGACCATCGGTCTGTGGATGATAAGCGGTCCTAAAGTTCAGCCGGGTGCCGAGTTCCTCTTGAAGGTTCTTCCAAAACTTGGAGGTAAACTGACTCTCGCGGTCAGATACAATCTTCTTAGGAACTCCATGAAGGCACACGATCCGGTCCATATACAACTCGGCCAACTTGGCGACGGTGTAAGTTGTCTTGACCGGAACGAAGTGAGCTACCTTGGTGAGTCGGTCGACGATCACCCAGATAGAGTCATGGCCAGCTTGGGTCCTGGGCAGTCCCATGATGAAGTCCATTCCTATCTCTTCCCACTTCCATTCAGGGACCTTGAGAGGTTGGAGAAGTCCGACAGGCCTTTGATGCTCTGCCTTGACTCGCCGGCATGTGTCGCACTTGGCCACATACTCAGCTATTTCTCTGTTCATGCTGACCCACCAGTATTTCTCCTTCAGATCTTGATACATCTTCGTACTCCCGGGATGGATGGAGTATAAAGTATCGTGGGCTTCCTGAAGGATGAGAGTCTTCAATTCAGGCTGGTCGGGTACACATATCTGGTTTCCGAACCAGATGGTACCATGCTCGTCCTCGGAAAATCCAGGGGCTTTACCCTTCCTCATGTTCTGCTGGATCTCCAGGATGTCCGGGTCTTCGTTCTGCTTCTCTCGGATCTGGTCTATTAAGACAGGTCGAGACTCCAAGGCAGAGAGGTACGCTCGGGTGGTGATCCCTAGATTTAGCCTTTCCATCTCCTTGTAAAGTAAAGGAGCTTGGTCCTGAATCATGATGGCATTGCAGTACCCTTTTCGACTAAGGGCGTCTGCCACCACATTCGCTTTGCCCGGATGATAATGGATGCCCAAGTCGTAATCCTTGATCAGTTCCAACCATCTCCTTTGCCTGAGATTCAGATCTGGTTGGGTGAATATGTACTTGAGGCTCTTGTGGTCGGTGAAGACCTCACACCGATTCCCCACAAGGTAATGTCTCCATATCTTCAAGGCATGAACCACGGCTGCTAATTCCAGGTCATGGGTCGGGTAGTTCAGCTCATGCGGTCTCAGTTGCCAGGAGGTGTAGGATATCACTTTCCCTTCTTGCATTAATACGCATCCCAATCCTTGACGAGAGGCATCACAGTAGACGTGGAAGTCTTTCCGGATGTCTGGCAGAGTCAGAATAGGGGCTGACACCAGTTTCTTCTTGAGGGTCTGGAAGCTTTCTTCGCAGTCGAGGGTCCATTCAAACTTCACTTCCTTCTGCAAAAGTCTGGTCATAGGCTTGGCGACCTTGGAAAAATTCTCGATGAACCGGCGGTAGTATTCGGCCAATCCGAGAAAACTTCGGATCTCAGTCACGGTCGTGGGCTGCAGCCAGTTGGTTACCGCTTCAACGGTGGTTGGGTCCACCGCTATTCCTCTGGCAGATATAACATGACCGAGGAACTTCACCTCAGACGACCAAAATTCGCATTTGCTGTATTTGGCGTACAGTTGCTGCTCCCTTAGCTTTCCGAGGGTCAGACGGAGGTGAGTCTCATGTTCTTCCTTGGTCTTAGAGTAAACGAGGATATCGTCGATGAATACCACGATGAACTTATCCAAGAACTCCATGAATACATTGTTCATCATGTTCATGAAGAAGGCCGGGGCATTCGTGAGTCCGAACGACATCACGGTATACTCATAGAGTCCATAGCGGGAGGTGAAGGCAGTCTTGGGTATGTCCTCCTCTCTAATCCTAAATTGGTGATAACCTGACCTGAGGTCAATCTTGGAAAACACCGAGGATCCTTTCAGTTGATCGAATAGGTCGTCGATCCGAGGCAATGGGTACTTGTTCTTGATGGTTACGTCGTTTAGGGCTCTATAGTCCACGCACATCCTCTTGGTTTTGTCCTTCTTCATGGCAAATATAACCGGTGCACCCCAGGGTGAGGTACTCGATTGAATGTACCCTTTTTGCTCTAGGTCTTCGATGTTGCTCTTGACTTCAGCTAGTTCATTAGCGGCCAGCCGGTACGGGCGCTTGGAGATTAGAGTGGTCCCGGGGACAAGTTCGATTCTAAATTCGATGTCCCGCTTGGGAGGCATTCCGGGTAGGTCTTTAGGGAAGACGTCCGCGAACTCCTTGACTATGGGCACTTCTTCAAGAGCTATTGAGCGAAGGGATGCTCCGAGCGGCTTGCGACTGGTCATCCGAAAGGTCACGGCTGCGCCTTCAGGGTTGGTCACTGTGACGGACTTGTTGGCACAGTTGATCACTCCCTTGTGCTTCATCAACCAATCCATCCCTAGGATGAGGTCGAGTCCGGTGCACTTTATGAGGACTGGCTCGGCCCGAAATAGTACTCCTTGAATCTCAATCTGAACCTTAGGGCTGTATAAGCGGGCTAAGGTCCTATTGCCGGGAGTGGCAATCACCATGGGGATGGGTAGAGGGAGTACGTCCAGTTCGTTTGTTTTCACAAATTCTTCCGAGACGGAGTGTGTTGCTCCAGAGTCAAATAATATTACGGCTGGTATGGAATTCACAGTAAACGTACTGAGCATGACTTTAGGAGCCTCCTGAGCTTCCTCCGCGCTGATGTGGTTAACGCGGGCACGAACCGCCTGGTTGGGTGCTGCGCCTTGGGGCTGCTTGGGGTGAGGACACTGGTGCGAATAGTGCCCTTCCTTGCGGTAGTTGAAGCAGACGACCGGCCTCCCTTGGCAATCCTTCAAGATCGGGGCCTTGGCGGCTGGTGTCGGCTGAGCGGCCGGAGCTGGTGGAGCGGGGCGAGGATGCCCGACGTTGGATCCACCGGCGGCGTGAGGTGGCCTGTAGGCGGGCCGAGGATGGTAGGCGGGCGCTGGTGGCGGAGGGACGAAGCGGGGCCTCTGAGAGTTTGCCTGCTGATGCTTGAAGGCGATCATCTTCCTCTTCTTGAGGTCCAACCTGTTTTGCTCAGTCTCTTGGATGAGTGCTTTGTTGACTAGCCATTGGAAGTCGGCGTAGTCGGTGGCGACGAGCTGGATGGATAGCTCATCCTTAAGTCTCCGGAGGAACTTGGCTTGGCGGAGGGCGTCGGTGCGCACTTCCTCTAGTGCGTAGCGGGCGAGGCGATTGAACTCATGGAGGTACTCCATGACGGTCCGGTTGCCTTGTTGCGGGTCGCGGAACTCCTGCTGTTTCACCGCGATGACACCGGCGGGGACGTGGGCGGCACGGAAGGCGATGGTGAACTCCGCCCAGGTCACCACGTGGTTCCTCTGGCTGGGACTCACGATAGTTGTCCCACCATTCAACGGCGGGACCTTGGAGCTAGTGAGTGGCGAAGGCCACTCGCTCCCGGTCGGTGCAGGGGAGGAGGTCAAGCTTCTTTCCGATGGTACGAAGCCAATCTCCGGCCTCCATCGGGTTGGTGGTGCTTGAGAAGATGGGCGGACGCACGCGCAGAAACTCCGAAAGTTGTGGAGCTGGTGCGGGTGCTGGTGCGTGAGGGGCAGGCTCCCCGTTCTGCAGTTGGTCCAACTGAGCTTGTTGGTGCTGCATCTGAGTGAGGAGGGCGGTGATCAGTTGGTTCTGATTCGCCATCATCTCCGCCAAAGTGGGGTGGTTGGCGGAGGGCGACCCAGACTGACGCGGGCCCGTTGCACCCCAGTTGGGTACAACACCCTCGGGCGCATCACGGCTTCCTCCTGCTCCGTTGTTGGAGCCGGTGTTCTGGTGGTCGGCCATCTTCTGAATTCATAAGGTTATAAGGCAAAAAGATGACAACACAATTAACGAGAATAGTTTATGCATATATAAATCAAGTGGTAAAATGTTCATTACAATCAAGTTCTTATTCTACCCACAACACACTCACCGTGGGTAGCACCACATACAAAATTATGTTTTTTGTTTAAATAGCGACTCCTAACGCCTACTCGCCACCAGAGGCGGTCTCCGTGCTCTCGGAACCATGAGTACGCGGCTCTAGAGGGATGATGGGTTCGAGAAAGTTCTCGATGATGGAGTCGGAGATGAGGCCAGGGCACGGTGCAGGGGCGCTGGTGGAGGGTCTGGCGGGGGAGGGTCATGGTGGGATCCTCTTGGGGCGAGGGAGGGGCTCACGGATGGGCTTCTTCTTCCTCGGAAGAAGAGGAACCATCTCCGCAATATCCTTCTGCAGCTGCATGATCTTGCGCTGCAGCTCGCTGTTTTGTTGGATCAAGTTCTTCGTTTCTTCATGAAGGAACTCAACCGCCTCATGGTGCTCGTCGGCGTCGAGCACCGCCTCGGTATGGAGATCATCCATAGCCTGTAGAAGACGCGATTGCCGGGCCATGACCGGATCACGCACGGAGTGAACTCTGAGGTAGATGCTACGGTGGGCTCTAGGAGTACGCTTCGGCACAAGCCGGAAGGACGAGTTCTGAAGACGATCATCGTAGATCATCCTCAGCTCCATGAGGGCCTGGAGGGCGACTCGTTGGCACGCGATGTCGAAAGTCGGGCCTCCAAGTGCTGTGGTGTAGGGCGGCAAGTGTTCTCCGGAGCCGTGGACGGTGAGGGAGACGTCACAAGGCCCGGCGAACTCGTCGGGGTACACTCCTTGGAATTCGGGTTCGAAGAGGAACCTGAGGAAGGTGAGCATCATACGGAGCTCCCGGACGAAGCCCTCATAGTGGCGGCAGTAGCTGTGGACTTGGTAGACAGGCATCTACAAAACAGCAAGTTGAATAAAAGTGAGGAGAGGAACAAAGTTTATAAAGTAGGTTTTCGAGAAATAATTTCCTGTGGCTAATGGCTAGGCGGGTCTGTTTGGCTTCCTACAGTCAAGTCGGCTCTAATACCATCTGGTAGCGCCCCGATTTATCAAATCGGAACATTATTGCATTTCCATAGAAAAACAATAATACAAGAGGTTCATCATGCGACAACGTACATACGACAATATCCATGGTACGTAGACCATATTTATTACATCAAAGTCTTGGTAGAAATAGTAATAAAGATAATTAAAATTCTGCATGACGAACATCTCCTTCAGGATCTTTCTTCTCGACTGGGTCGCTACTCTAGACCGTCTTCATAGTAAGCATCCTCTGTGGGGTCCAACGGCTATGAGTACAAAGAGTACTCAACAAGCCACCGCAAATGCAAGTAATAATGCAGGATAATAAACAAAGAAGGGTAATGGCTAACATTGCGGAAAAGTACAGTTTCAGTTATTGCATTTAGTGTGGTCACATTTTAATCATGCGGAAAAGTAAACATGAACATCAATAACATCACCTAACTCGAGGAGTACGTTTTACCTCCTCGCACAACAGTCCTTACATCTCAAAGCATCATGCACATACATATCCAAAGTAATCTAACTGTGGGATGTCACGCAACCCGCCCTTAACCGTGGGCTCGGCTTTTCGAAAAGATTTATGACTCTGATCAGAGATGTACTACTGTACCCACAAGGCACACACTCAACCCAAACGAGATGACCCATACCACGGGAACTCGTGCCAAAACCTCGGCATGAAATGCTCCAAGCGATAACCACCCGCTCTAGGTTTCGACGGCGTGCCGGGCCGCATCCCGGCTAACGTCGCACCCTCTTTTCGCCATGTCGGTACAAGTCACCCGCAGGTGCTACTTGACCCATCTCCAAATGGTGGCCTCAGTTTGGAACAATCCATACCTTAGTTAGGACTTACCCACTAGACTTGTGGTTAGTACGGAAGTGTATTCCAACGGATCCCTCAGACCGGTCCTTATAGTGCCCCGGGTCCTACCGACCAATGCCCTAGCTTGCACCCGGAACCCACCATGCATACACTCACAACCATAACTCATCACCAACAGAAATCCAAAGATAAGAAGTAACGGGGATCATATAGTAGAACCATTTTACTACGACTCATTTTTATCCTATAGCGATCGTGTCAATACATTGGACACTAGCTAATATCATTAATCATGTGGTGACAAGGAGGTTAGGCGAGATAGCATGGCTTGGGTTGCACATCAAGGTCGGGGGATCCTAAATAAATATATTGTAAGGGTTCATTTGACTAATGCATGTATAACCTATGTGTTTTAGCGATAGTTTAATCAAACATGGGTTCAATATGCTCAAAATATTGGTTTGGTGACTTGCCTTGTTCAGCGAAAGGCGAGGGAGGGACTTCCGGAAAGTATTCCGGCTCCTCGGTGGCGTCGTAGTCTTTTCGATATAATAAAGTAAAATAAAAAGAACACAACATTCAATCAAACAATATAACATTACATGATAAGCACGTAGGTTAAAGTGGTTTGACTAAAAATAAGATAAATTCAATTGTTAAGGTTCTGAGACTTATTTCATAATAAATTTTCAAGGAATTAAAATGAAAAGTTGTCCTTTTTAGAAAGGGGTGTTTAAATGTGATTATTGTCATATTAAGTTTCCGAATAAACTTTTAAATGGAAAGTTCATGTTAGTTTAATGGTTTTCAGTACATGGACAGAAAGGAAATAAATATAAATTTTTCTGAAGTTTAAATATTTGAATTTGTATTTTAACCCTAAAGGCATTTGAATATTCATTTGAATAAACATGAAATGTCCAAAGTAAACCTACTGTTTTTATTGTATAATCATGTAGAGAATAATATTATGAATTTTCTGAAATTGGAATGGCAATTTTTAGAGTTCAAAAGCGCCAGATATGAATTTTACAAGTTTTAAACCTTTTCTGGAATTTAATTTCAAATTTTAAATCTCTCGGGTCCACGGTGAGCCAGGCCCACGGTGAACCCGCGCACTGTGCGCGTGCGCCCGATCGATCTGGACCGTTGGATCCAGATCCAACGTGCGCAGGCGAGGCGGGGCGCTTAAGTGATAATGGACGACCAGGATTAAAACGCGTGAAAGGGTACCACATGGACGTACGAGATCGATCGCAGGTTTTAAATGGAAACGAAAGCGTGAGATTAAAACGTAACGCTTTGACCAGATCCGACGGTGCAGATTAGATCGCGTACTTGGGCTCACACGCGCCATCCGATAGCGATCGCACGGTCGGGATCAGATCCGACACGGCACGGGTACTCGACCCGTGCCGGTCGTCTTCTTCGGCGACGGCGAGCGGGCCAGGGGCCACGGCGAGCAACGAGGGCCCTAGCTAAGCCTAGAAATGGAAAGAGGACACTACGGCGGTCACGACGGTACCTTAGGCGAGGCGAGGGGTCGACGGAGCGCGGCCGGCGGTGAGGGTAGACGTGTGGGTTCCTCGGGTGCTTGACGGCGATGGTGATCCAGCGATCTCCTTGACCAGCGGAGGCATGGCTGAGGAAGGGGTCATCCTTGCGGTCGCAGAGGTGCGGTCGACGAGGACGGAGGGGGACTCTGGCGACGGCGATCGATGGCTGGAGGGCGGACAGTGGTGTTGCGCTAAAAACCGAATGGAGGGCGTTCTGATCGTGCTCGACGCGAGTGGGCGTAGGGGATCGAGTGCGGGTGGCCAGGGGGCTTAAATAGGCGTGCCGGCGAGGCTTAACGGGCATCGCATGCAAGGAAAGTCGAGGAGGGCTTTACTCACCGGCGAAGGCGCGGCCATGCGCGTGAATGCGATCCAGGGGCTTAAACGTGCGCCTTAACGCGCTTAATTGACCGGTGGGCCTCGGGGAATTCAATGCCGGGTCGGTTTAACGGGAGGGGGAGCCGGCGAGTGGATCCGAGGTGGGGTTCTCGGCCGGTGGGATTAGGGGGGGTTGGCGCGAGGTTGATGACGAAGCTGACAGGCGGGGGCCACTGGCCAGCGGGCGCGGATGCGTGAGGGAGCGAGCTGACGGGTGGGGCCGGGGTGTCGGGCGCGCGCGCGAAGAGGGGAGGGCTCACTGACAGGCGGGACCCAGGTGTCAGTCCGAGCGCGCGGGAGGGAGTGGGCTGGGCCGGCCGGGAGAGAGAAGGGAGGGGAAGCCCATTACTGTTTTCAAAGGTTTTCCGATTAAATATAATTGCAGAAAATAGATTAAACCTTTTGGGGCATTTCTAGAGTGGATAAAATTTGTGAAAATTCTCAAAAATATATTTTGGCCTTGGGAGTTTATACAAAAATTTTCAGCTCCTGGTTTGGTCATTAACTCTATGACGTAGTTCAAAAGGGTATAAAAAGGGTATTAAAGGTATTTTCAGAATTATAAAATCCAGGAAATTGAATTAAATAATATTTTTATTGTTTTGAAAATTTGGGGTGTTACACTTCGTGACGGAACTCCCTGCTCCCCTGGCATCAAGCCTCCCGCTTGACCCAGGTTCACTTGCTACGAACCGTCCGTCGCCTCCAAAGTCACCTGCGCACCACAGATAAACAGACAAGTGTATCCAGTACCCCGGAGACCTCTTCGGGTAAACAACCTTCGGAACACCCTCCGGTGTACCGCCCAAAGTACCGAACCCTTCGGTACAGCCAAGTCATTGTGTACTGCCAGACCCCTCCGACAGGCACACTCCGCTGCAACAGCCGCAGCAACCAGAACCCACCGAACCCTTCGGTGAAGCAACCTCTGAACCCCTTCGGAGGGACCCCTTCGAATTAGAGGATAAAATCTGTCAATCACTCATCACAGACTCCGAAACCAACCCTTGGTTTCTCAAGTTGTACTCCTGACAATCGAAAGAGCTCCTTCCAAAATGTACTTGTAAAAACAGGATCACGGCCGCTCACAATCAAAGTGGGAAGGTCATGTAAGTGCACAATCTCATTGAAAAATCATTGCGCCACTGAGCTTATTGTGTATGGATGCCCCAAGGGTATAAAGTGGGAAAAATTGATTATATGTTCCAAAGTTGAGAGGTCTTTGATAATATGTCTAAAGTTGAAAATTCTTTGATTATATGTCCTAATCGGTGCATATGGTTTAACTGATTATGACATATAATCAAAAAAATTTCAACTTTGGATATATTATCAAAAACTACACAGCTTTGGGATATATAATCAATTCCCCTATAAAGTGTGCATATTTAGAGAAGTGATCAATCACTGTCAAAATAATAGACTTTCCATGAACATGTGGGAGCCCTTCGATAAAATCCAAGGTGATATCAAACCACACCAAGGCTAGGATGGGCAAAGACTATAGTAGACCAACTGGATGAAGAGGCTCAAACTTATTGTGTTTACAAATAGCACAATCGTGAACAAAGTTCTAAACAAAACTTTTGGCATCTGAAACATGAAAATTGTTGGGGGAAATAGCTTTTCTCTAATAAGGGTCAAATGACGACGACCTTCAAAGCCCTCAAAATCTGGAGCCTGCCAGGCTAGCGAAGCCTGTGGTCAGGCCCCGGCCCCCCTTTATCTGAAGATCACTACGAAGACTACTTCAAGGAACCACGAGTTTAGAAGATAAAGCATCGGAGCCCCCTCCGAGGGCTCCCTCGAGGCCCCACTGAGGACCCTTCCGAGGCCCCTCATAGGCCCCCTTCGAGGTCCTCTCCAAGGCCCCTTCGAAGTCCTCTCCGATGGGCTTCGACGAAAACCCTTCGACGAGTGCTCCGGCCTAGGAGCTAAAGAAATATCCCAATACCACAAGTACAAAGAGTCACGCCGGGCCCCCCGCCCCTAGAGGGATGCATATCTACCACATTTGTAAAAGTTGTAAAGCTGCACATGTACTCAAATAGTTCTTACCATTTTACTCCTACAAAGCCTAAATAGTAGGGCATTGTAAATAGAGGGTAGAATCGGCTTTTCCTTTACTTTCTTGCTATATAAGCAGAGCACCACCCTTGTAACAGGGGAGAAACCCATAGTAAAAAATACTACAAACTAAACGTAGGGTTATTAACCCCAGATGAGGCCCGAACCAATATAAAATCCCCTCTCTCTAAGAACCCTTAATGTTCATATTCCACACCCCTATTATAGAAACCTGTTTGTAGCTAACGCAATTGCTACAACAAAAATCATTGCAAAGGCGATGTAAGGTATGTTGGATACCTTCGTGGCCTTGGTGACCAGCCTGCAGAACAGCAAGTAAATTAGTCGAAGAGGCCGACACAAAGATGCAACCATCATGGATAATCAGTCCATCTACTACCAACCAAGAGCCCATCTTTTTGCTTTGCAAAATATCATCCTATAGCGCCCATAGGTCATCTAAAGAAGTTATCTCCTATCACAATTGATGGAAAAAGATCAAAGGACAGGGTCAAGATGGCACACAAGGAAGCATTGACATCCCCCATGTGGCGTGATAATGCATCGGCCACCACATTGGTATACCACCGTTTGAACTCCATACTCAAATAAAACCCAGTGAGTTTACTGACCCAACGATGTTGAGGAATCATCGATAAGCATTGGTCAAGAAGAAACTTGAGGCTATAATGATCCGTCCACACCACAAAAGTATGTCCCCAAAGATATGCATGCAAGTGGCGAATTTCCTACACGAGGCCGATGATTCCACGCTCATAAGCTACCAAACCAGCTTGTCATGGAGCTAATGATCGACTGAAAAAGGCCACTGGTCCATGACATCGTGTTGGTATCTTTTTTATCACACTTTGATACACACGTGGCCTGAGAGATCTACTTAACTCTAGTGCAGATCCTACAATCTCAGACAAAAGGTTCAAAACATGGCAACCAGTTTGACCTTGCAACTGATAAGGAAACAAAGAAAATATCATTAATAGCAAAGCCTATCGGCTGCCAAGCCGATGACTGTGTTAAGGATTTAATAATCATGAATGAATAACGCCGATCGGCTACAAGGCCGATGACCAAGGCAAACACTACAACAAAACAGGCAACTTCCGTCGGCCAAAGCCGACGGAAGTTAGCCCTTTCCCGACGGAAGAAGCCAACTTCCGTCGGCAAAACGCTAACTTCCGTCGGCCTTTGGCCGACGGAAGCGAGGCGACGGAAATTAGCTAACTTCCGTCGGCGGCCGACGGAAGTTAGCTAACTTCCGTCGGCTTGACGTGGCCGACGGAAGTTAGCGCCGAACACTGCCACGTCACCAGGGGGGCAGCTAACTTCCGTCGGCTAGGGCCGAAGCCGACGGAAGTTAGCCTGGGCAGCTAACTTCCGTCGGCTAGGGCCGAAGCCGACGGAAGTTAGCCTTTCTGCCCACGTGGCCGAAACCAGCTAACTTCCGTCGGCTATGGTCAAAGCCGACGGAAGTTACCTGGTATTTTTTTTTATTTTTTCCTGGTTCCCCTACTCACACTCACATCCAACCACAATTTCACATACATTCACAATACACATCCAAAATCACATTTCACATCCAAAATCACATTCAAACTTCACATATAACATCCAAAATCACATCTCACATCCAAAATCACATCTCACATCCAAATTCACATCCACACTTCACACATCACATCCAAAATCACATAATATAACTGAATTCACATCCAAAGTCACAGTACACATCTGAATTCACATATAACATCCAAACTCACATACAAATTCACAAAACACAGCGAGAGCCACATACAAAGTCATATTTGTCCATATACTCACTGATCGCCCACATTTGGGTCGTGGGCGCCGCCGCTGCCTCCTGCTTCGTTCACATTTGCCCCGGAGGCTCCATCCTGGCCAGGCGTACGGAAACACTGAAGAAATAGACAAAATTAGAAACGAACTCAACTACCCTTCTAAACGCTAACTTAGGTATTTAGGAGGTACCTCAGGTGATGTAGGAGATAGTGGTGGTAGCGGGGGAGGTAGTGGTTGGAACATAGACATGTCAAATCCACTGTTTTGCTGGGCTAGTTGCTACACATGTTGTAATGTAATCAGTTAGTTCTAAATTTCTGAATACTTTTGAAATACAACACTCTAAAGTAAGCTTACTTGGATCATCGCCTGCTGTTGTGCTAAGCAGGCGGTATAGTACTCTTGTTGTTTGCTGTAGTGCTCGTCGCGCCGCCTCATTTCCTCCCTCATCCGAACCATCTCCGGGTTTTCTTCTGAGCGACGACGGCTGGAGCCAACTCCGACGGAGCTCTGCGACGACTGAGCTGACTTCTGAGCTCTCACCGCTCTCGAGTCAATAACTCCATTGAACATGGAGTACCTGCAACATTAACAGGGGTTAGTTACCATCACAAAACCATACACAAAACATTAATAAAAACACTGTCTCACCGTCCATGGCTTTTGCCACCTCCGCTGGAGTACACGGCCATTTGGTCCACAGGTTCTCTACGCCAATCATAGTCCTCTCCATGGAGTCGAACCATGTGTTCACCATACTGCGCCTGCAAAAAACATGTCCGATTAGCTAGACGCAGAAAAATGAAATTACGTCAACTCTTAATAACATCTCACCAAATGGTCCGTGGCTGTCTGGCTACACAAGACATCTGGCTGTGCCGGATCGCTTCCTTTGTGACCAGAGGTATACACCTCTATGTCACTTGGCACGTTGCTAGATTTAGCTTCCTGTACATTAGAAATGAGTTAGTCGCATTACAATGTATCTATAGCTAGAGAGTGACAGATCGGTCTTACCAAGCATTTAGCGTGGCGAATATGTCCGTCGGCACCATATCTGTGCTTCGGATCCGTCCTGCGGCATTGTCTTTTCTGCTCGGAAGTCTTCTTAAATGCGGCTGAAGACCAAATCTTGCAGAATTCGAAATATGCGTCCTCGCGGTTTGCAAACCACGGAATCCTCACCTGAACAGAGATGCTATTTGTATTATATGACAACAAATCTCAACAATCGAAGAGTAAAAAGTTAGAATTGTTTACCGAACGGTATTCTTCTTCAGTCAAATAAATTGACGATGAGCTCGTCGCCTTGCTCATTCGTTGCCCTAGCTTCTCCTTGTAGTAAGCATTGTTCGCTTGAATGCGGGCATACGAAATGGCGTCCTTCACCACCTTATGTGCATTGTTGTTGAAAACTTGAAGCGCATGGTTATGGTGATTGCCGACTTCTGGCAAGCAAAAGCGTAACTACAAAAGTAATGATTAGTACAGTGTTGTAACTCGAAAAGCCTAAAAGTAGATTGAAAAAACACTTGCATACCCAGAAGTCATGAGACACCGCCCCCTGAGCAGTTCCGTGGCGCCCGTCAGGAGCGAACCGGTATTGGTCCCATGTCTGGCATAGAACCCGCTCACCGGTCGGCATTGTCAGCACCCCTGGGTAGTGCAGACGGCACAGGTTACCCAATATCTGGTTAACCTGTCTGACCCTCGAAGTGCCGTCGAACCTAGAGTCAATCCAAGATCTAGAAATACATAATAAATAAAGTTAATTAGTTTAGTGAAAGAAATTTTTTGAAAACAAAAGCAAAACAACAGAAGAGTATTACACTTACCCGTCACCAACAGGCGTAATCTCGATCTTGGCTCCACCGGAAGAGACTACTGGTGGAGCGACCAAGTGACTCGTCCTGAAAGTTACCGAGGACCCGCCGGCAGCCTCAGCACCTTCCTCCTGACCCGCACCCTCCGGGAGATCCCCCTGCCCCGCACCCTCTGGGTCATCCCCCTGCCCCACACCCTCTGGGTCATCCCTCTGTGCCGCACACTCTGGGACATCCCCCTCTTGCCCGCCACCCACCGGATCATCCTCATGACCCGCACTCTCCAAGTGTTCTTCCTCCTACAAAACAGTATTGAAACAATTAGTAATAGTTTATAACTGGCATAAAAAACAATCTGAAAGTTACCTCCTCATCTAGTTGAAATGCAATAGGCCGACCAATTAATGTCGGATCTATGCATCTCAGGAGCTGCTCCTGACGACGTCTGTTTGAAGAAGAGGAACTACCCTGGAATAGGGTGTCCTCCTGACTCGTCGGTGTACTCGTCGGAGTACTCGCCGATGAACTCCCCAAGCGGAAGAGCTTCCTCGTGACACTCTTCATCTTTTTCGACATCCTGTTCAAAATAAGCACAAACAAGCATTTATTAGTAAAGAAGGTTTGTACATATGAAAAAAACATGTAATATGAAGTATATTGCATATCCATGTATGAAAACAATTACTTGTCAATTATCATCAAAATCAGGATCAATTTGTCCTTTTCTCCCCAAAGCACGTCATGTTACTTTTTTCTTCTTATGTTGGTGTTTCCTTTTCTCGGGAACTGCCACATCATTAGAATTGCCGAGAAAAGAATCTGTCGACGATTCTGACTCTACATTAAACGAAGTCGGCAATTCATCATCTTGATAAACCTCATCGACCTCTTCAACCTCCAATTGATAAGCGTCATCACTAGGGGTGTGTAGACGTTCCCGAGGATTCACTTTGTAGACTACCCACCAAGCACTTAGTTTTTCACATGGGTAGGGCATATAATACACCTGCTCGACTTGATGAGCAAGGACAAAATTGTCGCAACTAGATAATCGTTCCGCGTGTTTGACTTCAACCATCCCAAATTGGTTTTCACGAGTACCATGTTTAGGGTCGAACCAATCACAATCGAAGAAGACTACTTTAATCTCCTTATTCCCGGCAAATTTGTACTCGATTATATTTTTGATGATTCCATAATACATAGTTTCGTGTCCTTGTCCATCAACGACCCTTGTAACAACACCAGTATTAGTTGTTGCCGCTAGAGGTCGATATGCTTCAAATATAGTTGAACGGAAGCGGAAACCATTAACATCATAGCGACCGTAACTTTTGGCACTAATACTCCCGTAAGAGAGCTGTCGCAAGTCTATATGTACATTGTCAGCGAGCACGCACTGCAAATCATAAGAGATTATAAGATAATTAACCCAGTAGAGTAAAATAATACGTGTCAGAAAAGGTAAGGATTTACATGTTCTCTGAACCAAGTGAGAAAACTAGGCCCGCCATTTACTCCTTCTCGACGCAATTTATCTAATTGCTTCTCCGTTGGTTGACGACCAGAAGTCAAGTATTTCGAATCAAACATACTGTCAATGTAACGAATAGGTAAACAAACGGGTATAAAATTTGGAGGTAAAATATAAAACTAAAACGAATCACTTACGCGAAATATTGTTCCATCTCTTCCATATTTGAGTACATGTAGAGCAAGGCATTTGTTCGTTCTTCCTGAGTTACATAATATGTCGTGGAAACACCAACAGTTATGCCCTTCCACCCAAATATTTGGAGATCACTACAAGGATGGTCTTCATCCATATGGTACCGTGTAGCAGGTGTGTTGACATTGTGATGCTCAGCGAAGTATACACTAGTGAAGTATGCTATCTCTTTCAATTTAAATTCTTCTGCGATGCAACCTTCAACTCTGGCCTTATTACCAACCATCGCTCTAAGCTTCTTTAGGGACCTTTCAATATGATACATCCACCTATATTGCACAGGGCCACCTACCTTAGCTTCATATGGCAGATGAACCAGTAAATGTTGCATTGGATTGAAGAACCCTGGAGGGAATATTTTTTCCAGTTTACATAAAAGCACCGGGATCTCTTTCTCTAGCATCTCCATCATATCTTTCTTAATTTCTTTCGCACAAAGTTGTCTATAAAAATGGCTCAGCTCAGCTAACGCCTTCCACACATCATCATTCAGGTACCCACGAAACATTACAGGAAGGAGTCTTTCCATTATTATGTGGTAATCGTGACTTTTCAATCCATTTAATTTCCCTGTCTTCAAGTTCACAGCTCTTCTAAATCCCGCGGCGTAACCATCTGGGAATTTCAAATTTTTCAACCACCTCATTACTTGTTTTTTTTCTTTAGGTTTTAAACAAAATGGGGCACGTGGCTTGCCACCACTATTCGTCAACTCAAGGGTTGGTCGATTACAAATCTCAGCTAAATCTCTTCTCGCCTTTACATTATTTTTTGTCCTGTCAGTAAAATCCATACATGTACTTATAATGCTTTCACCAACATTACGTTCCTGATGCATAACGTCAATGTTGTGCATCAGAATTAGTGATTTGACGTACGGCAGTTCCCATAAACCACATATGTGGGTCCAATTATGTTCGGTTCCGAATCCTACAAATCCATCCTCATTTTCATTAAGGACCAACTCATTCAGCATATCAGCGATTTCTGTACCATTTAAACGCCTTGGTGGTCCCTTTACAACAATGTTGTCCTTCTTGAAATTGTTCCTCTGTAACCTAAATGGGTGATTCATGGGCAAAAAGCATCTATGGCAATCAAAGTAACAAATCTTTCCCCCGAAGTTCAGACGGAAACAATCTGTGTCCTTCGCACATATCGGGCATGTCAACCTTCCATGACAACTCCAACCAGAAAAAATACCGTATGCCGGAAAATCGTGGACCGACCACAGATACGCAACTCGAATTTTGAATTTTTGTTTCTGGTCATAGTCATATGCTTCAACTCCTTTCCACAATTGTTTTAACTCTTCAATTAAGGGCTTCAACATCACGTTTAGTCGTGTTCCAGGATGATCTGGACCGGGTATAATGAGACACAGGAACATAAATTCATATTTCATACAAAATGAAGGTGGAAGGTTGTATGGAATAGCAAACACGGGCCAACAAGAGTACGATGATGCCGTTACATTGAAAGGCGTGAATCCATCAGTTGCCAACCCGATGCGAACATTCCTTGCATCACTAGCAAAGTCTGCATCAAAATCATCTAGAGCCTTCCATGCCGCACCATCAGATGGGTGCACCATTACTTGATTATTCTCACGTACACCTTCTTTATGCCATCGCATATGTCTAGCGGTTTTCTTTGATAGAAACAATCGTTTCACCCGAAGTGTAAGAGGCATGTAACGAAGTTGCTTATGAGCAACCTCTGTCGTCACCTTCTCTCCGTCTTCATTTATGACCTCTACGAATCTCGGTTTACCACATTTTAAGCATTTCACCTCATTACTATGTTCTTTCCAGAACAGCATACAATTATCTCGGCACACATCAATCTTCTCATACTCCATACCGAGAGCAGAAAGCATTTTCTTTGACTGATACATATCTTTCGGCACCTTATGGTTCTTAAGAAGGATATCGCTGATCAGATTCAAGAGCTCCTTATAACAATTGTTTGAAAATGCAAACTTTGACTTAATAGCCATAATACGAGTCACGAAAGCGAGAACGCTTACGGTGGTGTGCTCATGCAATGGCTCTTCTGAAGCTCGAAGGATGTCGAAAAACTTTTGAACCTCCGGTGTTGGAGGATCCTCGGGGTTTGATTCAAACTCCGGTCGTATAGCATCAACCATCTCATCCATCCTATCGTCAGCAACGCTATCATCTTCTTCTTCCACTACTAATACCGTTTTTTCAAGGCCTGTCTCGCCGTGAAAAGACCAAACTTCATAACCTGGCACGAAACCATATTTGCAAATATGCAATGACAACGTCCTCTTGTCTTGCCAACGAGAATTTCTGCACTTCATGCATGGGCACCTCGCGCCAGTGTTTGTTGTCAAAGCGAATGCACGATCAACAAATTTCTCAGCGTTGATTACCCACTCCCTCGTGTGAGCTCCACTTTTCATCCAACCACTATACATCCACCGTCGGTCGTCCTCAGCCATTCTATATGCAAAACATTCATTCAATCAAAGTGCTCGCAACAAACACACACCCTGGCCACCCCCCGCCTCCGGACAACGGAGGGGAAGTAGAGGCGGCCGGGCGGCCGATGACGCAAGGGGAAGCAGAGCCCACCGGCGACGCGATTCACCATGGCGTCCGGCGGTGACCGCCTGGACGCCTAGTCGACGCAGGCGATGCCGTGACAACCATGGTCTATAGGAAAAGATAGGTCCTAAACCCACCCAAGAGTGACCGACAAAACGTGGTATTTATGACGAGCCATGAGTCCGAACGAAATTTCAGCAGCATAACCCCGATGTTCTCCAATTGCACGCCTGATAGTGGTGCAATGGAGAACAACAAGGTTATGTTACTGAAATCTCATTCGGACTCATGACTCATCATAAAACCACGCTCTGTCGCCCACTCTGAGGCTGTCCAAAAAGGGACAATTCCGGACCTGCACATCTCACACGCATGACACGTGTGAGACATGTTGGTCCGAAACGGGTGACGCATAGGTTTCGTTACACTATCTACGTTGTTGTCAAATAAAAAATTGCATACGAAAAGAAATATATATAATAAAGTATATATATATGTAATACTAATCACCCAATGAAATCATGCATAATTTATACATAATATCACAACATATATTGCATATGAAAAAAGAATATCACATATAAAACAAGATTCATGCATACCAATGACAAAATTCATAAAATTCATGTATAATCATGACCATGGTTGTCACGGCGCCCCGGCGAGTCCAGTCGCCAGGGGGCCGACTGGACGCCTAGGCGCCTAGGCGGGCGCCTAGGCGTCGCCTAGGCGACCAATTAAATTCAGCGCACAACCACACATAGTTCATACTTCATAGCACAATTAAATTCGTCTAGGCATATTCCATAGTTCATGCCGGGGAGCACAAGGGACTAGGGGAGAGAGCACAGGGGAGCCGGGGAGCACAGGGGAGCTTAGAAAATAGACTCACGGACCGCCTAGGTGCCATGGGCGACACCTAGACTGTCCAGGCGGCCGCCTAACTCACCCAGGCGAGGCGTTTCAGCTAGGCGTCCGGCGGCCACCGCCTGGACGCCTAGTCTCGGCGCCTAGGCGTCGCCTAGGCGACGCCGTGACAACAGTGATCATGACGGTCTAGAATATCAAACTCTATGCTACTAAGTTGTTTCAGAATTTTTCATGACTATTTGCAAATATTTGATATGTTTGGAGTACCCTAGTTAGGGTTCTCCATGTATCACTAAATATCTTCTTGGAGCTCCCTACGTCATATTATTTCTATAAAATAAATCAATATATGACATTCATGCCTTCATGGATGTAGCAATATGAGCTTATCACACCAGTGACAACACGGAAAAACATACAATGAGACAACATTAATATAGGATTATTAGCTCTACTTTTTCTAAAATATCAAGCATAAGTGACGAATGTGGTGAAAATGAAGCCATCATACAAAATGCATATCAACTGTAAAAGGGTGTATATGGCCGAGAGATGAACCTTCAATGCGGGCCAGGCAGCGGTGTTGGAGACGGCGGTGGGGCGGACGACGGCGATGGCCGGGAGAGGGCGGTGGCCGGCGGCTGCCGGGCGGGCCGGGCGGGCGGCCGAGGCGGCGGCCGGGCGGACGGCGGCCGGGCGGGCGGCGGCCGGGCGGGCGGGCGGGCGGCCGAGGCGGCGGCCGGGCGGCCGGGCGGGCGGCGGCCGGGCGGGCGGCGGCCGGGCGGCGAAGCGGCGGCGGCGGGCGGGCGGCGAAGCGGCGGCGGCAGGCGCAGGAGGCGGCGGGCGCAGGAGTGGCGGCGGGGAACGGGCGGGAGTGCGCGCGTGTACAGGGAGTTAGGGCTCCCTGTACGCGCGCGCGGTTGGGGGAAAAGCCCCCTAACTTCCGTCGGCCAACATTAAAGCCGACGGAAGTTAGCTAACTTCTGTCGGCTTTAATGCTGGCCGACGGAAGTTAGGGGGATCCGAGCGGCCGAGGAAAAATCCCCGCTAACTTCCGTCGGCCAGCATTAAAGCCGACGGAAGTTAAGTTAACTTCCGTCGGCCTCTGGAGGCCGACGGAAGTTAAATAACTTCCGTCGGCTTGCCCAAAAGCCGACGGAAGTTATATTGGCCGACGAAAGTTTATCAGTTTCCTGTAGTGAAAGCGATCGGGATGAATGCGCCATTAGCCGATGAGATAGGCAATTTATGCGTATATACCGATGAAAATCCCCCGATATATATATATATATATATATATATATATATATATATATATATATATATATATATATATATATATATATATATATATATATATATATATATATACATACATATATGTGTGTGGTCGGCTCTAGCAAATTTGGTTGTTTATTTTTGAAATTAGATTGATTCAGATTGATGTGTTATTCTGCCTTCTACTGTTCATCACTAATTCCTCTTTGTTTTGATCAGGAATTTTACCTCCACCACTTTGTTTCGATCTAGTGTTCTTGCTACTGAAAAATTAAGTGTTATCTATTGTTTCATTGGGAATTAGTAGATTGCAGCTTGCATGTTGTGTTGGATAATCGTCAGCGTGATCGGCCGCCTCCCAACTGATGCTCGCACACCGCCTCGCCGCTCCTCTCTGCCGCCTCTCCCGCCGGCTGGTCGCCTCCATGTCCGCCGCGCCCGCGCCGCTGGGGCACCGGGAGCCACTGCGCCTGCGCGGCGCGGTGTTTGACAGGGACGGGACCCTAACGGTGAGTCGGTGACCGTCATCGACTTCTCGGCGATGTGCTGCGAGGTGCTCGGTGGGGACGCGGCCGGCGGCGGCTCCGTCGACATACTCCGCTGCATCGAATCCTGGGCGCCCGACAAGCAGCGCAGCGCCTACGAGGTCATCGCGCGGTTCGAGCAGGAGGGTCTCGACCGCCTCCAGATCATGCCCGGTGAACTCATCCGCCTGCATCCGATGTTGATTTCTAGGACCAGGGCTATGTTTTGGTGCTTGGTTTCTTATTCGACTGGTTGTGATTTGGTGTGGGTTTTGAAGGTGCCTCGGAGCTCTGCGGCTTCTTGGACGCATAGCATATCAGGTGAGTGCCCGTCTGATAGAGCTCCCAATCCTAGTTCTTAGTTCCGAAATGTAGCTAGATGTGCTCCTTATATTATCCGTGATGGTTAGTTTCACGATCCATCCAGTTAGAGCTGAATTTATTTTGCTTCTTGAGCATGATTTTGTGCAACAAGCCAATTCTGGACAAACTATATAAATTATACAATTGCTACTGTACCTGGTAGTGTCATCTGTACACCTATTGGCTATTGCTTATATTTCTATTGAATCAAAACTGTGCTCCCTGAACTGTGAACCAGTTATTGATACGCAGCCCAGAATCCCCAGATGTCAACATAGATGAATAGTTATGGTGCAATAGGCCATTGGTTGAGTGCATTGTAGGTTGGAAATTGGATTGCTGGAAAGTTCAATCCGCAACTAGTTCCTGTGCTACTATATGTCTTCATTGTCTTATTTTCTCTTGCAGTTAAAGGCCATCATTGTTCTTACAGTGTTAAGGAGCATGTTATCTGCCAGCTTGAAATGTGGATACATCACAACTTGGTGACTGTTAGGATCTATAAATATCAATGTACTATACATCAAAATTTGTGTATTTGGATTCATGGCTCGATTTTAATTAGATGATATACCGTGTGTGATTATGGCATTATGTACCTCAGTTATCGAGAACATCAACTGAGTGATCTGAAATTGCCTCCTTGAAGTGCCTAATGCATTCTAGAATGTGTTGGTATCATTTTGTAAAACAGACGGTTATTTGTGCGTAGTACTATAGTAGCATAACAACTTAATTAGATGTATTTTTATGTTATTACTTTGTTGTGCTAGCATCATTTGTGGTTTCACTGAGGCACTGAGACCTACCCTCTATTTTTCTCAGAAGGGGTTTAATCACCCGCAATGGGAAGAGTGCAGTTGATTCGTTTCACCAAAGGTTTGGTGTAAGTTGCTGTACTATTGTTATTCTGATCTTCAATTCTTCATGCATTCTAGTGATTTCCCTTGCTCTTACCTGTTGAATATCGATCATACTTGGGCACAGCCACACAGTATACTGAAATACATTATTTTTTATTGGTTTGTCTACCAGTCTTGCACCACTCTGAACATACTTTCTTGTGAACCTTCCCAGTGTTTGTCCCATATTGTATGGAAGGATGTTTGATTTTTTCTGAATTCATAATAATGTTCCGTGAATTGAATTTGCCTGATAATAATGTCTTCTAATATTCTTTCTTCACTCAAGTTGATTCATTGCTAGCTATCAGCCATCTAGCTATCAGCCAAAAGTTGCAATTCTGCAATTGTCTTCAATATGATAAATGTGCATATCTAAAACTCTTCTGTGGATGATGTTTTCTCCAGCCTTAAGCAGAGAATTTCGCCCCTATAAGCCAGATCCAGCTCCACTGCTTCATATTTGCTCCACTTGGAACACTCCACCAAATGAGGTGATCATGGTTGGTGACAGCCTCAAGGATGATGTGAGCATTCTTTTGTGAATTATTTCTATATATAGTGTGCTTTGTACTTTTGTAGCATGGTTTTAATTGTCAAGGTGTACTGTACATATTATTACCTTATAGTTTTCTTTTGCCAAAATTAACATACGAGTCTGCAGTTTGAGTTACCCTTATACCATAGTCATGAAGTCGTGAACCAACATAAATGTTCTAGTGTTGCTTTTATATTCACCTTAACCATAAATTTACATAAGCTGGAGTGCTGTTCGACTGTCACAGTTTTCTGGATCTGAAAGTACCTTATGGACTCTAATACATTATTTCTGGAATGCTTTCCATTGGAAATTTGTGTGCAGGTCGTATGTGGCAAGAGAGCGGGAGCTTTTACTTGCTTGCTCGACAAAACGGAACAGTATGGTCCACATGATTCTTTGCCTGAATATGTCCGACCTGACTTCACTGCGTCTTCACTCTCTGAATTATTCTCGGTGCCGGAAGAGCATTTTGATTTGGCACCGATGGTTTCTGAGAGTAGAATCTGACAGGGGAGTTTTAATTACCTGAGATCTAACATGGAACCAGCTCCTGCACCCTGAATGCTATGGACATTGTCACTGGTATTTCAACTTTCAAGTACCATGAACTACCCTTACAACTAGGAAGATGATGATGCTCTCTACCAAAGTGGATTACGGTGTCATCTTGTCAGTTCTCCTTAAAGGCTTAAAGTGATTCATTGTTCATTGTCCTTAAAAATCCATTGTACTATTCTGTGGCACATGATGCACAATTTGTTGTAAACTACGATAATTCAACCCTCGTGATGAATGGCAGAATTTGCGATACATATATGGGCGGTTCAGAATCTTTGGTCTGTGGTCACCTGGCATATCATCTGTTCGCCCCTGGACCAGGTTTTTCGTTCATGTATCACAATGATTTAACCCAAACTTCAAATGTGTACATGTGAGCCAAACACAACAAACAAACTGACTCTTTGTTGTTTCATTGCATGCAGCATGCTTATGCTCAGTCCTGGAAAAACAGAGCCGAGCAACCTTTCCAGTTTAACAGAGCAAGCAAACAACTGCCACCGTGGTCGCCTCGCCGTGGTCCTCGTAAGTCAGATGCATGTAGCTCCATGATACAAAGCGAAACCAAGCCATCCTGCAACATGTGGCTCCTCCCAAGACAAGAAGAAACTTTGAACAAAAAAAGGCACACAACAGCTGGACATTCACAGCAACCTTTTCCTCTGCTTTAACCGCTTCAAAAGACGACATGAACAAAATTATTCAGTATGCAGACAAGCAGAAGCAACGGCCCACGAGCAATGCTCTTTCTGCAGCTCTCTGCACAACATCGAGTTAACCAACCAGAAAAACACTTGTTTAGCCTCTAAACCAGGTACAATTCCTCCTTCCAATATTTTGAGCCTGCAGCCGCATGGGAACAGAGTAGAGACAAACAAAACATAAGGAACTTGGTCTGAACCCTAATCAGAAAATGATATTTTAAGAAAAAATGCAGCAAAGCCGCACGCTCATGTGGGAGGCACCACCACCATGCCGTCTTTTAAGAACAGAAGTACTAATACCAGTGTTAAAATATAAAGTAAATTGCCTATTTTTTATCAAATTAAGCTTTTAGGTTGAAATGATCAATATATTCAGTTTAATATAATATCAGAGCTTGAGATCTTAAGTTTGAATCCTAACGTTAGTACACAATTAAATAAAAAATTCAGCCAACTTCTATTCTATGTCTCAACCCATTAAACATTTGGTAGGATAGGAAAGTGGCACATGGCCACACTGCACCACGACAGTTGAGCCTAGAACTTAAAACAACAAACCACCTGATAAATTCAACCTGATTGTTTCATCAATTCAATTCATGATCACAACATGACCATCTACTCAACTAGCATTTGCACAACTGAACTGAAAGGTACAAGAACAGCATCATTAGCTCTGTTAGAAGCCTGCAACTACGACACGTTGCACTACAGAGCAACACCCACTACCTAATAGCATTAAACTAAGCATCCGACCTACTGCAAGTTTGTTTCTGCATCTCCTTCCCGCCAAAATCACTTGTCAAACCACAAGGTTAGCTACCTTGTCAACAGCTGCACAACCATCAGGATCAGAGCAGGCTATCAGCCTTGGAAGGCAGCCTCCGGAAGAAGCTCATCAGTGGAGATGGCATCCTGCTGCGGAATCTTGGCGGTCTCATAGCATACAGGCCCCAGAGCGCAACCAGCACCTTCATCGGAATGGCATATGCAATGATCGCAGAGAGGACACAGGCAATTGAGAAAAGCAGAGCTGCTCTCGGATCACGCCAGCTGAGGAGGGCCTGCATTCGCTCACCCTGAGTTGCAATGTCACCAACCACAGTCTGCACCCTCCCTGCCACACTGCGAAGGCGGTCATAGCGGAAGCGCACAACATCTCCCCTGCTTGAAGGGAATGTGTCAAACTCCTCATCAAGCTCATCCACGGTGGCTGCATCTGCATGAGACAGCCTCATCTCCATGTGGGGTGGGTGTCTTGGGCGGACACGGTACCTCCATAGCCCAGTGAATGCCATGGCCAGGAACGCTGTTGGAAGAATCAGCTCTGGCATTGTGACAAACACCAGGAATGTGAATACAGCAAGGCATGAATGCACTGGGCGATGCCAAGAGCGCACAAGCTCAAACCACCTGCCAACAGTGATTGGACCAGAGAGCACAGTGACAAGGCGGAAGAAGTTTGCCTTGCTGCGACGCATACTCCATAGATGTGATCGGTGGTCTAGCATGTACTCAACAACCTCTCTGCCAAGTGGTGGCTCAGCACGGCCAAGGCGAGCTGCTACAACATTGGTAGCCTGGACACGAAGACTCTCAACCTGGCGCACAAGCAGCGGCTCAATATAGTGCATCTTCGGGAGCAGTGGGCGCACATAGGCATGGAACATGTTACCAGCATTGCCACAGCAGAAGCGCACAGCTAGGTGAAGCTCTCCCATCTTCTTGACCCCTGATGAATGCAGCATGAGAAGTGGGTAGGCATGTGTATACACCCTATCAGTCTCCAATGTTGAAAGCCGGATACGAACTTTGCCGATGCAATTATCACGGACAGCCAACGTGGTATTCCCAGAAGCCAGTTTGTCAACATGGCAATTGTCAAACACACCAACCGTAATGACGGTGCAAGGGTCAAACACCTCCCATGTGTACTGCTCATTCCACCGAGGACACACAGAATCAACGACAGTGCGAGTGCGGATCCACTTCTGGCCATACTTTGCAACACAGTACGCATCAGTTGTCGCACCTCTGCCATCACGGGCCTTCATTGGTATCAATCCAGTGGCACCAAGCACACCAAGCTCAAGAACCCCAACATGTGGTTGCCACAGCTGTTTTCCAGTAGGCTGGAGGTCGCTGCTGTAAGCAGTAGCCTCATCCAGAACATGGTAACCCCCATCAAGACTTAGCCTGAGATGCACGCGGCTTCCAAACCTATTCGAATTGTTGCTTGCAACATTGCCACGGTCTAGCCCAAACCACCTGGACACAACGGCCTTCTCATCCCAACGCCTCTCACTGGAGGATACTGGAATGACAAGGCGACCAAGAACATCATCCCTTCCAGGGGAGACATGATCCTCCAAAGACAACACCAAGAACTCCTCAAATGGCTCAGCGACCACAAACATCAGGTCTTCGTTCCAGAATGGGCTTGATGGCCCCCGATTCACCGCCATTGGCGCTGGCCGTGTTCGCAGCATTTGACTCCCAACCTGTGCACGCACAAAGAGCTCTGGATACCGGCCAATTGACATTGGCCCCTTATCCATGGGGATCAAGTCCTGTGCCTCGATGACACACACACGAAGGTACCAAAGCTTGGGGGCGACGTACACCTTGGACTTGATGGAGCCCAATGGTCCGTAGCCGTGGACTCCGGCCGCCTTGGAATGCCAGGCCTCCGCGAAGGCCTCGTCAGCCTGGGTGCCGAACCAGACGGCGATCATCACCTCCACGGCGCCGCGTTCGCCCTTGCGGTCCTCCATGCTGTACCACTGCGGGGCGAGCGTGCTATCCGGCGGTGCGCGGCGTGGCACCTCGGAGAGGTCGAACCAGACACGGCCGACATGGTCGTCGCTACCGCGAGCGCGCACGAACACCTCGACGAACGAGGACTGGATGGTCTCCTTGGAGAAGGCGAACACCTGGTCCCAGTGATGTGCGGCGGTGGCCGGGGTCACGCCTCGGTAGTTCCCCAGTTTGACCTCCGCGACGGTCTCGCCCACTGCCGCCGCACCGCGCGCGCGCACCACGCGCACGTACAGGTACTGCATCTGCTCGACTAGGTCGTAGGTCGCGCTCGCCTTGTCGGCTGTCGTGCCGCCCCCGAGGCGGGGCCGCGTCTCCTTGAGAGAGAAGTCGCCGGGGCCGGAGAACACGGCCGAGGCGGGGTAGGGGTCGGCGAGCATTACCGGCTTCATGAGCACCGGAGCCGGGGGCGGCAGGTTGTCCATAGGCGCCTCCGGCTGTGGAGGCGGCGGCTGCACGGTCACCACCGGCTGCTGCTGCTGCTGCTTCTTGGCCCCATTGATTGGCGGCGCGGCCACTACCTCCGGCCCAGATACCACCGCTTTCACCGGCTTCTCTGGCTTGGACTTGACAACCATATCGCCGGAGTTGGTGCGATAAATCTTCAAGGTGATCTCGCCGCGGATGTGGGAGAACAGGCTGCGCTTCTCCAGCGTGAAGAGCTGCGGAACGGCTTCCTCCCCAGGGGCCGGAACGCCGGCGGCCGGGACACGGACCTTCCCAAGGAAGTTTCGCCCGTGCGGCGCCGTTCCGCCGCCAGCCACGGACGCGCCACGCTCATTGTAGACACCGACGTCGATGGCGCGGTAGGGCAGATCATCCGGGTCGGCAACGGCGAAGACGAGGCGTTCGTTCCAGACAGGGTTGAGTTCCTTGGGCCTGGCCCGCGTGCAGCGCTTCTGGTGCTCGAACTCGACCTCGACGTAAGCCGACGAGGAACCCTGGCCATCCTTAGGCATGAGGTTGTGCGCCGCCACCACCTCCACCACCAGCTTCTCCGCCTTGGCCATCTCAGCGCGGACACCACCACTTCCACGGCACTCCCGGCCGATCTTCTTCCAAAGATTCAAACTTTGTAAAGATTTCAAACGGACGATGGCCGAGTTCTTGGCTTGGGGGTTTTGGGGGGAAGGGGTTTATACGGTAGGGTGGGGTTGCGAGGCGGAGAAGGCAGACGCGCGTGGAGGAATCTCCATCATCGCAATCGATGAGGTGAGGTCAGGGAGAAAGAAAGGTGTGGGCTCTGCTCTCTGCTCAACTTAAGCTCACGCCGGCGGCGGTGGTGGATGGTGCTCGGCTCTCCTCTGGGCTCTGCTTGAGGTGTTGGCCGTTTCGGTTTTGGACCTGACTGCTCTGCTGCGTCTACCTGTGCATTGGGCGGTCAAACCAACGGGGAGATCAACCAGAGTATCCGCTTCAATGCAGTGAGCTGGAGTGGCCGATTTGCTTCGATCGATATCCATTTATCCACCAGGGAAATGAAAGTCTCAAAGAAGTGTTTAATTACCGTGATATAAATGCAATCGCAGTAGAAACGGCAGATTCAGAAAAGGGGCCCTTCAGTAAATGGGCTGGCTGCCAGAGGCCCGCTGTAAATGGAGGAAACGATGATACCATTCTAAGAGCATCTTCAAAAGCTCTCTATTTTTCACTCTTCATTTGTCTATTTACCTAACTCTTCGAAAAATTCTTCATATTTGTTTTCAACTCCAACAGACTTTCTATTTATAACTCTCTAAAAAAATTTACTCTTCCTTTTAAAATCCCAAAATATTTTAAAAAATTTGATTTCTATTTGAAATCCCAATTTCTAATCTTAGAATTTAAAAATACCCAAATTATAAAGTTTTTAAATTTTATAAATTAAAAAATATCTTCTTTTTATTTCTATTTTCTTTCTTTTTTCTTCAGCTTTTTTTCTTTCTTTCTCTTTCTCTTTTTCTTTCTTTCACTTTTCCTTCTATCGCCGCCGCTGACACTGCATTGGCGGTTTGGTGCGGAGCTTTTTTCCCTGCATGGTGCGGTGCTGCAGTACTAGTTGTTGCGGTTGACACTGTTAGGTGGGGCCTACACCATTTGGCTATCCAAATTGGCTGGCCAAATCTTGCCAGTGAAGATCCTAGTTTGGTCAGTAGGATGGCTTTGCTAGCCGGTTGGCCATTCTATTGGAGAGTGTTTTTTCAGTTCAATGGCTAAAATTTAGCTTAGAGAGGCATTTGGCTATTCTTTTGGAGATGCTCTAAGGATATCGTACGATCAACGAAAGTTAAGGAAAGTCTGATCAAAAATAGACAGAGAAACTTGTCTGTTATAACACTATCAGACATGAAGGAGCCGATGATGAGAAGATGAAGTTTTATCCAGAATCAGTTATGATAGACTGCTTAGATGATAAGTCTTCGGACTATAAATATGTATCTCTTAGTTAAGTTGACACACATCTCTGTCAAACAACTACTCAGTGCATCGTCTCCCTTGGCCTCCCAAGGTTAATTCCAGCGGGATTCGGCACTCAGAGTTAGGCTGCATCGTTTCGATCTCCGGTGAAGAGGTGAGTCCTGCCACCCCCGACAACCATATCGACTAGGTTAGTATCCTCACGACTGCATTAATTTGATCTCTTGATGTGAATGTCGAAACAGTATGGTCGCTAGTTTATCTCGGTGTATTAGCTAGGTCTGAGGCTACATCAAATTGATCTCTTAGATTGATGTGATCTAGGTGTAGTAGTTTGAGGCTTCATCGGTTCAGTCTGACATCTCTTGCTATTGTATCTTTTCATGTTGTATACCTTTCATCTAAATAAAGCATGCCCAATACTTTGACATATTATTAAGATCATCGTGATTAGCTATTGTCTTGGTTAGGTCCGATCTAGTTATTGTGATAATTTTCATGATATAGATATGTTATCTGGCACATTTTATTTATTTCTGTCGGAGTACAAGTTGATAGGTTATCTTCAATTCAATGCCACATCTTATTCGCCATCGGAAAAGCAATCATCATCCCATACGTGTAAACTGCCTTTCTCATCGGCCGATGGTATGCTCGCCCGATTGCTTTGCTCGTGGTCATCAGCCTTATGGTTGATCAACATAATAGTCTATGAATATCCTACCCTCATTGTGGTCATCAGCTCAAAATAGCCGATAGGCTATGCTACTAATTATCTTTTCATGTTTTCCTTATTAGTTGCAGGGTCAAACTGATTAGCACGCCTTGAACCCCTTTTTCTAAGAATGTAGGACCTGCACTAGAGTTAAGCAGATCTCATAGGCCATACGTGTGTTAAAGTATGACTAAAAAATGCACCAATAGTTTCCTATAATGTATTTACTTTGATATTGTCTTTTGCATTCTCATGTTCCGTATCCCGAATGCATGCCTCAACTCCCAAGGCAACACTCCATGCATCAAAAGCAACATGCATAGGCAAACCAACAAGTAGCAAAACATAAGGCAACAGAAGGGCCAACGCATGGTAGCTATAAGTTGTTGTTGTCTCATGAAGGAGAAGGAGCATACTAGCTGACATTACCCCACGAAAAAGGATGAGCATGGCAGCAACGTGAAGGAGAAATATCAGCACGATGACTTCGATCTCGACTTCTAGGTGAGTGGCATGGTCGGGGAGCCCAAGGAACAACACAACGACACCGTCGAGAAGGAGTCGCATGTCAACATCGAGCTCGACTTCTAAGTGACCGGTGTTGTCGTGGACGAGAAGGAACAACACAGCCGATTTTTGGACTGAGTGGAAATGATATTTTCTTTTATGCCTATGAAAATTAAATGTCTAATAAAGTAACCATAGCAAAGTTTCGAGGGATATGTTGTGAACTTATCTTCAATCTGGACTTTTGATATCTAGACAAACTACTCTAAAATTTGAAAGTAAATTCTGAATATTTTGTGATCCGTGAATCTCATTTGGAAGAAAAATGAAAACAAACTATTAGCATCACAATATCAAGAAGATAACATGTGGATCAAATGATTGCATGATTGTAATTGCAACAAGCTTTCAATAACTAATCATTTTACATGTTACAAGCAACAAGTTTGGTTGTAGCTTGGGTGACCAATGAAGCTTCACAAGATATCTAAATAGGAAAACGATTTTGTCTCTCAAGACTATCTTTCTTCGTGTGAGGGATTTTGAACTTGTTTGAGTCTTCTACTTTTATCACTTCTACCTGAATGTTTGTAGCCATCTTCTACACTACTCCATCTTGGATTTCTTTGCTTTGATGGTTGTATAGCAGTCTTGGCTTTAAACATAATAGCTAACGAGAAGTCTGATGTGTGAAAAAACAAGGCACAAAGCAAAAAAAAAGTACGTGCGCTAGGCAAAAAAGAATGTGAGCCAAAGAAAAACAAACAACATCAAGCATGCATGCAGGAAGGGTCATAAAAACAGGCAAAAAATATAGAGGGAGGATTCAAACTCATCATATAGTGCTCAAATGGTTGCGGTGGTAGTGGGATGGTGTTGATGCCAAGATTTGGTAGAAACCTAGGCCTACTAAAGATGTCACACAGTCAATATAAGTCAAAGAGGTCTGGTCAAAGATAGTCAAATAAGACCATCCATAACGTATGCATGATCGGATAGGAAGAGACGATGGAGATAAGAGCGGAAAGAAGATGAGGATTACTCAGGATCAGTTAAGGATGAGTTACTTGGACGACAAGTCTACGGATTATAAATATGTACCCTTTAGCTTAGGTTAACACACACAACTCTGTCAAACAACTACTCGACGCATTGCCACCCTTGGCTTCCAAGGTTATCTCGGCGGGATTCAGCCCTCAGAGCTAGGGTGCATCGTTTGATCTCTGGCAAAGAGGTGAATCCCACCACCCTCGATGTCCGTATCGACTAGGTCAGTATCCTCATGGTTGTATCAGTTCTGATCTTTCGAGGAGAACGTCAAAACAGTACGGTCGATGATTGTTCTCGATGTATTAGCTAGGTCTAAGGTTGCATCAGATTGATCTCTTAAATTGATGTGATCTAGGTATGGTAGTTTGAGTCTTCATCGGTTAAGTCTGACATCTCTTGCTGTTGTATCTTTTTCATGTTGTATACCGTTCATCTAAATAAAGCATGCTTGATACTTTTACATATTATTAAGATCATCGTGATTAGCTACTGTCTTGGTTAGGTCTGATCTAGTTATTGTGATGATTTTTATGATATAGACATGTTATCTGGTGCGTTTTATTTATTTTTGCTGGAGTACAAGTCGGTAGGTTATCTTCAATTCAGAGCCACATCTTATTTGCTATCGGAGAATGACCATCGGCCTATACGAGTGCACTGCCCATCTCATCGGCCGATGGCACATTCGCTTGATCGCTCTGGCCATGATCATCGGCCTTATGGTCGATCGACATAATGCTTCACCATTTTTCCATCCTTACTGCGGTCATAAGCTCGATAGCCGATAGTCCATACTATTGATCATATTTTCCTATTTAACCTTATCAGTTGCAGGGTCAAACTGATTGGCACGCATTGAACCATTTTTCTAAGAACATAGGACCTGCATTGGAGTTAAGCAAATCTCCCAAGCCACACGTGTGTCAAAGTGTGACCAAAAAAATGTACCAACAAACGGAGAGAGAATATTAAATACAATTGTCATGGACCTATTTAATATATGTAAATAAGGAAATATATCCACTAATTAAATTTCCCTTGGTATCTGAAATCATATCCAAAACCACTTTCTTTTGAAAATTTGTAGGACTAAAATGGGCGACTAGAGGGGGTGAATAGGCGCATCAATAAATTCTTTTGAATTGATGAACTTTTCTAAACATCCAATGCACCTCTAAAGGAACAAGCGGAAGCAATTAAGTTAACACAGCAAAAACCCAGAAAAAACAAGTGCTATCACTCTTCTGTCATATATGATATGACACAACAATCTGAGAGATCACAAGCACTTAAAATAATCTAACCTTCAAAAACCGACCGATATCCTAATCGAAAAGATACATGTACAACACATACAAGGCAGATTAAAAAATATTCACAGACTAGACAAGCAAATCATTAAGTGCTAGAAAAACATCCTTCGATCATAGGTATTTCACAAGGCACAAGATAAGTGACCACAGTTCACAAGCATTTAAACAAGTTTAAGACATGCACTTGGATCACATAGATAAATCAATCAACACGCAAATATCAAATTGGAAATAAACTACTTATAGTTGTTGAACCAAATTCAGAATAAACTATAGAATTAAATGTAGTTGCATGAGGATCGAGATGGGATTACTATTCAACTGTTCCTATGCACAGTGTGACTCCCCTAGAAGCAACACCCCACACCAGGGAGACCCAACACCACTTGTACCTAGAAGCTTCACATTGCTCCTCGCTGCTTCGCACCTCACGCTTTGGGACTTGGACGCCACGCGCCTCTAGCAGCAGGCGCTACAGCACACCACACGGCGCCCATCTATACACGCCAAACATAGAAGCAGGTAGAGAAAATCAGCAGTGATTCTGCCCTGAGAAAACCGCGTCGGTTTTATTTAGTACAAAAAGACCAGAGCTAGAACCAGTGCAGCAAAACGGTGAGATTTCTATGGTGGCACTAAGGGTTTCTATGCAGCAGCGCTAAAATTGGAACATCAAAAGTCGGCTGAAGAAAAAGGTTTAGAACAGAGGAGGAAGACAACCAAAAAGGTGACCCATATTTTTGAGAATTGGTAAAGTGATTTCAGAAAATGGGTGCTAACCTTAGAGGGTTAGGTGGCCTTTTATAGCCAATTCAAAAACAGGAAATAACTCAAATACCCCTAGGGTTTTTACAAACTCGAAGGCCCACAGGGCTAAAAAATAAATCCTATCTAAAGGTAGTTTGTTCTAATTTAAAGCTTTCGTAGCGACTACGACTTCTCTTTAGGACGCTTCGATCTCGATCTGACAGTTTTGAGCTGAAACCGACAAAGCCCTCTAGATCACCGACACGTGTCACCAATCTGCGAAATCGACCGCCAACAAGTCTCTACCGCTCTCGATCCGTCGAGCCATCTTGTCACTTGCACTAGCCTCCCTTTCACTGACTTGGTCAACACGCTGTCTCGATCATCCGTCTATCCATGTCTTGCTTCATCTCCACGTGTACGCTTGAGATCTTACTCAACTTCACCCAGCCTCCTTTATCATCTAGTATCAAGCTCTCCACTTGACCCTGATCACCCCATCGTTGACAGTTGACTTGCAACTCAACCCTGCACAACATGAGACAAACAAAACACGATTCTCCCACACAAAACACACACTGATCCCTTTAGTGAACACAAACAGCCAATCATAAATCCAAACTATTTAATCAGACAAACTTGTCAATCACTCATCACAAAGATAAAACCATAGTGAAACTTCACTTGGTTTCTCAAAATTGAAGGGAGTATATATGTTATGTCTTAGTACAAGGTGTTGGTGCGTTTTTTGGTCACACTTTGACACACACGTGGCCTGGAAGATCTTCTTCACTCTAGTACATGTCCTACGTTCTTCGAAAAAAGGTTCAAGGCGTGCTAATCAGTTTGACCCTACAACTGATAAGGGAACAAGAAATATGACATTAGTAGCATGGCCTATCGACTATCGAGCCAATGATTGAGACGAGGGTGGGATATTCATGGAATATCATACCGATTGTCCATAAGGCCGATGACCTGAGATGAAGCGATCGGGCGAGCGTGCCATCGGCCGATGAGATGAACAGTGAACCGTGTAGGCCGATGGATGTTTTTCCGATGACTTATTAGATGTATTGTGGAATCGAAGATAACCCATCAGCTTGTACTCCGATGTTAATAAATAAAACGTGTCATATAATAGATCTATATCATGAAAATCATCAAAATAACTAGATCAGCCCTAACCAAGACAATAATTAGTCATGATGATCTTAATAATATATCAAAGAATCGAGCATGCTTTATTTAGATGAACGGTATACAACATGAAAGAGACACAATAGCATGAGATGTCGGACTTAATTGATGAAGCCTCAAACTATCACACCTAGATCACATCAATCTAAGAGATCAAACTAAACTGATGCAGCCTTAGAGCTAGCTAATACACCGAGAACAACCGGTGACCGTACTGTTTCAAGGTTCACCTCAAAAGATCAAACTTAATTGATGCAGTCGTGAGGATACTGATCTAATCAGTACGTACGTCAGGGGTGGCGGGACTCACCTCTTCGGCGGAGATCGAAACGATGCAGCCCAGCTTCGAGTGTCAAACCCCGCCGGAATAAACCTTGGAGACCAAGGGTGGCGATGTGTCGAGTAGCTGGTTGACAGAGATGTGTTTTTCTAAACTAACTAGGGAAACATATTTATAGTCCGGAGATTTGTTGTCCAAGCACTCTATCTTAACCGATTTCTAGATAATCTTCACCTTCCTTTTCCGCACCTTATCTCCATCAACTTCTTTTGCGTCTGATCGTCTTGTAACAGCATGGACGGGCTTCCTTGACTTTCTTTGACCGGACCTCCTTGACTTATGTTGATCGTGCGACATTTAGTGGGTATGGGCTTTACCAAATCTTGGCGTCAACACAACATCACAGATCACGACTCAACTGTAAATATATTACACTAGTATTTATTTAGATTCGTCTAACTCCATTTTCTATGTTATTTGTGGGTGTCTAGTGGTTTTTTTCATTTATTCACGTGAAAAGATCACCCAATGACCAAAACAATAAAGCTACTGCATAGCAACTCATAGGGGCCTAAAATTAACCCTTTAGACTTTGGGAAGATTACATAATCTCTAGATCTAGATTATGCATATCTAGATTTTCTCGTGCATTGTTCATGTCGTGTTAGCCACTCTATAGGAAAGTCTCTACCTACTAGAGACCAGGGAGGGGTTGACAGTGACCGGCTCAATCTAACAGGAAGTGTGATATTAGCTTTCTTGTTGTAGGAAGTGTCACTTGATAGAGCACACATGCTTTGACAAAAGTTGTTATGTATTATCATGTCACCCGTGCAAAAACTTTGTATGTGAAAGTGGATATATCATATCACCTTAAATGAAATGGTACATTATGGCCAAGATAAAACGATGAATCATATTTTAGTGAATCCATCGACGTGTCATAAGTGTAAGTTAAACCTACTTTGAATATGCCTGAGCTCAGGACGGTTAAGCTCTCGAGATTCCACCTTGTTCTTAAAAGACTCAAGAGATTCATCATGAGATCATTGAGCTTAGGGGGAGGCACCTCAGGGGTGGATCACTTAGGGATATCCAAGAAAAGAACTAGGTAGCCCCTACCACATTGTATGGGCGACAAGGCTGCTCAATATTGGCCCCATGGGTTTGATTCATTTAGATATTCTTTTGAGGATTTAATACATGGTATCACACCACCTTCGTTAGAGGGAACCCTAGGTTCTATAACATCAATAGTGTCTATCGGGGAAAAATAATCCAATCATGCTTAAAGCCTAAGTAGTTTGTCTAAAAAGGTACTTTAAAGATATAAGCATAGCACCTAAAGCTTCGAAGGTCAAGGGTGCTTCGGGGGAGGCACTCCAAGGCACATACGATTGAACAAAAGGCCCTAAAGATATGCCTACCTTTTAGGGGCATCTCACTCCTAAGGGTCATTGCCATGTAAGAATGGATATTTGCTTTCTAATTGTATTCACACTAGAGTTTACTATTTTTTCCCTATGAGTATTGTGTACAAAGTCTGCAATGATTGTTGTAACTGGAGGGTAAAATAGTATTATCTTATTGTATTTTATCTATATATACCTTCCCTTTCTACTTTAATTGGGAGACAAAAATATAATCTCAAGAAGCACCATGAACTGGACGTAAGGTTATTATACCCTTTGGAGACCTGAACTAGTATAAAACCACTTCATAACCAGTAGCCCTTCGAGGCTAAGCAAACATGTTAAGCGTAAATTTTACGCTACAATAGTGTCTAACTAGATTATCGGTTAATAAACTAAAAGTTGAACCGACAAGTATTAGATGAAATCAACTCTTTAAAATGCAACTGTTTTTGCGAGGACAGAGTAAAGTTGCCAAAATTCTAAATTAATCTTTAGTGATGGGAAACATTGATACCCGTCACTAAAGACCTATCTTTAGTGACGCGTGTGAGACCCAACACTGAAGACCGACCTTTAGTGACGCGTTAATATCTAGACCCATCACTAAAGACCTACCTTTAGTGACGTGTGAATATCTAAACCTGTCACTAAAGACCACTACATACGAAATTTTTTGAAAATTTGGGCGGGCAGAAGAACACTAGCCCGAACACATACACACACTATTATAAAGCTCTGTCTCCTCTCTTTAGTCTTTAATCTCGACTATTCTATAACTTACCTCCCTTGCTCTCTCTACTTGATTTTTACCATTCTCATCTCGAGCTCTATCGATGGCGGCCGACGTCACTACAAGATCTACTCAACGGTGACCGGCATTACTTCATGCTCCACTCGACCATGAGCTCATCGGTATTGAACTACTTCAACAAATGGTATAAAGTTATTATTATTGCTTCACCAAATCTTATTGCTTTCTATCCTCCATTGTTATCACCTCTTATCTATTTCTTTATCATTGCCTCTCCTCTATTTTGTCTCAAGGTAGACCCCTCACCGATGATGACCACATAGAAATCACATCGGAATAATGACAAAAATGACGAAAAGAGAACCTACATGATCATCTCGGATCTAATTGTTAACTCATTTGAACTGAAATAAACTAAACAAAATTTTATAAAAATAGATCTAAAATGAAAAAAATCGACCTTTAGTGACATGTGGACATCTATACCCATCACTAATGGTCCACCTTTAGTAACGCGTGAAGATCTATACCCGTCATTAAATATAACCTTTAGTGATGCGTAAACATCTATACACGTCACTAAAGGTGACCATTAGTGACGGGTAAAGATGTATACCCATCACTAAATGTCACCTTTAGTGACGGGTGTATATCTGTCACTAATAATAGGTCATTAGTGACACGATAAGGGTGACGAGTATGATGTTCATTACTAATGACTGTTATGACCCATCACTAATATACCTTAGTGGTGATCTCTTCAACAATCCACATAAATTTATTATATTTATTGTTAATTGAGCAATGAAATCATTATATCTTTTGTTAAGCTTAATGTAATCACTTCACATCAGACTAATTTATGATGATTCTTTCTTAGCGCATGTCACCCCTTCCTGAAGGTAAAGTTCAAAGGGACATGTGCAAGGAGCTACTATTGCGGGAAAATAATCTAGTCATGCTTAAAGGCTAAGTAGTTTGTCTAGAAAGGTACTTTGAAGTTATAAGCACATCACTCAAAGCTTTGAAGGTCAAGGGTCCTTTAGGGGTGGCACTCCAAGGTCCGTATGATTGAACGAAGGGCTCCAAAGATCTACCTCTCCTTCGGGGGCATCTCACTCTGAAGGGTCACCATCATATCTGACAAGACATTTTTTCTAAGTGTATTTATAGTAGAGTTTACTATTTTGCCCTTACGAGGTATTGTATATAGAGTCTGCAATAATGGTTGTAACTAGAGAGTAAAATAATATTATCATATTGTATTATGTTTATAAATACTTGTCCTTTCTACTGTAATGGGGAGACAAAAAGATAATATCAAGAAGCACTAAGAACTGGACATAAGGTTATTATCCTCTTCGGCGACCTGCACCAATATAAAACAACTTTGTAAGCAGAAGTCCTTCGAGGCTAAACAAACCTATTAAGCGTAAATTTTATGCTACGACAGTGTCTAACTACATTCTCGGTTAAAAAACTAAAAGTTGAACCGACAAGTATTAGATGATTTTTTAAAAAAATGCAATTGTTTTTGCTAGGACAAAGTAAACATGGATCATTCCTAAATTTTACAACTTTAAAGTTTGCACTACCTGATCTCTTCATCGATCCACATAAATTTATTATATTTGTTGTTAATTGAGCAATGAAATCATTATCTCTTTTGTTAAGCTTAATGTAATGACTTCACATCTGATTCATTGCTATTCCAAGTAAACATATTCATAGTTTTTCAAGTTTTTCACAGCTTACAACAATTTTTAAACATATCAAAGCAACTTTTCAAAAAAAAATTACTAAACACATTATTAGGCTTTGATGAATTTTTTAACATATCAAAGCAACTTTTAAAAATTTCAACTAAACACATTATTAAGATTTGATGAATCTATTATATTATAAAGCAGTAATTTTTACAACATTTTCGTATAAATCGGTATAGTTTCCGAGGAATTTAGAAATTTTTGAAGATTAAAGAATTTCACTCTAATTTTAGAAATACCAAAACTAAAATATTTGAATGGTTTAAAGATTTCCAAGGAATAACAGGAAACACTTGAGATTCCAAATAATTAGTGATTCAGAACTGAATGCAAAATTGGAGATTTCCATTTCGAATATAAAACTAGAGAAATGGACTTTCTATGAGATTTTGAAAAGGTTAATGGTTTTTCGGAAAAGTAGGATAAATTGGAGTTTGAAAAATATGATAGAAATTCCAAGAATACATGAATTAATTGAAGGTTCGAATGCATCGAAACATTAGACTTGAGGTAAAGTCGGCGACTTAAATTTTGGATATGAAAGAAAATGTTTATTGACTTTTCTTTTAAATCGAGGTACAAATAATAAAAGAATTAGACAAAAACCTTTCATAGGAAAGAAAAGAATTGCATTAAAATAATTACTGATATATATTTGTTTTGAAAGTTTAATTCCTTTGCTCCAAAATTTAAAGGAAATTTTTGGGAAACAAATTTTAAAGCGAAAAGAATTTCATGAAATTCTTCCATCGCGATTAATTTTGGAATGCAATTTTTAGGTCTATATTTTAGCTTTATTTATTCAATTACTTTATTATAAATAAATTCTAAAAAATGATTTATTAATTCACTCATTATTATTTAATGCCTAATTAAAATTTAGGGTATTACAACACGGGATATGAAAACTGACTCGATTTTAGATCATGATCACGACATAAGATCGGGTTGTTCCCATATAAATACATGTCTATTTGTTCAGTTCCAAAAGTATATAGAATAGAGAGAACGACTAGAGATAATAGATTAGATTAGAACTAAAAACCGAGTTAGGGTTTTTGACTTGTCTCTTTTTTTTGTTGTGTTGTCGCCGTAATCTACTCCATCCCATCTGCCGACATGTACCGGTGAACAGGAGAGCAAGTCTCTGGAACCTCTTGCTCTTGTGATCCTGCACTGGGAGAGAGCGAATAAGGTTTTTGGGAAGCGCTCCACGCGATGGCTCACGTCTGTCACCACGGCGCGCCTTCCATCCACATATATCGCCAGTCACCATTTGGTACTACAATTTGACACTAACAAGAACAACTCTACACCGATTGCAGTTTCATCTCCGACTACAATACAATACGTATGTTACTTTTGCTCAGTTATTGATCATGTTTTGTCAAATGTTGATTGGTAATTTTCTGTTTAGCAGTATGTTAGATACGCATATACTAGTTCTTGCGGATATCATGATTTATTTATTTTGAAAATTAATTACAATTGTCTAATTATCCAACGCAGGTCATGACAAGGGAGGACGAGCGCTATGTACAGGCCGGTGTGAGACTGATGAAGCATATGCCGAGCAATTCGAATCCCAAGCAGAATTACCAGCTAGAGTTTTGAATTTTAGCCTTTCAATTTTTAGTTTCTTCTCCATTTCCTTTTGTATGTAAGAGTGTTCATCAATCATCATCACTGCGGGAATTGAGTAGATTTGTGTAAAAATCCTATAAGATACATGTGAAATTTCTACGTTCTAAAGAGCTCAATTTAATTCGGACCTTTCATTTGTTTCTGCCACTTTTGGAGGCTTTAGGAAACTGAACCTGAACCTGACGATGCATTTGGGTTTGCTCCTCGTTTTTATGTAGTTCTTCATTTTTTCCACCTTACCTCTTCTTTGCTGCTCATCCGCTGGTTTAGATTGGATAATTTGAACTTGCTTGAGTTGCTTCTTGTATAGCTTAAACATCTTATCATGTGTACGTTTTGAATTTGTATATGGATAATTATGTGTAAGTCTTAGCTTAAACGTTAGGTTGGTATGTTCTTGCTTTGTTTAAGTATAACACAAGGATATAATCTCACAAACTTACTACATATTTCACATCGATTTCTTCATCCAAACAAAAAACAAGACAATTTCAATCCACTTTAATCCTCCAAGCAAACAGAAAACAAGACGATATCGTCCCACTCTATTCCTTTAACCAAACAAAAAGTAGATACAATTGTATCCCTCAAACCAAACAAAGAACAATCTCATTCTAAAAATACGCAAAATCAGCTAGTCTCACCTCACGGTAACCCTAATCTGAGTGCTCGATTCCGAGTCGGCAGCCAGATGTGGGGCCCAACAGTAGAAAGCACGACAACCATTCTACGATTCTACCGTTGCCGGGCTTCCTTCATTTTTTCCTCCGATAGTTCATGTGTTCGATGTAAAATTTGATTCTCCTAGGCAGTGTCTGTCTTTCTAGTTAGTGTATATGCCTTTAACTTTTATGTCTTTTTAGAAATATATAGATTTTATAGAATTTTTATATGATTTAATACTAATACTCCAAAAAAATAGAATTACTCTATTTCAAAGAATCTCAGTGGTAATTGGTTCACGGACGTGACATATGGTAAACAATATATGCGTTGTAAAAAATCAAATAGTTTAAGTTAGCTTGATATAACTATTCATCATCTTAAAATACATCATCATCTTAGAGCATCTACGAAAGAAACTCTAAAGAGTTTCATTCCCTAAATTTTAGAGATTACAACATAAAAATTAGTTTCAACAGATATTTTAAATAATTCTCGAAAATGAGATTCTCCCTAAATCTTTTTATATCCTCCCTACTTATAATGATTGTCTCTTATTCTCTATCCGCCCTGGTCTTATCTATTAGTGATGAAGTACAAAAGATACATGCATATAAAAACAAAGAGAACATATTTAATAATTATGATCCACTTATCGATGATAAAAAGTAAAATATAAAGAATATGCTATTGAGATTCTGTTGGAAATCATAAAATTTAGAGATTAAATTTATTAGGAGTAATTCTTATATAATATTTTAGAGAACAAAAAATATCAACTATTTTGGAGATGCTCTTAACTAAGTTTAATGTTTGACTAACACGTTTGGAATCTTTTTTATAAATCATATATCAAATCTGTAATTGTATTTACTGAAATTAAATTTATAAGAAAGCTACGAGTCAGCCCACGAATTTAGAAAAATATCGACGGTTACATCTACCGATCAAACAACTGACATACATCGTATCTCATTCTTTAAAAATCCTCGAACCAGATAAGCCATTGAAAATGCAAAGCTTGAAGTTGAAATACGTGCTGTATTTATTGGGAGTAGTGTAGGTTGGCAGCAGCAGTCCAGGGGTCAGGTGTTCATGTCCACAGGTAAGCAGTGGAGTATACCAACCACTGTCACCTCGAGAGCAGGAGAACTGTCTCCATGGGGCCCACCTGCCATTTTCTGTGAGTAGATGGCATAGAGGTCTGTTACGGAGTTAGCTAAAACTAGATGAATATATATGATATTTTATTAACTAGTAATTTTTAGATGTTCACATAGATGATCTGAGGTACTAAATAATAATTTTTAAGGGGTTACCGTATTACCGAGGCTTCTTTAAAAAATGTGGACTTTTAAGATAAATTTAATAAATTATTAGTGAGGTAAAATATGAAAATATTTATTATTGGCAAGAAAAAATTATATAATTTCTTAATTTATAAACTGATGATATATAAAAAAAGTTTTTTGGATTTTTTTGAACAAATAGAAATAATTTTTTTAACAGAGAGTATTAAAAAAGATGGATGGCAATTGGCAACACAACGACAGGATTTTCGGGTAGAGGAATGTCTTGCGCGGTCCCCACCCAGTGCTGGCGCTGCGGTTGACTGAAACGTGGGCCCCGGAAAAGGTAGGGCCAGCGGGTAAGCTCCTGGGGGTGGCCGCTCGCAACAAAGTGAGCCCGCGGGAGCGAGACAGTGGAACGGCTAGGATCGCGCGCCGAGATTCGTGTAGGCATGGGCGGAGGTGGGGACCCCGCTGCGGTGAAGCTAGGCGATCCGAGGCCTGGCCGCCGGGGCGTGGAAAGGTACGTCGTGTCCGGTGCCTGCGCCGCGCATCCTCGTGAGCAGCGAGACGTGCCTCCTGCCCTCCTTCTGCGCACCCTTTCTTTTTTTTTCCCTTGCTTTTTTTAGCTTTGAATAAGGATCACAATTTTGTGTCTGAGGTTTGTTTTCAAATTTGTGATATACTCCATCCGGTTTTAGGTTTATAAAAGAAAGTCGCTTTGTACATGATTTTAAATACTAAAAAATGATTAATTTGTGTGTACTTTTTTATTTACCTCTATTAAATACAATGCATATATAAAAATAACATAGAAAACTACTTCAAAGGTATAAACGTCCGAAATACACAATAAAATACAAAACGACTTGTTTTAGGTAATTCTTAATATAAATCTAAAACAACTTCCTTTAAAAAACCGGAGGGAGTAACTTGTTAGTATTAAATGTAAGTTTAGTTTAAAATCTATAGGTTTACGTAAGTAATATAATTCATTCTGTATTTGTATTTTTCTTCTGCTATAACTAGCGCTGCTATTTTTAATGCTACTAGTTGAGTACTTGAGTGCGTCAGCTTTGCAACGAAAATTTATCCTCTATTGGTTTGGTTTACATAGGTTATGTTTGAATCTCGCATGTTTGACGAGTTTTATGGGCCTTACAATTTTTTATTAAACTCACATGTTTTGTATCTTATTTTTATCCCCTATCTTTGAGTGAGTTTATTTATGTTTTTCAACCAGTTTTATCTAAAAATATAAAAGATAAATTAAATAGTTCATTTCTCTTAACCGTATTTATGAAAACCATCATAATTTTTAAAGTGTAAAATAGACATCGTCTGACCTAGATTTATGGATTTCCAAAGCCATAATGTTAATAATCAAATGTGCCATAATTTATACTGTTTTATTTATTTTTCTTGTTCACAAGAAAATTCCACGTACCTTGCTTGCATCCTTGAAACAGCTGACAGCTGAGTATTTTTTTTAAGAATGTACGGCCCAAACAAACCATTTGTTTCTCGCACGAAGCGAAACAAACAAAGCGTATCTGCGTATGAGAGACAAGGGCATAAAAGCATCTCCATTGTAATTACTATCCTTCAAAATAGCAAGAATTGTCATAAAATTATCTCCACTGTACTTGTTATTTTAGAGAGCTTGCTATTTCTCTCACCAAACTTGCTACATGATGAGAAAAATAGCAAGTTTTTTAAAATAGCAAGTCAAATAGCAAGTACAATGGAGTGATTAGCAATATAGCAAACCAATTAAAATAGGGAGACTTGCTATTGCTATGAATAGCAAGTTAAAAATAACAATTACAATGGAGATGCTCTAAGTGCATAACTGCCTGCATGCGCCTGACCACGGAACACGAGCAATCTACTCCATCGGTCACGACTGGCATGTTCGGTCTCTCCGGGTTAGCTGAATTATAAGGTTATTCTTAGCGGTGAGTTTATAACACTGTTTTCTAGAATGTTATATCAGCTTTACAACTGAATGAAATATCTTTTCTCAGTGAAGAGTTTCATTTCACTATTTCTTAGGCTAACCAGTGTAATTAAATACAACTAGCTCTAATGAAATACTCTCTCTATAATGAAATAATTTGGTCTCAATGGGTGTTTAATTTCGTTGCATCCGTCTTAGAAACGAGTTAGCATCATGTCATGATGATGACACTACTTCTTTCTCTTTCCTCATTAATTAAATATCATATTAGCAAAAAATCTGATATGACATGGTAATTAATATCATAAAACATCGCATGAAACCCCATTATAAATACCCTGAAGGTTGAGAGAAAATTTATATTACAATTCCTTCCATTCTCTTCGATCCTCTTCTAATGGAACAAACTTTTAAGGGTGCCACAAGCTATTTTTTCCTCCTATGCACATGTACAGCTGTGCATATGTAATGTCGTACCTACAGGCTGCACGCTCCACGCGTCTGCACCATTTGGCTTCTTCAAAAGTCATTTCGTTGTAACGATGAATTTTTTCGATTGATTAAACTAAATTTTGTAATTAAGTGTTAATAATAATTAAATTTGTTTAGTTATCGCAGATATTGTATTAAAATTCTGAAATCCTAGATAACAAAATTTATAGTGATACCATCTGAAATTCTAGATCCATCCTAACCTTGCCAGGACTGCACCCATACACATTGTTGGATTGAGAGGAGAGGTCAGGAAATTGAAGACACATTACCGTGTGCCTCAAAAGATGGTATAATAGATTATATATAGATATTTTATGGAAAATTTTAAGGTCATATGTTAAACTCTAAATAATAAGGTGAGAGACATGAGACTCCAGATATAAAATGACATCTTTGTTACGGCAAAAATTGGTTAAGGCTCAAGCTCAGTAAAGATTTGGCGTGGTCAATAGAAATCAAAGAAATTCGGTCAAAGATTGGTTAAAGAAGCCTGTCCGTTGTGCATGATCAGATATAAAGGAACCGATAGAGATGAAGAGATAGAGATATAAGCCAAAATCATTTACGAGATTGATCGTATTAGACGGCAAGTCTCTGGACTATAAATATGTGCATATTAGGTAGATACAACACACAACTACAGCCATAAAACTACTCTCGGCGCATCGCCACCCTTGTTTGTTCAAGGTTAATTTCGGCGGGACTTGGCACCTGGAGTTGAGCTGCATCGCTTCGATCTCCGGCGAAAGGGTAAGTCCCACCACCCAAGTGATTGTATCGACTAGATTGGTGTTGCTCAAGGCTGCATCGCTTCGATCTCTTGAAGTGCACTAGTTCGATCAGTATAATCGTTAGTTTAGCTTGATGTATCGGCTAAGTCTAAGGCTGCATCGTTACGATCTCTTAGATTGATTTAGATCAGATATCATATTTTGAGGCTTCATCGGTTAAGTCCGACATCTTGATCTATTGTATCCGATCTATTGTTGTGCATTGTTCATCTGAATAAAGTATGCCTGATATGTTGAAGTATTATGAATTATTCATGATTTAGCAATTATCTTGGTTGAGTCCAATCTTGTTGTTATGATGATTTAATAGTATAGATGTATTCTCTGGTATACTAGATTTATGTTCTATCGGAGTACAAGCCGGTAGGTTATCTTTAATTTCATGTCACATCTCATCGGCATCGGGGATTGTCAATCGACCTGAGTGCATGGTGCATCTCTTGTCCGATCATCGGACCGATCGGTGTGGGTACTGTGTATAGGCCGATGGCTCGACTCTTGTCCCGCGGCACCCGGTGGTTAAACATATTGCATGCCACATACTTTCTCGCTTGATACGTGCGATTCATTGCATATCGTGGACATCGACTCGATAGCCGATGGGCATTGCTACTAAAGTTTTTTCTGTTCCTTATCAATTGTAGGGTCAAACTGATTGGTATGTTCAGAACCCCAAGTTTTTAGGATCTGCACTAGAGTTAAGCAGATCTCTTAGGCCACGCATGTGACCAAAAATGACACCAACACGCTTTTTGACATGCCCAGTGGGACAATCTTCAAACGACTCAACTATGGTGGGCGAACTCAACAACAGTAACATCACCCCGATCACCTTGGAGGTATTGACGATGAGCAAAGAGTAGAGGTACAGAGGCATGTAGACGACTACCATAAGTTGTGCCTCAAGTCCTTTGACATGACTCGATCTGGCCATGTCTAGGAAAATCAATTGCCCAAGCCGACCTTGACTGGGGAAATCGGCCAACAGGCTGAAAGCCTCCGGGTTAGTTTTCAAGAAGCTATCGACAACACGCTCCACCACACCCTCATCAATCAGTCCGAGGTATTGGTCAATACTTTACGCAGGTTGATCAAGAAGACAATTGATGACACTATGGCTCATGAACCGGCGGAAGGTCCACTGTATTTCCTTGTAACAATCCACATCTACTCTTGAATCCATATCACACTTGGGCGATGCCACCGCTACAAGGGCCGATGAGGCAGGAACTACCAAACACCACGTTCGGTCCCGAAAGAAGCACGATGACCCAACCACCAACTCATGTGCCCCAAGGGATAGGGAGACAGAACCCATCATAGAATACATATGGCTTCGAGAGAGGCATGCCGGCACCTCAGCCCACGACCGCTTCACATGGGTCAATGGGGCAAGAAGTACCTCAAGCTACGTATGGCATCACAAGGAATGTGCTGCCCAATCTTGTGTAGCCAAGTATGACACCCGATGGTATCTCTCCAGGATACCACCAGACCGCATATTACAGAGCGCAACCCTGCACCAATGAGGAGTAATACAGATACAATGCTACTTAGTTGGACCAGTACTCGTAGGCCCTGGTGTCTAAACGGTACCCCGTGCCGAGCCAGTAAGAGGAGGATTGGATGAATTGGGTCACTCAAGTTATTTGGGACCAATTTGGGCTCAAACCCAAAGCCTAGACGTATATGTATCGACAACCCTACCCGGAGTGGTTTGATTAGGAGCCACTACCAAACCTATACAAAGTACCCGACTTCACTAAATTTTTGAGGCAAGACTTGGTCTCCATGATTGAACACATCAGCCGCTTCCTCGCCTAGTGTGGAGAGGCATCGGCCGATGAGGCACTGAAGGTTCAATTCTTCCCACTTTTACTATCGGGATCGACCTTCGCATGGTTTTCGTCACTACCAGCAAACTCTGTTAGAGGATGGGTATATTTGAAAAAGAAGTTTCATAAATATTTCTTCGCCATCATACATGAGATGAAGCTTATCATCTTGATAGCAGTGCGATAGAAGATGGATGAGTCGGTACAGGATTATGTTTAGAGATTCTAGGACGTGTGTAGCATATGCTACAGTTTGAGCCTCAACGACACCCAACTAGTAGAGCTAGCTTTCTAGGGACTCCTAAACCCAATAAAAGAAAGATTCTCATCACAAGAGTTCGAGAGCCTCTTGCACCTGGTACAGAGGGTATCGACACATGAGAGTCGATTCCATGAAGCGGTAAGGGAGAAGTACCAAAAGAAGATTGCATACACCTAGCTATACTTTTCAGATTCCGACAAGGACGGTGAGTCTGATGCAAAAGTCGAGTTAGCCGAGTGGTATAGAAATAGGAAGCTAGTCGCATGTCCCTGGGTGAAGGCATCCGGCGAGGAGGAGAAGTATGACTTCAACATCAATAAAACCGACCAGATATTTGATCTGCTGCTCAAGGAAAAGCAAATTCAGCTGCCGCCCAACCATGTGATACCACCCGTTGATGAGCCGAAGAAGAGGAAGTACTATAAGTGGTACAACTCTCCATCGCACTACACCAACAAATGCAAGGTATTCTGGTAGTTGATTCAATCAACCGTAGAACAAGGCTGAATCAAGTTTGACGACAAAAAGAAGCCGATGAACATCGATGGACATCCTTTTTTCGGTCAACATGGTGCATGTGCACCGTCCTGATGATCGGCATGTAGAGAGAGACAAGCATACCAACAAGGATCGAGTCACTTTGTCAAGTATGATCAACAAGTATAAAAGAAAGACAAGGGAAGAGGCAGATTATGAAGATGATAGAAACCACCTACAGTTTAACCCCCGCTGGAATTGTGAATTCTTTAGGTTTTGATGTAATGAAGGAATGCTCCTACCATCGATAGAAAACTGTCCAAAATGTAGTGAAGATAGAGGCAAAAGGAGGAGTGATTGGAAGTCTTGCAGCGACAGAACAAGGTCATATGACCGAGAAAGGTCAAGCATCAATCATAGGCTGTCACCATAGAGGACATCAGTACGTGAAAGGCTTGGTCCCGTCAGCAATGAAAAGGATGGCCGGTCGGTCGATGACGAGACAATAGTAAGAAATCCGCAGTGGTGCCCAAGTGGAGCTTTTACAAAAAAAACCAGAAGAGAAGGGCACAACAGCTGTGGTAGAAGGAGCTGAAGGTACCAAATCACAACAACAAGATTGATCATCCCAAGGAAGTCAAGAGGGAATGGTGAGTTAAGAGGAAGGCAAATCAAGATGACAAGAAGGATGCATGAGTGAACATGGTATTCTTTCTCCCTACAGAATATCGGGCTGCCCTCGATAATGACGATGAACATACCGAGGAAATGACCCAGCTAGTACTAACGCCCCAATCAGTGATATTCGACAAGCTAGAACACCCAGGGCATCGGCACCTGAGGCCTCTTTATATTAAGGGACTAGTCAATGGGAAGTTGATGTCCAAAATGATGATAGATGGCGGGGCAACCATAAATGTGATGCCATATGCTACCTTCCAAAAGTTGGGAAAAGGTCTAGAGGACTTGATTAAGACCAATATGGTGCTGAAGGACCTCGGTGGCAATTCATCAGAGACAATGAGGGTACTAAATGCAGAACTAATAGTTGGTAGAAAATCAATGTCGACCACATTTTTCGTCATCGAAGGTAAAGGCTCTTTTAGCTTACTGCTAGGGCACGGTTGGATCCATGGCAATTGTTGTGTCCCATCCATAATGCATCATAGCCTCGTGTAATGGGTCAGCGACTAGGTGGAAATTATCCCCATCAACAAATCGGTCAATGTAGCTGTAGTCGATTTGTCGGTATGGGAGATGGAAGGAGTTGTCTATCTATCAGGCATATCATGGGATGGTGATTTTCTCGAGGTTTTCAGCGATGGAGTCAAGCCAATCAGCAATGAACAGCCCAAACTTACACTTTAAAGGCACCATCGACGAGATAGAAGGTAAACTCGATCAAGGCTTCGTCACAACTGATGAGTTACAGGAGTTAGACATTGGACCTGGTGATCAACCAAGGCCAACCTTTGTAAGTGCTCAACTTCCTGATGAAATAAAAAATAATTAATTGCATTATTACGAGAATATTAGGATTGCTTTGCATGGGAATATCATGAGATGCCATGTTTGAACTGGTCGATCGTAGAACATCGGCTCCCGATAAAATAGGGATATCGGCCATTCAAGCAGCCACCTCGGCGATTCAAGGCGGAAATACATCCAGACATCAAAGCCGAGGTAACCAGATTATATAATGTAGGATTCATAAGACCGTGTCGATATGAAGAGTGGGTATTGAATATCGTACCCGTATGAAAGAAGAATGGGAAGCTTAGGATATATGTCGACTTCAGATATCTAAACAAAATGACCCCTAAAGATGAGTACCCAATGCCAATGGCGGACCTATTAGTGGATGCCACATCGGGTCATAAGATTATCAGCTTCATGGATGGAAATGCAAGGTACAATCAGATTTTCATGGTTGATAAAGACATCCACAAGACGGCCTTTCGGTGCCCAGGTGCCATCGATCTCTATGATTGTGTGGTGATGACCTTTTGGCCTGAAAATGCCAGAGCGACTTACCAAAGAGCCATGAACTACATCTTCCATGACTTGATCGGTCAATTAGTGTAGATATACATTGATGATGTCATAATAAAGTCAGGCAACACTCAAGACCACTTGAACGATCTATGTTAAGTTCTGAAGAGGGCCAAGAATTATGGATTGAAGATGAACCCGGAGAGGTACGCTTTTGGGGTATCGGCATGCAAGTTTCTAGGATTTATCATGCATGAGAGAGGAATTGAGATAAGCCAGCGTAGTATTGAGGCAATAAAGAACACTCAACCCCTTGCCGATAAGACCAAGTTGCAATCACTAATCGGGAAGATAAATTTTCTAAGAAGATTCATATCTGATCTATCAAGAAGAATAGAGCCATTCACTCCATTGTTGAAGTTAAAACCTCATCAGGAATTTGTATGGGGAGAAAAGTGGAAAAAGATATTTGATGAGATCAAGGAGTATTTGAGCTCACCTCTAGTACTCATGCTACCACAAAAGGGATTTCCATTCAGATTATACCTATCGGCCAATGACAAAGCCATTAGATTGGTCTTGGTGCAAGAGGTTGACATGAAGGAAAGCGTAATCTTCTACATCAGTAGGAGGCTATTAGATGCTGAAACCCAATACCCCGCAGTGGAGAAGCTCTGTTTATGTTTATATTTTTCATGCACCAAGTTGAGGTATTATTTTCTATTAGCAGAGTGTGACATCGTATGCAACGCCGATGTCATCAAGTACATGCTATCGGCCCCGGTATTAATGGCATATTGGAAAATGGGTACTCGCCCTTACTGAGTTTGATCTTTGGTATGAATCATCAAAGGCAATAATAGGTCAAACAATAGTCGATTTCATAGTCCACCATAGAGATGAGACAATAACTTGTGTCGATTCGACACCATGGACTCTATTCTTTGATGGATTGGTGTGTCAGCATGGGTGTGGCATAGGACTAGTGATCATCTCCCCTCGGCGGACACCATTTGAATTCACATACACAATCAAGCCTTTCTTCACAAACAATCAAGCTGAATATGAGGCAGTGCTAAAAGGTTGTAGTTGCTGGAAGAAGTCAGTGCTGATATGGTAGAAATATTGGGAGATTCCTTATTAGTCATGAGACATATGTTAGGTGAATATGAGTGCAAAGATGACATACTAAAAGAGTATCATGATTAGCGCCAAGAGATGATGGCAAGATTCAAAAGCACAACCCTAACACACATCCTAAGGGAATAGAACACAGAGGCAAATGATCTGGACTAGATTGCATCGAGATGCAAGCCAATGACCAAGCTGATCAAGGTGGCGATCACAGAAATAGAGACCGATGATTGGAAGCATGCTATTGTCACTTATTTGAAAAACTCTTCAACATCAGCACCAAGAAAGCTTAGATATCAAGATGTAAAGTATGTGCTGCTCAATGAAGATCTATATTATCAGGCGATGGATAGGGTCCTGTTTAAGTGCATAAACACTGAAGAAGACAAAGTGGTGATGTGCGAGGTTCATGACGGCATATGCGAGACACACCAGTTGGCCTAGAAAATGAAGTGGTTGCTTCAGAGAGTAGGGTACTTTTGAACGACCATGGTAGAAGACTACATAAAGTATTATAAAGGGTGCCAAGATTGTCAAAGGTTTGGAGCTGTCTAGAGGGCACCCGCATCAACAATGAACTCGATAATTAAGCCTTGGCCCTTTAGAGTATGGGGCATTGATATGATCGGACAGATTTACCCGACATCAAGCAAAGGACATAAGTTTATGTTGGTAGGCACTGATTACTTCACGAAATGGGTAGAGGCCATTCCACTTAGAAAGGTAACTTCTACCAATGTCATTGCATTCATCAAGGAACACATAGTATATCGGTTTGGGATCCCTCAGACCATCATGATAGATCAAGAGTCGATCTTTGTATTCAAAGAGTTCCATCAATTTACAGCCAGTATGGGAATCAAGCTCTTAAACTCATTGTCATATTATGCACAGGCCAATGGGCAAGTTAAAGCATCCAACAAGAGTTTGATCAAGTTGATAAAGTGAAAGATTAATGAAGAACCAAAGCGTTGGCATCGGTCTCTGCCGGAAGCGCTTTGGGCTTATCAGATGGCGCGTCATGGGTCCACACAAGTGCTACCTGAGAAACCAAGGGTTGGTTTCGGTGTTTTGTGATGAGTGATTGACATGCTTTTTACCCTCTGTTCGAAGGGGTACCTCCGAAGTGTGTTCGGAGGTGGTCTCACCGAAGTATGTTCGGTGTTTGCTTGCTGCAGCTGTGCAGCGGAGTGTGCTTGTCGGTGGGGTCCGACAGTACGCAATGATTGGGTTTGTACCGAAGGGGCTTCGGTACTTTGGGCGGTACACCGGAGTGTGTGCCGGAGGTTGCTAACCCGGAGAGGTCTCCGGAGTACTGGAAACACTTGTTTGCTTGTCGGTGGTACGCAGGGACTTCGGAGGCGACGGACAAGGTTCGCAGCAGGTGAACCTGGGTCGAGTGGGAGGCTTGATGCCAGGGGAGCGGGGAGCTCCGTCACGGTGGCTGCGAAGGTGGTCCGGGTCAGTCCTCAGGTCGAGGCGTGCCAGGTGAAGGCAGAGAGTGCGGAGCGTGGCTCCTGGTGAAGGTACTCCGAGACAAAGTCCTCGGAGGCGAGGCACTTCGAAGGTACTCCGAATGGAGTGACTTCGGAGTTGGGTGGATCAAGTCCTCTGCGGAGGCAAGGAATTCGAAGTGTGCTCCGGAGGGAGACATTCGAAGGTACCCGACGAAGGTCTCAGAAGTCGAGGCGCATCGAAGGCATGGTCCGGGTGAGGCTTGTCGAGGAGTGTGCTCGGGGAGAGACACTGCGACGAAGGGCTCATGGAATGCTTCATGCGGAGGCCTTGGACGAAGGAGGGACTTCGAAGGGTGGTACTCCTAAGGTGGGGCTTCGGAGGGTGGAAGGCTTCGGAGCAAGGCTAGCTCCGGAGCAAGGTTGACTTGAGGTGCTTTGGCCTGCATGGCTTCGGTACACGGACTGACGGAGTTCGAGCTGGGAGTAGCTGCGAAGCCGTGGTGGTCCACTCCGGAGGTGTTGGTGCGAAGGCCCAAGGGCTTTGACGGCTTCGGCTCAAAACCGTCACTGTATCGGAGGCTGACTTCGGTGAAGCGAAGGCCAACAGGCTTCAGGCTTCTCACCGAAGCTACCGCACCCTCGCGTGCGAAGGGAGGATTCCAGAAGGTCAAAAGACTGCAAAGGCTGACACTGTCTGTTCTATAAAAGGCTGACACTGTCCCCTCTGCAAAGCTGACAGAGAAGCCTCCAGAATAAAGGTGGACTACCTTTTGTACCCCTTAGTTCTCTAGAGTCAAAATCAATGTAAACCCTAGGGGTAGTGTAGTCATTTCCTTTGGGTGAACTGTGGGCTATAAATATAGGGGCTCGGTAGGTAACATTTAACACTTTGAGCATTTACTGTTGAGCTCCTGTAGCCACACACTTCGTGTATTTCATTCAGAGTTCAATCTATTTTGTGTTCCTTGTTCAAGCGGCGAAGCCCTTCTTCCTGTGCTTTTTGCTTGAGCTCGCGTCACATACCTCGCCTGTTGTAGTGCACCGAAGCCTGTTGAGGCGAAGGTTGTTTTTGTGCGATGTGTGTTTTGTAAGTGTGCGTTCGCTCTGTGTAACAGGAGGCGAGACCTCGCTGCTTACTAGCGTAGCCCTGACCGAGGCCCGTTTTGCTTCTTGTGTCGAAGCCCTTAATGTAGTCTGGTTGTGTGCGTGTTGACCTTCGTGTACGAAGCCCAGCACCAGTTGCTGCTGCCACGTACTAGGTCGAAGTCCTCAGAGGGGTGTCCACTCTTGCGAAGGGTGAAGTGCGAAGCCTGCTCGAAGCACCCTGTGTGTGAAGTCTGCACTGACTTAGCAGAGTAGATTTTCGAGGGTTGTAAGTGGAGCGAAGTCTTCTTGGCTTCGAACTTTTGCTCCTCCGAAGCCTGTGTTCGAAGGTGTCAAAGTACCTCCGAACCAGACCTTCGAAGGTAGTGTTCGAAGCCTGTTCCGCAGAAGACAGAACTGAAACCGAAGGCTAGTTTCTAGCCCGAAATTTTAAAAGCTCCCATTCACCCCCCCTCTGGTCGCCGTTTCCGGTCCAACAATTGGTATCAGAGCAGGTTAAGATCACCAGTTGACCTTAACCGGTTTTGTGATCTGTTGGCGACATGGATAGAGGCAGTAAAATTCCTCTGTTCGATGGGACAGATTTCACATACTGGAAGGTGCGCATGGAGGCTTACTTGTTAAGCCAAGGAAATGCAATTTGGGAGATTGTGGACTCACAATACTCCATCCCTGAGACTCGCACCTCTCAGACTGAGAAGGATCAGTATAATGCCAATTCCAAGGCAAGAAACATACTGTTCATCGGTTTGAGTAGAAGTGAGTTCGATAGGGTGCAGCACCTTAGGACTGCTAGGGAGATTTGGACAACGCTCACTGTCTTTCATGAGGGCTCTACTCAGATTAAGGCCAGGCGCCAAAGCACCTACAATCAACAGTATCAGCTGTTTGTGCAGGCACCTGGTGAATCTATAGATGCCATGTTTTCTCGCTTTGACGCGATAGTGAGTAACTTGCGATCCAACGGGACGCTTGCTTACAGTGATCATGATAGGGCTATCAAGCTTCTCTATGCTCTTGACCGTAGCATATGGGAAGTAAAGATATCCAGCATTGAGGAGTCCACAGGTTATGACACATTGACCTGTGATGAACTCTTTAGCAAGCTGAAGTCCACAGAGATTTCCAAGGCATCTCTTGCAGTGCACAGAAGCTCTTTGCCACAGCCATTGGCATTGGTTTCTAGCACTAGCCGTGGCACCACTGCAGAACCAAGCACATCTGATACTTGTATTTTTGCAGATGGTTTTGCTTTGTCCTCTCTGGTCTCCGTCACAAAGGAGCAGGTGGACACTCTAGCTGATGATGAGCTTGCTCTCATTGCCCGGAGGTTCACCCGCTTTCATCATGAGAGACGGGAACAAAGGAGAAGTGGTTTTGGTGGTTGTTTTGAATGCGGTGACACTTCTCACATCAAGGCTAATTGTCCTAAGCTCAAAAAGAGAGATGAGAGTGAGCGCCCCAAATACCACAAGGAGAGGAAACCCTTTGTGAAGGGCAAGCGCGGCAAGATGGCTAAGAAAGTAGCCAAGGCCGCTTCCAGAGCCTTTGTTGCTGCTCTCAGCGACATTGACACATCCTCAACTGAGGAGTCAAGCTCTGAGGAGGAGGAGTCCCCAAGGAAGGAGGACAAGAAGGACAAGAAGGGACGAGACTTCACCGGCCTTTGCTTCATGGCCGACAGCGATCACAGCGGCGATGAGCTTGACTCATCTGAGGTAAACCTATCATCTGACCAGCTACTAATTAAATTAGATGAGCTGAATGAAGTAGTGCTTGGTCAGGATAGATTACTTGTGCAAGCCGCTAGAGAAAGAAAAGACCTTAGACTTAGGCTAGAAAATGTTTCTACTGAATATGCCATGCTTAAGTCTAAGTTTAATGATGCTGAATGTGAGTCCTGTTCTGTTGTCATGAGTGAGCTTGCTCAGTTGCGTTCTGTTCATGCTCAAACTCTTTCTGAGCTTGAGACTGCACAGAAGCAGCTTTTGGAGGTAGATTCTAGACCTCATGATGTTATTGATTGCATGAACTGCTCTTTATTACGCGAAAGCATTAATTTACGTGATAAGCATGTTCATGATTTAGAGGCTAGATTGGAGAGGGCCGGTAGTTCTAAGGATGTGCAGCCTGTGTGTGACACTTGCATCACCCTTAAGGACCAGCTAGGCACTGTTAGAGAGCGAGCTGAAAACCTCATGTCTGAAAATGAATATCTCCTTTCCGTGGTTAACAAATGCACTGAGGGAAAGGGTAGGATGGATTTGCTCTTGGCCAAGACCAAGTTGTGTGCTGACAGAGCAGGGGTAGCTCTAGGTTTGGGTTTTGAGAGGATACCTTCAGACAGTAAGACCAAAACTGTTTTCACCTCTCCCACTACCCTAGAGAAAGAGAGAGCTCTGTTAGACACCCCACCAGCCAAAAAGCCTACCCATCCACCAAAGAAAACCACTCCTCCTGCCAAGAAAAATCCTCCCAAGAAAACCACTCAGAGAAAACCCAAGGAGCCTGTGAGAGTTGCTCCTATGACCCATGAGAGTGCCCCCAGGAGAGTTTTTCACTGTTCCTACTGTCAGCGGGCGGGTCATTTGGTTGGGTTCTGTTTTCGTCGCATCAAGGATGAGCGACGCTCTCAGGCGATGAGTTACCAGGACATGCACTACCCATCTTTAGGTATGCATGAGTCTGAGTTTTACTATCGTCCTGCTTTTGAGGCTCCTCGTGCTTCTCGGAGAGGTTTTGCTCCTCGAGGTCTTCACCATGTTCCATATGGTGGTAGACCTCGGGCTAGCAGATTTGTACCTCATCAGAGTAGGAGACCTCCACATGTTGTTCGTTCACAGCATGTAGGTAGACCTCGCACTTTGCATCATTCTGATTATTATGTGCGTAGACCGTCTGCTTTTACTGTGCCTACTACTCGTGTCACTCAGTGCTGGATGCCTCGTCATTATTTCACTCACCCCAGCACTGAGCGATCGAGACATTCTTATCGTGTGTAGGCGACAGACCGAGGCTTGGAGGGCACGTGGATCATGGACTCCGGTTGTTCGCACCACATGACCGGAGATGCAGCTTGGTTCTCCAGCCTCACCACAACCAAGCAAAGGGAACATATCACCTTCGGAAACAATCGAAGGAGTAGAGTGAAAGGTAAAGGTGTGGTAAGAATTAATTCGAATTTCACTCTCAAAGATGTTGCTTTGGTTGAAAACCTGGGATACAATTTGCTGTCTGTATCTCAGTTGCTTGATGAGGGCTTCGAAGTGCGATTTCATCGCGATACTTCACAAGTGCTCAATTCTGATGGCGTTGTGGTGTGTAAGATTTTTAGAGTTGGGAGAGTTTTTGGAGCTGACTTTTCTGAGTCGTCTGGATCTTCTCATTGTCTTGTTGCACATTCGACTTCTGAGCTATGGAAGTGGCATAGGAGACTAGGGCATATGAGCTTTGAGTTGCTCGCTCGTCTGAGCGCCTTAGGCCTGATCCGAGGATTGCCCAAGCTCAAGTTTGAGAAGAATTTAGTTTGTGCTCCTTGTCGACATGGAAAAATGATTGCCGCTTCGCATTCGCCAGTCACCACAGTGATGACCGAACAGCCCGGAGAACTTCTCCACATGGACACTGTAGGTCTTTCTCGGGTCAGTTCTTTAGGCGGCAAGTGGTATGTTTTAGTTATTGTCGACGATTTCTCTCGCTACTCTTGGGTCTTCTTTCTTGCCAGCAAGGATGAAGTGTTTTCACACTTTCGGAGCTTGGCTTTGAGACTTTTCACTGAACTCCCTGGTGCATTAAAATTCATTCGAAGCGATAATGGCACTGAGTTCAAAAATAGTCTCTTTGTTGACTTTTGCATGGAGCATGGCATAGAACATCAATTCTCTGCTCCGCGGGTTCCTCAACAGAACGGTGTCGTTGAGAGGAAGAACCGCACTTTGGTTGAGATGGCTAGGACGATGCTTGATGAGCATAGGACTCCTAGAAAATTCTGGGCTGAGGCCATGAACACTGCTTGCTACATCTCAAACCGAATTTTCTTGCGCTCAATTTTAAACTTGACCTCTTATGAGCTACGTTTTGGGAGACAGCCCAAGGTTACTCATCTTCGAGTTTTTGGCTGTCGCTGCTTCATCCTAAAACGTGGAAATTTGGATAAATTTGAGTCGTGATCTTCTGACGGGATCTTTTTGGGTTACACTACTCATGGTCATTCGTATCGTGTTTATAATTTGGAAACTAACACTATCATCGAGTCATGTGATGTGACTTTTGATGAATCAACCCCCTCTGTTAGTTCTGCTTTTGAACAGGCAAATGAACACGACATGGAACAGACCTTATTCGAAGAAGAAGATCCCGGAGAATTCGAGGATGATCCCCTACTACCCTCGACATCGACCCCCGAAGCTGACCCTGCTTCAACTACTTCGGCACGAGGTCCCGAAGCAACTACCTCGACATCGGTCATCTTGGACCACTCCAACGCACAAGTTGAGAGGGAGACTGCATCCCGCCGCGAGGCTCCACATCATGTTCAAAGGATGCACCCTCCCGAGCAGATCATTGGTGAGCTTGATCAAAGGGTAACTCGTTCTCATGCCCATTTCACTAATGCTGCTTTTGTTGCTTCTTTCGAGCCTTTAGATGTTAGTCATGCACTTTCTGATTCTAGTTGGATCAATGCCATGCATGAGGAACTTGAAAATTTTGAGAGAAACCAAGTCTGGACTTTAGTTGATCCTCCACCAAATGTTCATTTCATTGGTACAAAATGGATTTTCAAAAATAAACAAGGGGAGGATGGGACAGTTGTTAGAAACAAGGCTAGACTTGTAGCTCAGGGCTTTTCTCAACTAGAAGGGATTGATTTTACTGAAACTTTTGCACCTGTTGCTCGCCTTGAGGCCATTAGGATTTTTGTTGCCTTTGCGACATCCCGGGAATTCAAACTCTATCAAATGGATGTCAAAAGTGCTTTTCTTAATGGCTTAATAGGTGAAGATGTTTATGTAAAACAACCCCCTGGTTTTGAAAACCCCAAGTACCCACATAAAGTCCTTAAACTTCATAAGGCTCTTTATGGACTCAAGCAGGCCCCTCGGGCTTGGTATGATAGACTTAAGTCTTTTCTGCTTGAGCGAGGGTATTTGATGGGCTCTGTTGATAAAACACTATTTACTCTCAAGCATGGCAAAGATTTCCTCCTAGTGCAGATTTATGTGGATGATATCATCTTTGGTGGCTCTTCTCATGCTTTGGTTGCCGAGTTTGCAGATACCATGAGCAGGGAGTTTGAAATGTCAATGATGGGTGAACTCACCTTTTTCCTTGGTTTGCAAATCAAGCAAAGCAAACAAGGTACATTTGTCCACCAGACAAAGTACACCAAGGACCTGCTCAAGAAGTTCGACATGTCCGATGCGAAGCCCCTCGCCACTCCAATGGCTACATCTGTAGCATTGGACCCTGACGAAGATGGAGAAGCCGTAGATCAGAAGGAGTTCCGGAGCATGATCGGCTCCCTCCTCTACTTGACTGCCACGAGGCCGGACATACACTTCGCAGTGTGTCTGTGCGCTCGTTTTCAGGCTTCACCACGAGCTTCGCACCGCCAAGCGGTTAAGCGCATCCTAAGGTATCTCAAACATACCCTTGAATTTGGCATATGGTATTCAGCGTCTTCATCTCTATGTCTTCGAGGTTATTCCGATGCGGACTTTGCTGGGTGTAGAATTGATAGGAAGAGTACCTCTGGTACTTGTCATTTTCTGGGTACTTCTCTGGTTTGCTGGTCTTCCCGCAAACAGTCTAGTGTTGCACAATCGACGGCTGAGGCCGAATATGTTGCTGCAGCTAGCTGTTGCTCTCAGATTTTGTGGATGACTTCCACTTTGCGAGATTTCGGGTTAGATTATAAGAGTGTTCCACTTTTCTGTGATAACACTAGTGCTATTTGTATTGCAAACAACCCGGTTCAGCACTCCAGAACCAAACACATTGATGTGAGATATCATTTTCTCAGAGATCACAATGAGAAGGGTGATATTGAACTCCAATATGTTGATACCCAACACCAGCTTGCCGACATTTTTACAAAACCCCTCGATGCTTCTCGTTTTGCTTACTTGCGTGGGGAACTTGGCATTTGTCACCCTTACGGCATTTTGTGAGGGGGAGCTGTTTTAGATGGATGTGCCTTTGTCTAATTGTGTTGAAATTGCACTTACATATTCTGCACTTATATGCCTGCTTATAATTCATGAAATCATGTCAGCTCAGCTCTTGTTAATTCATCTGGAACATTCATGTGTATGGTGTTTTATTTTCAAAATCAAATCGTGCTCACTGCTTAGTCTTGAATCTAGAATGTTTAGGCAGGACGACTTTAGCTATCTTTTATCTGCTTGATAGCAAGACACATTTCTTTGGATGCTAAAAATTGCAACTTGAAAAATTGTTCTCAATTTTCATGGATATTCATAAAGTACCAAACAATTGGTTCACTTGGTTAAAATCAAAAATTCCATGATTTGCATGCTTTAAGTTAAAAGATCCAGGTGGGTCTGTTTGTCGCACTACCCTATTCTAGACTGCTTACCATTGCACATTGGTCTGAACTCGAATAGCGTAGTGTATGCCAAAATCTATGCCTTAAGCTTCTTATGGCATTCATGCCTAGGCTTGGCCGGATTGGAAAGTATAAGGTGGACAAACAAATAACCCCTGGCACTAAGAAAAGAACAACAAAATTCATTGATTATCAAGTTTGCTTTTCAAGCTCCATTTGAACTGTACTTGTCTGTCTAGAGTAGAAATTGACTAGTTTTGCGCAGTCCTTGCTCTTACTTGTCTAGTTTCCTTGACTAAGTGGTGATGCTTTTATTTAAAAAATGATCAAATCACATGCTTCATCATGCTTTTAGAGAAAATTAATATGAGCTGAGCCCATGATCATTGGTGTTACTGTTGGCATATTTTTGCTTTATATGTCTTTGCAATTCTGCTCATTTCAAAGCTTTGCATCTTTTTCATGCTCCTTGATGCTTGCATTGCCAAAGGGGGAGAAATTCCGAAGAGACTTGCTACGTTCTCTGCCGCAAGGGGGCATTATTTCCAAAGGGGGAGAAAATTTGACATAAAGGCTCTTTGCTGCCAAAGGGGGGACAATTTAACTCAGGGGGAGGAAAATTCTTTTATCAAGTGACATGATTTGGCTCTTTTCTGAGTTTTTATGGTCACTTGTGTGCTGAAAATTTTTAAAATTTTCTTGAACTTGAATGTGGTTGTCAATGCACTCATCAAGGGGGAGATTGAGAAACCAAGGGTTGGTTTCGGTGTTTTGTGATGAGTGATTGACAGGCTTTTTATCCTCTGTTCGAAGGGGTACCTCCGAAGTGTGTTCGGAGGTGGTCTCACCGAAGTATGTTCGGTGTTTGCTTGCTGCAGCTGTGCAGCGGAGTGTGCCTGGCGGTGGGGTCCGACAGTACGCAATGATTGGGTTTGTACCGAAGGGGCTTCGGTACTTTGGGCGGTACACCGGAGTGTGTGCCGGAGGTTGCTAACCCGGAGAGGTCTCCGGAGTACTGGAAACACTTGTTTGCTTGTCGGTGGTACGCAGGGACTTCGGAGGCGACGGACAAGGTTCGCAGCAGGTGAACCTAGGTCGAGCGGGAGGCTTGATGCCAGGGGAGCGGGGAGCTCCGTCACGGTGGCTGCGAAGGTGGTCCGGGTCGGTCCTCAGGTCGAGGCGTGCCAGGTGAAGGCAGAGAGTGCGGAGCGTGGCTCCTGGTGAAGGTACTCCGAGACAAAGTCCTCGGAGGCGAGGCACTTCGAAGGTACTCCGAATGGAGTGACTTCGGAGTTGGGTGGATCAAGTCCTCTGCGGAGGCAAGGAATTCGAAGTGTGCTCCGGAGGGAGACATTCGAAGGTACCCGACGAAGGTCTCAGAAGTCGAGGCGCATCGAAGGCATGGTCCAGGTGAGGCTCGTCGAGGAGTGTGCTCGGGGAGAGACACTGCGACGAAGGGCTCATGGAATGCTTCATGCGGAGGCCATGGACGAAGGAGGGACTTCGAAGGGTGGTACTCCTAAGGTGGGGCTTCAGAGGGTGGAAGGCTTCGGAGCAAGGCTAGCTCCGGAGCAAGGTTGACTTGAGGTGCTTCGGCCTGCATGGCTTCGGTACACGGACTGACGGAGTTCGAGCTGGGAGTAGCTGCGAAGCCGTGGTGGTCCACTCCGGAGGTGTTGGTGCGAAGGCCCAAGGGCTTTGACGGCTTCGGCTCAAAACCGTCACTGTATCGGAGGCTGACTTCGGTGAAGCGAAGGCCAACAGGCTTCAGGCTTCTCACCGAAGCTACCGCACCCTCGCGTGCGAAGGGAGGATTCCAGAAGGTCAAAAGACTGCAAAGGCTGACACTGTCTGTTCTGTAAAAGGCTGACACTGTCCCCTCTACAAAGCTGACAGAGAAGCCTCCAGAATAAAGGTGGACTACCTTTTGTACCCCTTAGTTCTGTAGAGTCAAAATCAATGTAAACCCTAGGGGTAGTGTAGTCATTTCCTTTGGGTGAACTGTGGGCTATAAATATGGGGGCTCGGTAGGTAACATTTAACACTTTGAGCATTTACTGTTGAGCTCCTGTAGCCACACACTTCGTGTATTTCATACAGAGTTCAATCTATTTTGTGTTCCTTGTTCAAGCGGCGAAGCCCTTCTTCCTGTGCTTTTTGCTTGAGCTCGCGTCACATACCTCGCCTGTTGTAGTGCACCGAAGACTGTTGAGGCGAAGGTTGTTTTTGTGCGAAGTGTGTTTTGTCAGTGTGCGTTCGCTCTGTGTAACAGGAGGCGAGACCTCGCTGCTTACTAGCGTAGCCCTGACCGAGGCCCGTTTTGCTTCTTGTGTCGAAGCCCTTAGTGTAGTCTGGTTGTGTGCGTGTAGACCTTCGTGTACGAAGCCCAGCACCAGTTGCTGCTGCCACGTACTAGGTCGAAGTCCTCAGAGGGGTGTCCACTCTTGCGAAGGGTGAAGTGCGAAGCCTGCTCGAAGCACCCTGTGTGCGAAGTCTGCACTGACTTAGCAGAGTAGATTTTCGAGGGTTGTAAGTGGAGCGAAGTCTTCTTGGCTTCGAACTTTTGCTCCTCCGAAGCCTGTGTTCGAAGGTGTCGAAGTACCTCCGAACCAGACCTTCGAAGGTAGTGTTCGAAGCCTGTTACGCAGAAGACAGAACTGAAACCGAAGGCTAGTTTCTAGCCCGAAATTTTAAAAGCTCCCATTCACCCCCCCTCTGGTCGCCGTTTCCGGTCCAACACTACCATATCAGTTAGTCTATGGCCATAACATCGGCTCAAGAAGGATATCACTATAAGACCAGCGTACAACCGATGATTATTATAATTTAATAACAAAGGGCCTAGATGAATTAGCGTAGAATCGATTGAGAGACCTGGAGAAGATTGAAGAGAGCGAAGCAAGTGTAGCCTGGTATTATAATAAGAAGTAGTACCCAAATCATTTGAATAAGGAGATCTTGTGTGGAAACTTATCCTACCGATCGGATCTAAAAATAATCGGTTCTGTAAGTAGTCCCCTAATTGGGAAGGACCCTTAGGGTACATTGAGTTGTTCCTGGTAATGCCTATCTACTTGAAATCCTAGATGGAGAAATGTTCATGAATGCACTAAATAGAAAATATCTGAAGAAATATTTCCCGAGTGTATGGATAAATGCCTAAGGATCTACATGGAAGTGGAGCAATAGCCGATACCAAGGGTATCACCTTTAGATGGCCAATGGCAAAATATTGCCCTTAGGCACACATATAAAGCGTTCAAGACAAAGGGAGTAAGTAAAAGTTTATTGTAGAATATCACAAGCAAATAATAAATTTAGGAGTTACATGACAACCAGAGGTAGAAAATAAACAAGTTCAAGACAAATATCAGCGAATAGCTTCAACTGCCTGCTACCGAATACCGTCCACATTACCGATGATCGCCCTATCTTTGGCATCCGATCTAGGAACCAACTTGATAGCACGGTGACATTGATGTGTGCAGTGAGCAGCATCGGCAAGATGGTGCTCCTGGGCTTGGATCCGATCAAGGAGGGAAGCCAAGACGTTCTCTTCACGGGCTATCTTTGCTTGAACTCCATCCAGCCTTGCAACCAAATCAGCCTCCTCCGCCCTCAGCTCACCGAGGCACAATTATGCATCTGATGACTCACTACGAAGATTATTTAGGACAACACCTTCAGCAAGTATCGCATCATCATGCGCTTTGACGGCCTCCAACTACGATGCACGGCTCGCCCGATCGGCCATCTACTACTGAGCTCTTTGGACCGCCAGCCGGTGGTATTCTAGATACGCCACTGATGTCAGAACATAAACGAGGTCGTAGGGCAGGGAGTTCAGTACGCCATTGAAGCGAGCCCTTATGGGACTCGAGTCATTGATCAAGGTCTCCACTAGGTCACTAAGATGACACAGAAGGTCCAATAAAGTCTCTCTCACTTCCAAAGATGGTTGAGTCATAGTTGGTTGAGGGGGATCAGTGACCTCCTCATCTTGGAGGTACTGACTAATGTCAAAAGGAAACCTCCAGACGAAGGACTAGAAAGGAAGGACAGAGTTAGACAGATAAAAGTTGATCATGGCGAAATCTCAAATACGAAGAACACTTACATCAATCGGCGTAGTGCGATCAAAAAGCGACACATCATCGGCAATAGGAGGAGGATTAGTTTCATCGTCGATCACATTGACGGGTTCTATAGGTGCGATATCCCCTTCACCTAAATTGGCTCGGGGGGGGGGGGGGGGGGGGAGGGCAGATGCAAGAGGTACATCAGTGACAAGGACAATCATCAGCTACAAATAGGACCAAATATCAGTAACATAAAGTTGATCCAAAACCAAGAAGAAGGAAGGTATCTGTGACGCCCCGATTTAACAAATCGGAGCATTATTGAATTTCTAAAGAAAAAACAATAATACAAGAGGTTCATCATGCGACAACGTACATACGACAAGCATTCATGGTACGCAGACCATATTACTACATAAGAGTGAAATTAAAATAATAAAAATAAACTGCATGATGAAAGCCTTCTTCAGGATCTTTCTTCTTGACTGGGTCGCTACTCCAGACCATCCTCGTAGTAGGCATCCTCTGAATGGTGTGTCCAACGAGTATGAGTACAAAAATTACTCAACAAGCCACCGCAAATGCAAGTAATAATGCAAGATAATAACAAAAGGAAGGATAATGGCTAAAAGTGCGGAAAAGTACATTTTCAGTTATTGCATTTAGTGTAGTCAATTTTTATCATGCGGAATAATAAACATGAACATCAATAATACCATCTAACTCGAGGAGTATGTTTTCCCTCCTCGCGCAACAGTCCTTACATGTCAAACCATCATGCACATACATATTAAAAGTAAACTAACTGTGGGATGTCACGCAACCCGCCCTTGACCGTGGGCTCGGCTTTTCGAAAAGATTTATGACTCTGATCAGAGATGTACTACTGTACCCACAAGGCACGCACTCATCCCAAACACCAAAGTGTAACGAGATGACCCATACCACGGGAACTCGTGCCAAAACCTCAGCATGAAATGCTCCAAGCGATAACCACCCGCTCTAGGTTTCGCCGGCGCGCTGGGCCGCATCCCGGCTAACGTCGCACCCCTTTTGCGCCACGTCGGTACAAGCCACCCGCAGGTGCTGCTTGACCCATCTCCAAGTGGTGGCTTCGGTTTGGAACACTCCATACCTTAGTTAGGACTTACCCATTGGACTTGTGGTTAGTACGGAAGTGTATTGCAACGGATCCCGCAGACCGGTCCTTATAGTGCCCCGGGTGCTACCGACCAATGCCCTAGCTTGCACCCGGAACCCACCATGCATACACTCTCAACCATAACTCTATCACCAACAGCATTCCCGAGATGAGAATAACGGGGATCATATAGTAGATTCCAATCGCTACGACTCATTTTTAATCCTATAGCAATCGTGTCGATACATTGGACACTTACTAATAATACTAATCATATGGTGACAAGGAGTTCAAGCTAGATAGCATGGCTTGGGTTTCACATCAAGATCGGGGGATCATAAATAAATATATTGTAAGGGTTTCATTCGACTAATGCATGTACATCCTATGTGTTTTAGCGATAGTTTAATAAAACATGGGTTCAATATGCTTTAAAGATTGGTTTGGTGACTTGCCTTGTCCAGCGAAAGGAGAGGGAGGAACTTCGGGAAAGTATTCCGGCTCCTCAGCGGCGTCGTAGTCTTCTCGATATAAATAAAATAAATATAACATTCAATTAAACAATGCAAAATCACACAACAAGCACATAGGTTTTGATTGGGTTGATTTAAGGAAAATGAAGTTGTTAAGTTTCTGAGATTCATTTTATGAATATTTTAAAATGAACTATAATGAAATGTTGTCCTTTATGAAAGAGATAATAATGTGAACAATTTTATTTTAAGTTTTCTAACTAAAATAAAAGGTTCAGAGTAAACCTAGTGGTTTCATTGTATTAACAGGAAACGAGTAAAAGATAATTTTTGTTGAAATTGAATTGAATTAATTTGAAATTTACCCTAAAGAGCTTTTGAATACTTTATTAAATAAGCATGAAATATTCAAAGTAAACATACTGTTTTTATTGCATTAACATGTAGAGAATAAAATTATAGATTTTCTGGAATTGAAATGATAATTTTTGGAGTTAAAATACGTCAGATATGAATTTTCTAAGCCTAAAACCATTTCTGGAAATTAATTTAAATCCTAATACAGGCGTCGGTCCACGGTGAGCCGAGTTCACCATGCACCCGCGCACTGTGCGCGTGTGCCGGATCAAGATCCACCGTTGGATCGCGATCGGGCGGCCACGGGTGAGGCGGGGGAGTTAAATGAAAACAGACGCGCGAGATTAAAAGGCCGAACTGGTACGCATCGTGCGGCTCAGATCGAATGCGGGTTTTAAATACTAATGGACGCACGAGATTAAAATGTACCGATTCGCTACGATCCAACAAATCAGATTAAATCGCGAGAACGACCTAATCTCCACCGTTGGATCAGGATCGCACGACCGAGAGAGAATCCGACACGGCATGGGTACTCAGCCCGTGCCAGTCGTCTTCTCCGGCGATGGTGAGCGGGCCAGAGGCCACAGCGAGCGACGGCGGTCCAAGCTACGCCTAGAAACGGAAAGAGGATGCTAAGGGGAACACGGGGGTACCTTAGGTGAGGTGAGAGGTCGTAGGAGCATGGTCGGTGACGAGGGTAGACGGCGGAGTGGTTCGGGTTCCTCGTCACCGACGGCGTTCCGGTAGGGTTCATTGTCGGCGGAGGGGTGGCCGAGGTTGGTGAGGTCCTGGCGGTTATGAAGGTGCGGTCTCCTAGGGTGGAGGAGGTCACCGGCGACGGTGAGCAGTGACCGAAGTGCGGGTGGCGGTGGAGTGTTTAGAACCGAATTGAGGTGCTCTGGTTCATTCTCAATGTGTTCGGGCATGCGGGCTGGATGAGGGAGTGACTGGGGTTTAAATAGAGGAGTCGACGGGGCTCAGAGGGGGACGCATGCAAGGAAAGCCGGGGGGCTTTAACTCGCCGGCGAGGTCTTGGCCATGCACGCGCAGCACGATCCCGGGGTTTAAACATGTCACTTAACGCGGGTAAATGGACAGCAGGCCTCGGGGTGCATTAAACTGGTGACAATTGAATGGGGGAGGGGCCAGCGAGGCGGATCCGAGGCAGATCCAAGGTGGGGTCGTCGGTCGGCGCAATTTGGGGCCAGTGGTGCGAGGTGGATGACAGGTTCGACAGGTGGGCCAAAGCGGTCAGCGGGCGCGAGCGTACGAGTGCGATGGCTGACGGGTGGGGTCGGGCTTGGCCGAGAGAGGGAGTCGGTTGGCGCCGACAGGTGGGTCCGAGGCGTTGGGCGCGCGCGCGAAGAGAGAGGGGCTCGCTGACAAGCGAGGACCGGGTGTCAGTCTGATGAGGACATTACTTCACATGATACACACATGGAGCCTCCACCTACAATTCAGTTACTAGGACGAATCACATGCGCCCGTGCCCGTCACTTGAACCATGAGGTTAATTCTTTCCTTAGCAACTATGTCAATATTTGTTTGGATGGGATGCTACTGAATACTAGTGATATTTTGTTGCTTAGGAACATGGGAAATGGAATAGAAGAATTGGAGTTCAAGACGGACCCGCACGGATGTTTGAAGTCAAGATTTCGCTGGTTCGGACTACATCGACCACCCTGCACCAAAATGGCCATAACTTCCTCATACAAAGTCCGATTGGCGCGTTCTTTGACTTTTTGGAAAGCTGAGGAGAAGACGGATCGTTTGCCGTTGGTTTCACATCATTTGGAGTCTCGAGTCGTTCTGTGTGACCGAAACCGTCCTGCGTGACAAAACTGGACCGTGTTGGCCCATAGTGCATGTCTGTTCGTCTTCTAGCCCACAGCCCATGTCTGTTCGCCACTTCTAGGGTTAGGTTTTGCTTTGTTGCATCTACACTGTTGTGTTTAGATCCCGCCTCTTGCGCCGGACCGATTGGCTGCCGCATTGGTGTTTGTGAAACCTCAACTTATCTTCGTTTGTCTGTGATTTGACATTCGATTTGTATCCTTCCTGTTCTTGCTTGTGTTCTTGGGTTCGCTTGCAGGAATTAGCCTTCGTGGCGAGGTCAATCGTGTTCTGCGTGGTTGATAACCAACGGAGACAGTGGTGTAACGATTGCAAGGTTTTGATCCGCCGGACCGGAGCCTTGGATCGCCAACGTCGAGATTCTCCACCAACCCAAGTTTATCCCTTACCTAGCGGAAGATCGGGACCAATCCCCCATCAGCTGGTATCAGAGCTCAGATTCCCCGTTAGGTAATTTCGATCTGCTTTTGTTTTACCCAGAGTCCAGAAAACCGCACCAAAAAAAAAATTCCCCACCGAGAACCCCTTTGTGCCTTGCGATTTTAATTTCAGTTTTAACTTTGTTGAGTTCGTGTTCTTGGTCGAGTCTTGTTGCTGGTTTAGTCATCCCTCTGTGTCGTTTGAGTAGTAGTTGTTCTTGTGTCTCAAAAAAATTCCCCACCGAAAAACCCCCCCTTCCGCAACCTTTCTTTGTTTTCCACATCTACTCTTTGTGACCCCCCTTCAGTAAAACAGGCATAACTTTTCGCTCGTTTGGCAGAAAAATCTGAAATTTTTTGAGCGTGTTCCTGACTCGATTTGGAGGGTACCCTCACCAACAAAGGTCGGTTAGCCCTCACCAAAATCGCCAAAAAAAATCGGGAAGATAAAGAAAAAAATTGGACAAAGTTTTTGCTCGCCGGACAGCGAACTTGTTTGAATTTTTGTGAGCCACATCCCACCTCAGATGTAGGTGCCAATTTTTGTGGTTACTCCTCTGGTCATCCTTGTTTCAAAAAAAATAGAGTGAAAAAAAAGGAGAAAAAAAAATAAAAAAAAAGAGAAGCGGGCTGTTAGTTGCTTGTCCGAACTCTTGTCCGAACTCTTGTCCGAACTCTTGTCCGAACTCTTGTCCGATCTGAGGAAGTCTTTGGCTGTTTGCTGCTTGTCCGATCTCTTGTCTGAACCTTTGTCCGAACTCTTGTCCGATCCGAACAGCAGCAGAAGAAAAAAAATTGCACATACCCTTGTCCGATCACTTGTCCGATCTCTTGTCCGATCCCTTGTCCGATCTATAGAGAGCTGATTTTGACCTGTTTTTTCTTCCTTTTGGATTTTTGGACACATAGTTTCCCTCTATTACTTGAACTTTCACTTTGGGAGCACTACGGTCAGCAACTTTGATGAGTACTTGGGAATACTTATTGAACTTGGTTTAACTGTTATTATTATCGCTAATCCTTGCTACTCACTTGCCTTCCAAGCTACACCTTTCTCTTGGTCAGGACAGGATCATTTCTTGCAATTGTACACCACCCTCCACTTGGTTCATCACCTGTAGGCCGGTGACCTCACTGCGGCGTGGTAAGAACACTTGCAAGCGTGGGTAAGGTGCTTGACGGATTGCTTCCACCACACACCCACCACCCCACCTAGCTGTTTACATAAGGATTATTCTTTGTGTTTTGTCTTTTCACTAACATGGCAGCACTTATTGTACAACGTGACTTGAGCACTCACATGGACCAGGACGACCAGTCACAACGGAACAATATATTTCAGACCTTCTTCCGCGTCAAAGACCGTCGTGCACATGTCATCATCGACAGCGGTAGTTGCAATAATTTGGTGAGCCTCGACGTGGTAACTAAGCTTCAACTTCCCACACGTGCACATCCACACCCTTACCATGTGCAATGGCTCAACGACAGCGGTAAGGTCAAGGTAACACAAACTGTTCACATCGAATTTTCCATTGGTACATACTTCGGAAGTGCTGATTTTGATGTAGTACCAATGCAAGCATGCTCTCTATTACTTGGTAGACCTTGGGTATATGATACTGATGCTACACACCATGGTAGGAGCAACAAGTACACATTTATGTATAAAGGAAAGAAAGTTACATTGCTTCCTATGACTCCTGCTGAAATTATGAAATTTGAACAAGAAAAACGTGCTAGGGACGCACAAAAGAGCACACAACTTTCTGAAAATCAGCAAGTACTTAAAACGCTTTCGAGGCAACAAAAAGACAAAGTTGTTTCTCCTTCCTCATCACAAGTTATAAATCTGAAAGGATGTGTCATGCATGCAATTAAAACTAATCTTGCAGTACGTAGTTCTCTTGGTCTTGCAGGTTTCCATCGGCGTTTTGTGAAAGATTTCAGCACCATAGCCGGTCCTTTACCTGAGTTGACCAAGAAGGGAGTTACGTTTACTCGTAAGCCAGCACAAGAACAAGCCTTTGCCCCACTCAAGGATCTCCTTACACGTGCACCTCTACTTCAGCTACCCAACTTTAGTAAGTCTGTTGAGTTAGAATGTGATGATGCTAGTGATTTTGGAATAGGAGATGTGCTGCTACAAGAAGGTAAACCCGTGACCTATTCTAGTGAGAAATTGCATGGTCCACAATTGAATTATTTTACCTATGAGTGTGAATTATATGCCTTAGTGCGTGTGCTTAAGACTTGGCGACATTACCTTTTGCCTGAGGAGTTTATTATACATTCTGATCATGACACACTCAAATATTTGAGAGGGCAAGCTAAACTGAACCGTAGACATGTTAAATGGGTTGAATTTATTGAATCTTTCCCATACATTGTGAAATACAAGAATGGCAAAGAAAATGTGGTTGCTGATGCATTGTCTCGCATGGTTGTTCTTTTATCTCAACTTGATATTAACGTTCCAGATTTGGAAAGTTTGAAAGATTTGTATGTTGTAGATAAAGAATTTGCTGAACCATACACTAAATGTAATGAGGGGAAAGACTGGAAAACATTTCATGATTATGACGGTTTCTTGTCCCATGCTAACAAGCTATGTGTTCCAGATTCGTCCGTACATTTGCTGTTGTTGCAGGAATCACATGGCGATGGATTAATGGAACATTTTGGGAGAAAAAAAACTTTGGCCCTGCTGTCCAATAATTTTTATTGGCTAAAGATGCGGAGAGATGTTGAACGATTTGTGCAGCGTTGTGCCACATACCATAAAGCTAAGTCCAAACGTAAGCCATATGGTTTGTATACTTCACTTCCTGTTTCTAGTGCACCTTGGAAAGATATTAGCAAGGACTTTATATTTGTAAGAGTGGATAGGTTTTCTAAAATGGCACACTTTATTTCCTGTCACAAGACCAACGATGCTTCACATATTGCTGATTTATTTTTCAGGGAAATTGTGAGATTGCACGGGATGCCTAGAACCATTGTTTCAGATCATGATGTGAAGTTTATGAGTTACTTTTGGAAGACAATGTGGGCAAAGCTTGACACAAAATTGCTATTTGCAACAACTTGTCACCCGCAAACTGAAGGCCAAACAGAGGTGGTAAACCGTACACTCCCCATGTTGCTGCGAACAATGATTAAGAAGAACTTGAAGGAATGGGAGGACAACCTTCCACTTGTTAAATTTGCATACAATAGAGCTGTTCACTCAACAACACATTTGTGCCCGTCTGAATTGGTGTATGGTTTGAAGCCAATCACACCACTTGATTTGCTGCCATTTCCTTTTCAAGAGAGAACAAACATGGAAGCAACTAAGCGTGCAGAGTTTGTGAAAGCTATGCATTTCAAGGCCAAGGAAGTTATAGAAAAGAAGGCACGCTATTTTGCTCAAAAGTCAAATAAAGGAAGAAAGAAGATGTTTTTCAAACCCGGAGATCTTGTTTGGTTGTACTTGCGCAAGGAACGTTTTCCTGATTTGAGAAAGTTTAAATTGATGCCCCGTGCTGATGATTTAAAACCATATTTGGGAGCTGACGATGAGCTTGAGTCGAGGACGACTCCAATTCAAGAAGGGGAGGATGATGAGGACATCACTTCACATGATACACACATGGAGCCTCCACCTACAATTCAGTTACTAGGACGAATCACATGCGCCCGTGCCCGTCACTTGAACCATGAGGTTAATTCTTTCCTTAGCAACTATGTCAATATTTGTTTGGATGGGATGCTACTGAATACTAGTGATATTTTGTTGCTTAGGAACATGGGAAATGGAATAGAAGAATTGGAGTTCAAGACGGAGCCGCACGGATGTTTGAAGTCAAGATTTCGCTGGTTCGGACTACATCGACCACCCTGCACCAAAATGGCCATAACTTCCTCATACAAAGTCCGATTGGCGCGTTCTTTGACCTTTTGGAAAGCTGAGGAGAAGACGGATCGTTTGCCGTTGGTTTCACATCGTTTGGAGTCTCGAGTCGTTCTGTGTGACCGAAACCGTCCTGCGTGACAAAACTGGACCGTGTTGGCCCATAGTGCATGTCTGTTCGTCTTCTAGCCCACAGCCCATGTCTGTTCGCCTTCCACAGGCCGCCGCCCTATATATTCTCACGCCAGCCACTTCTAGGGTTAGGTTTTGCTTTGTTGCATCTACACTGTTGTGTTTAGATCCCGCCTCTTGCGCCGGACCGATTGGCTGCCGCATTGGCGTTTGTGAAACCTCAACTTATCTTCGTTTGTCTGTGATTTGGCATTCGATTTGTATCCTTCCTGTTCTTGCTTGTGTTCTTGGGTTCGCTTGCAGGAATTAGCCTTCGTGGCGAGGTCAATCGTGTTCTGCGTGGTTGATAACCAACGGAGACAGTGGTGTAACGATTGCAAGGTTTTGATCCGCCGGACCGGAGCCTTGGATCGCCAACGTCGAGATTCTCCACCAACCCAAGTTTATCCCTTACCTAGCGGAAGATCGGGACCAATCCCCCATCACAGTCGGGGCACGTGGGGAGGAGTGGGGGAGGGCCCATTACTGTTTCAATGTTTTTCTGAATAAAAATAATTACAGAAATTGATTTAAAATATTTGGGCTACTTCCAAGGGTGATAAAAATTTGTAAAAATTCTCAAAAATATACTTTGGCCTTGGGAACCCATACAAAATTTTCTAGCCTCTGGTTTGGTCATTTAATCTAGGTTCTAGTTCAAAAAGGCTGAGGAGGGCATTAAAGGTATTTCCATAATAAATAATTCCAGGAAAATATATTAAATGATATTTTTATTTCTTTGAAAATTTGGGGTGTTACAAACCTATCCCCCTTACAAAGAATCTCATCCTCGAGATTGAAACGCTACTTGAATAACTCGAGGTATTGGGCTTTCAACTCGTCTTCTTTTTCCCATGTGGCTTCTTCAACCGGGTGGTTGTCCCACTAAACCTTGCAGAAGCGAACCACACGACTCCTGGTTACTTTTTCCTTAGTCTCTAGGATCTTAATGGGTTTCTCTATGTTGGTCAAGTCTTCTTGGACATTGATCTGTTGGAGGTCAGCCTGTTCGGCGGGCACGCGAAGACACTTTAACTTCAAGACGTGGAACACATCATGTACTCCTGCCAGAGATGGGGGCAGTTCTAATTGATATGCCACTTCTCCCTACCGTCGGAGGATCTGAAAAGGTTCGACATAGCGGGGTGCTAGCTTGCCTCTCATGTTGAACCTTTGAGTGCCACGGAGGGGAGTGACTCGGCGCGAAGGGGTTGTGAAGACCAGCCCGGACACCCTTCACTCGAGGATCTCGCTCCTTCGTAGGGTTGCCGCGAAGATGAGCATGAGGGACCTCGTGGAGGAGTTCATCACCCTCCGGCTCAGCCCCCTTGTGCGCTCTTGGCCGGAGGGGCTCTTCCAAGCTTCGGGCCGAGGGGGCCTAAACGAGTTGGCCTTCGAACGCCTCTATAAGGCTCCGAAACCTTTCCACTTTCATACTTCACAAAAACTTCACTCTGATTTGAACTTTTCTGAAGCCCATCTTGAAGTGAGGACTCCAGAGGAGGCCATCGTGGCGGCGGAGCGTGTTGTTGGGGCTCCGACACCGGAGGAGCAAGCTCAACGGCTAGCTTCGGTGGGGTCCTGGGAGCACTGGAGCAGGGTGTGGACCATGCTTGGCTACGAAGAGGTCCCTGCCCTGCTGGACTTCTCCCACCTCGCGGCTTCGACGGACGGAGCCAAGAGGAAGAGAGGGGATGACGACGAGCCTGAAACTTCGAGGGCTCGGCCGGAGGTCCTCGCGACCGAAGCCTCTACTCCGGAGGAGGCAGCGGCCGCAGACCCTCAAACAGCTGCGGAACCCACAAGTGCTCCGGCTGCCAGGGAGGTGGCAAAGGCTTCAACAGCGACGGCTTCGGGCGCGAAGGCCGACGCGTCAGCTTCACGACAAAAGGACTGGGGGCGCTTGTTGACCCCTCTACCTTCGAAGAAATCTCTGATGAAGGTAACTACTTCAAACATTCTTCTCTTCAATATGTGGATTCTGACTTAGACTTTTGCAGAGGAGGATGCCGGTGCGAGGCCCACCACGACAAAGCCTGCAGAGGACGACGCCGGTGCGAGGTCCACTCCGGTGAAGCCAGTAGAGGCCTCCGACAGCAGCAGCAGCAGCAGCAACAGCTCAGAGACCGATAGCTCCTCGTCTGAAGAAGACGGAGGCAGCGGTCACGGCGAAGGGGACCCTCAAAGCGACGAGGACATCGAGGTGGTGGAGCTAAGCCCGCCCATGCTGAAGCCTGTGCAGGCGGTTGCAGCGGAGGAGATTGTCCAGCCTCTTCGGCCAAAGGGGGCTGTGACGGAGACGGCCATCAATAGCTTCCGCGAGGGCTGCATAGCTGCGGAGGTGGGGGCCTTGGTGGCTCAACTCAGCCGCTCGAACCCCATGGAACTATTCATCAATGCGAATGAAGCTCTTATCCAGGTGAGCGAAGCCTGATGCAGCCTTCGAGTTATTCTTTAGTCTTCGATCAACACTTATGATTTCTTGAATCCTTTCAGGCCTTCGCACTAAATGCAGCAGCTTTGACTTCTGCGGACAGGCCGATGACGCATCTGGCAGAGGAGAAAGAGGTCCTTCGACGCGAAGTCTCGGTGGAAGCCGAGAAGCGAAGGCGGGCCGAAGCTTCAGCCGATGCGGCGAGGGGTGAGGCCGAGACGGCGAGGGCTAAGGCGGAGGCGGCGAAGGCCGAGGCCGGCAAGGCTAAGGAAGCCTTGGCCTCGGAGATCGATAGGCTCCGCGCGGAGCTCAACGCTGCGAAGGACGCCAAAGCCCAGCAGGCGAAGGAGAACTCCAAACTCCACCAACAGGCTCAGTCACTTGAGAACTTTGTTGTTGACAACCTCGACGAAGCCACTCTGAGCCTGACTAAGGTCCTACAACAAATAGGGACCGAATGTTGGGCTCCGGACTTCGATGATCTGGATCCAATTGGGGACCGCACCGCATTCTTGAAGGTGGTGGCTTCGTCGGTGGAGCTGTCTCTGAAGGGCTTCGCCTTGATGGCCGGCCGAGTGGTGGGCCAAGGAGTGTTGCAAATGCTTCATGACGCGGGGTGCAACCACCTCGAAGCAGCAACCTCCACGACCCCAGTGGCCTTTGGAGGCCAGCACTTGGTGACGCCTCCGGCCAGCGTCCGCGGAGCTTGGCAGCGACTTCAGGAGCCTTGGAAGGACCAAGGCTGCGAAGCAGTCCTCGAGCTTCAGAGGACCCTCCGCCTTCGCCGAGCCAAGGCGCTTGCCTCGCCAAATCAGCCTTCGACGTCGACACCTCCGCCTCCGAAGGTGTAGATCTCCTTAGGCTCCTTGTAATTCTTAGCTGTAGGCTTTGTAAAAACTTGTCAGTTTATTAATATGAATGCGGGGGTGATTTATACCTGCCCAGGCTCAATCTCCGAATGATGACTTCGAAGTACTTGAGGTCTCTGAAGAACTTCTCCAGTTGTGGGCGGTCCTCGAGGTAGCTAGGTCCGAAGGCCCCCCTCGGTTTAAACTTCCGAGGGGGCTTAATGGTGAAGCCATCCCCGAAGTAGTTCAAGATCTGCTGGCCATCATTAAGATGGAGTCCCTTAAGAGTTCTTCACCTTTGCCTTCGCGAACGACCTTGGTGGGCGACGAAGCTTTAGACTTTTCTGCCTTCGATACGGCGCCACCTGCCTCACAGACTTGGAGTGGCCTGCAAAGTGGAAGGCGAGGTCTGTGGGCTCCGGGGCATGGATGAACCGGACGTGGGAGAGCAGGCTCCGATGAGGCTTCGTCCAGCCGAGGGGGCCCTGGCCGAAAGAAGGGCAAGCGAGGGTTGGGGCCTCGAGCTCGCTTTTTCTTATGCTTAGATACCGACTACTCGTAGTTTTATGTTCGAAGTACATTTGTAACATACTTCTCAATTATCATTCAATGGAGTTTACTATATTTGCATACTTCATCTGCATGCTTCGCATTATCAGATGACTTCGAACGTTTTAGCTTGTCACGCTCGTACCGCGTACGACATTCGCACACCTCGCATACATGCTTCCCCCCTTGCTCGTGGCAGCTAGGGACTTAGCCGTTGCTGGTGCGGGAAATAAAAATGCGGAGGGGTGCACCTTTTGGCGGCTTCGAATGCTTAGAACACATCGAACGACAGCCTCTTTTGGGCTTCGAATGCATTAATTTGGAGCGAAGCAAGGCTTCAGCGTAGCCAAATTAAGCGAAGCATGCTTCGGCATGCTAGGATTTAGATGTTGTTCATGAGCAAGGCTCCGAAACACACTTAGATTTTGAGCGAAGCATGACTTCGACATGCTTAGGCGTATATTAGATTTTGACACGCGAAGCAAGGCTTCAAAGCGTGTTTGGATAACGAAGCAAGGCTTCTGAGCTTGATTCTGTAATGAAAATGGATATTTGGTGTGGATTCACCGAACCTGTGATAATGTGAGCCACCTTCGGCTCTGGGTCACCTACGACCCTGGGCCACCTTCGACCCTGGGATGCTTCGGGTACGGAACCCGAAATCCCTGGGATTCTTCGGGTACGGAACCCGGAATCCCTGGACGCATCGGGCCATGGCCCGGAGTCCCTGTTACTGCTACGGGCCCGGAGGCGCTGTGTAGCCTTTGGAGGAATGCTCTGGATTTTGTAAGGTGAAGCGAGGCTTCAGATTTTATACAAGGCGAAGCAAGGCTTCGTGTTTTTGATAAGATGAAGCAAGGCTTTGAATTTAAAGGCGAAGTGGGGCTTTGAATCTAAGGCGAAGCAGGGCTTCGATTTTATAACAAGGTAACTATAAAACTGTACATTGAAGTGGTACTTCGGATAGCGTACATACCTCGTCAAGTGGCTGAAAGCTTACCTCATAGCCCCTGGGGCTTCGACGGCCTTCGACACACCAAGCGGAGCCCCTTGCTGAAGGGCGAGCTCCGAGATGCAAAGGATGGGGGAAGGCGAAGACGGCCTTCGAACTACACCCGAAGCCCCTTGTCGGAGGGTGCGTGAAGCAAGAAAGCTTCGAAGCTCCCCCCTCAAGCGCACTTCGAGTTGCAGACAGTGGCAGAGAACTTAGCTTTTAGGATTAAGATCCCCACGGACGACGCCAACTGTTGTAGCAATTGTGTTAGCAACATCAAAGGTTTTGTATGTGTGTATATGATGTGTAGAATGAACCTCGAAGGGTTCTCTCAGAGGGAGAAAGGATTTATACTGGTTCGGGCCTCCCCTAGGGGATAATAGCCCTACGTCCAGTTTGCGGTGGATTTGGCATGGTATGCCTGGGTGTGGAGAAGTGAACTCCAGGGTCTCATGGCCCTCTGGAGAGTGTGTCCTGTTACAAGGGCTTGGCCCTGCTTTTATAGGCACGCAGGCCAAAGGAAAAGACCGAGATGCCCTCTATGAGCCCTAGGCTCATAGGGGCAAAGAGGGGGAAAGGAGCTAGCTACGGTACAAAAGTGCTTTATAGCTTTACAGACGTGTCAGGTAACGTCACATCTTGACCAGCTAAATGACAGACTATGGGCAGAGGGGCCCCTGGTACGACTTCTACACTATAGCGGGGCGTAAATATCTTCTGGGTTCGGAGTAGGGCTGGAGCTCCGAACCGGGGCTCTGAGCTGGACCTCCGAGCCGGGGCTCCGAACTGGACCTCCGAGATGGGTCTCCGAACTGGTGCTCCGAGCTGGGTCTCCGAACTGGGGCATCTGAACTGGGGCTCCGAACCGGGGCTCCGGTCTGGGGCCTCCGAACTGGGCCTCCGAACTGGGGCTTCGAACTGGGGCCTCCGAACTGGGGCTCCAAACTAGGGCCTCCGAACTGGGGCTCCGAACTGGGGCTCCGAACTGGGCCTCTGAACTGGGGCCTCCGAACTGGCCTCCGAACTGGGGCCTCCGTACTGGGCTTCGAACTGGGGCCTCCGAACTGGGCCTCCAAACTGGGCCTCCTAACTGGGGCTCCGAACTGGGGCCCCGAACTAGGGCTCCGGAGCCTTGGCTTTGAATTGGCTGGAGAGGGTCCGGAGACTAGCTCTGAGGAGCTCCGAGGGGAGCTCGAAGGCTAACTCCGAACAAGGCCCGGAGGCTAGCTTCGAAGCTAGCCTGAGACTTAGCTTCTGGCAATCTCTAAGGAATCTTGAGGCTTGGAAATAGCTTCTTTGGGAAGACACAGGCTTCGACAGTGTTGGGCTCCGGGCCGAAGGCTGTCGGAGGCTAACGTCATTTGGCCCCTGTTCAAGGGAAAACTATTCCCCCAACAGGTTAGGTCTCTACGTCGGTTATCGGCGTAGCTCTTCTGTCGGGACTAGGCTATTTTTAATTTGTCCCTGATGATCTTGACCTTCTCTTCGGCTTCTCTTAGTATATCTGTCCCAAACAGTTGTGACTCTCTGGTCTGATCCCAAAGCAACGACGTTCTGCACTTACGCCCATAAAGTGCTTCGAACGGGGACATCTGTAGGCTAACTTGATAGCTGTTGTTGTAGGAGAACTCCGCATAGGGCAAGTTCTTGTCCTACATTCTGCTAAAGTCTAGAGCGCAAGCTCTAAGCATATCCTCCAATATCTGGTTGACCCTTTCGATTTGGCCATCGGTCTGTGGATGATAGGCGGTGCTAAAGTTCAGCCGAGTGCCGAGTTCCTCTTGAAGGTTCTTCCAAAACATAGAGGTAAACTGACTTCCACGGTCAAATACAATCTTCTTTGGAACTCCATGTAGGCACACAATTCGGGTCATATACAACTCGGCCAACTTGGCGACGGTGTAAGTTGTCTTGACGGGGATGAAGTGAGCCACCTTGGTGAGTCGGTCGATGATCACCCAGATAGAATCGTGACCGGCTTGGGTCCTAGGTAGTCCCGTGATGAAGTCCATTCCTATCTCTTCCCACTTCCATTCGGGGACCTTGAGGGGTTGCAACAATCCAGCAGGTCTCTAGTGCTCTGCCTTGACTCACCGACATGTGTCGCACTTGGCCACATACTCAGCTATTTCCCTCTTCATGCTGACCCACCAATATTTCTCCTTTAGGTCTTGATACATCTTTGTACTCCCGGGATGTATGGAGTATAGAGTATCGTGGGCTTCTTGAAGGATGAGAGTCTTCAACTCAGGCTTGTCGGGTACGCATATCCGGTTTTCGAACCAGATGGTACCATGCTCGTCCTCGGAGAATCTAGGGGCTTTACCCTTCCGCATGTTCTGCTGGATCTCTAAGATGTCCGGATCTTCCTTATGCTTTTCTCGGATCTGGTCTATCAAGACGGGTCTAGACTCCAAAGAAGTGAGGTACGCTCGTGTGGTGATCCCTAAATTCAGCCTTTCCATCTCCTTATATAGCAAAGGGGCCTGGTCTTGTATCATGATGGCATTGCAGTACCCTTTTCGACTAAGGGCGTCTGCCACCACATTGGCCTTGCCTGGATGATAATGGATGCCCAAATCGTAATCTTTGATCAGTTCCAACCATCTCCTCTGCCTGAGGTTCAGGTCCGATTGGGTGAATATATACTTGAGGCTCTTGTGGTCGGTGAAGACCTCGCACCGATTTCCCACAAGGTAATGTCTCCATATCTTCACGACATGAACCACGACTGCTAATTCCAGGTCGTGGGTCGGGTAGTTCAGCTCATGTGGTCTCAGCTGTCGGGAGGCGTAAGATATCACCTTCCCATCTTGCATTAAGACACATCCCAATCCCTGACGAGAGGCATCACAGTAGACGTGGAAGTCCTTTCGGATGTCTGGCAGAGTCAGAATTGGGGCTGACACGAGCTTCTTCTTAAGAGTTTGGAAGGATTATTCACAATCTGAGGTCCATTCAAATTTTACTTCCTTCTGCAATAGCCTGGTCATAGGCTTGGCTATCTCCGAGAAGTTCTCAATGAACCGGCGGTAGTATCCGGCCAATCCAAGAAAACTCCGGATCTCGGTCACGTTCGTGGGTTGCAGCCAGTTGGTCACTACTTCCACGGTGGTGGGGTCCATAGCTATTCCTCCGGCAGATATGACATGACCGAGGAACTTCACCTCAGACGACCAAAACTCACACTTGCTGTATTTGGCGTACAGTTGCTGTTCCCTTAGCTTTCCGAGGGTCAGACGGAGGTGGGTCTCGTGTTCTTCCTTGGTCTTGGAGTAGACGAGGATATCATCGATGAATACCACGATGAACTTACCCAAGAACTCCATGAATACATTGTTCATCATGTTCATGAAAAAGGCCGGGGCATTCGTGACTCTGAACGACATCACAGTATACTCGTAGAGTCCATAGCGGGAGGTGAAGGCAGTCTTGGGTATGTCCTCTTCTCTAATCCTCAATTGGTGATAACCTGACCTGAGGTCAATCTTGGAAAACATCGAGGATCCTTTCAGTTGATCGAACAGGTCGTCGATCCGAGGCAATGGGTACTTGTTCTTGATGGTTACGTCGTTCAGGGCTCTATAGTCCATGCACATCCTTTTAGTCTTGTCCTTCTTCATGGAGAAGATGACCGGTACACCCCAGGGTGAGGTATTCGGTCGGATGTACCCTTTCTGTTCCAGGTCTTCGATGTTGCTTTTGACTTCGGCTAGTTCTTTGGCGGCCATCCGGTATGGGCGCTTGGAGATTGGAGTGGTCCCGGGGACAAGCTCGATTCTGAATTCGATGTCCCGTTTGGGAGGCATTCCTGGCAGGTCCTCTGGGAACACGTCCATGAACTCCTTGACTATGGGCACTTCTTCAAGGGCTAGAGAGTGAAGAGATGCCTCCAGAGGTTTGCGGCCGGCCATCCGAAAGGTGACGGCTTCGCCTTCGAGGTTGGTCACCGTCACGGACTTGCCGGCGCAATCGATCACTCCCTTGTGCTTCATTAGCCAATCCATCCCTAGGATGAGGTCGAGTCCGGTACACTTGATGAGGACTGGCTCGGCCTGGAATAATACTCCTTGGATCTCTATCTTAACCTTAGGACTGTATAAGTTGGCTAAGGTTTTATTGCCTGGGGTGGCAATCATCATCGGGGTCGGTAGAGGGAGCACTTCCAAGTTGTTGGCTTTCAAGAAATCGTCCGAGATGAAAGAGTGTGTTGCTCCAGAGTCAAATAATATTGTAGCCGGTAAAGAATTTGCGGTAAACGTACCGAGCATGACTTCGGGAGCTTCCTGAGCTTCCTCCACGCTGATGTGGTTGACGCGGGCACGAACCGCCAGGTTGGGTGCCGCGCCTTGGGGTTGCTTGGGGTGAGGACAATGGTGCGAGTAGTGCCCTTCCTTCCGGCAGTTGAAGCAGACGACCGGCTTCCCTTGGCAATCCCTTAAGATCGGGGCCTTGGCGGCGGGCGTCGGCTGAGCGGCCGGAGCTGGTGGAGCATGGCGGGGAGGCCCGGCGTTGGATCCACCGACGGTGTGAGGTGGCCTATAGGTGGGCCGAGGATGGTAGGAGGGCGCTGGTGGCGGAGGGACGAAGCGGGGCCTCTGAGAATTCACCTATTGATGCTTGAAGGTGATCATCTTCCTTTTCTTGAGGTCTAACTTGTTCTGCTCAGTCTCTTGGATGAGCGCCTTGTTCACCAGCTGTTGGAAGTCGGCGTAGTCGGTGGCGACGAGTTGGATGGACAGCTCATCCTTGAGTCCCCGGAGGAACTTGGCCTGGTGGAGGGCATCGGTTCGCACCTGCTCAGGCGCGTAGCGTGCCAGATGATTGAACTCATGGAGGTACTCCATGACAGTCCGACTGCCCTGTTGCAGGTCATGGAACTCCTGCTGCTTGACCGCGATGACTCCGATGGGGACGTGGGCGGCGCGAAAGGTGATGGAGAACTCCACCCAAGTCACCACGTGGTCCTCTGGTTGGGACTCATGGTAGTTGTCCCACCACTCTGTGGCGGGACCTTGGAGCTGGTGAGTGGCGAATGCCACTCTCTCCCGGTCGGTGCAGGGGAGGAGATCCAACTTCTTCCCTATGGTGTGGAGCCAGTCTCTGGCCTCCATGGGATTGGTGGTGCTAGAGAAGATTGGGGGACGCATGCGCAAGAACTCCGAGAGTTGAGGTGCAGGTGTGGGGGCTGGTGCACAAGGGGCGGGCTCCACATTCTGCAGGTGGTCCAACTGTGCCTGTTGGTGCTGCATCTGGGTGAGGAGGGCGGTAATCAGCTGGTTTTGATTTGCCATCATCTCCGCTAAGGTGGGGTGGTTGGCGGATGGTGGCCCAGTCGATCGCTGACCCGTTGCACCCTAGTTGGGTACAACGCTTCCAGGCAAACCGTTGCTTGCCCCTTCTCCGTTGTTGGACCCGGTGTTCTGGTTGTCGGCCATCTTCTGAACATAAGAGTTTTTTCCATAAGATAAGAAAAAAAGGACGATGAAACAAACATTTTAATCAAAATGGCCCGTTGAGGCTCGTATATATATCTCAAGTGGTAAAAAGTTTATTACATCCATGCTCTTATTTTATTCTACCTACAACACAAGTTGTTGTAGGTAGTACCACATACACAAAATTATTATGATCAAACAACGATGGCTATCGTCTACTCGCCACCGGAGGTGGTCTCCGTGCTCTCAGAACCACGAGCACGCGGGTCCTGAGGGACGGTGGGCTCGCGAAAATTCTCAATGATGGGGTCGAAGATGAGGCCAGGGCGCGGTGCCGGAGCGCTGGAGCTGCATGGTCCGACGGTGGAGGGGTGTGGTGGGATCCTCTTGGGGCGAGGGGCGGGCTCGCGGATGGGCTTCTTCCTCCTCAGGACAAGGGGGACCATCTCCGCAATATCCTTTTGCAGCTGCATAATCTTGCGTTGCATCTCGCCATTTTGTTGGATTAAGCTCTTCGTCTCCTGACGAAGGAACTCAACCGCCTCATGGTGCTCCTCGGCGTCAAGCACGGCCTCAGTATGGAGATCATCCATGGCCTGAAGAAGACGCGTCTGCTAGGCCATGATCGGATCACGGTCGGAGTGAACTCCAATGTAGATACTACGGTGGGCGCCGGGAGTGTGCTTCGGCACAAGCCGGAAGGACGAGTTCTGAAGACGATCATCATAGATCATCCTCAACTCCATAAGGGCTTGGAGGGCGACGCGTTGCCACGCGACGTTGAAGGTTGGCCCCCTAAGTGCTGCCGTGAATAACGACATGTGCTCGCCGGAACCATGGATGGTGAGGGAGACGTCACATGGCCCCGCGAACTCTTCCTTGTACACCCCATGGAACTCGGGCTCAAAGAGGAACCCAAGGAAAGTGACCATCATGCGGAGCTCCCTGACGAAGCCCTCAAAGTGGCGGCAGAAGCTATGCACTTGGTAGACCGGCATCTACAAAAACAACAAGTTGAAGAAAAGTGATGGGAGGAACAAAGTTTATAAAGTAGGTTTTCGAGAAATAGTTTTTGTGGCTATTGGCTAGGCTGGTCCGTTTGGCTTCCTACAGTCAAGTCGGCTCTGATACCATCTTGTGACGCCCCGATTTAACAAATCGGGACATTATTGAATTTCCAAAGAAAAAAACAATAATACAAGAGGTTCATCATGCGACAACGTACATACGACAAGCATTCATGGTACGCAGACCATATTACTACATAAGAGTGAAATTAAAATAATAAAAATAAACTGCATGACGAACGCCTTCTTCAGGATCTTTCTTCTTGACTGGGTCGCTACTCCAGACCATCCTCGTAGTAGGCATCCTCTGAATGGTGTGTCCAATGGGTATGAGTACAAAAAGTACTCAACAAGCCACCGCAAATGCAAGTAATAATGCAAGATAATAACAAAGGAAGGATAATGGCTAAAAGTGCAGAAAAGTACATTTTCAGTTATTGCATTTAGTGTAGTCAATTTTTATCATGCAGAATAATAAACATGAACAACAATAATACCATCTAACTCGAGGAGTACGTTTTCCCTCCTCGCGCAACAATCCTTACATATCAAACCATCATGCACATACATATTAAAAGTAAACTAACTGTGGGATGTCACGCAACCCGCCCTTGACCATGGGCTCAGCTTTTGGAAAAGATTTATGACTCTGATCAGAGATGTACTACTGTACCCACAAGGCACGCTCTCATCCCAAACACCAAAGTGTAACGAGATGACCTATACCACGGGAACTCGTGCCAAAACCTCAGCATGAAATTCTCCAAGCGATAACCACCCGCTCTAGGTTTTGCCGTAGCGCCGGGCCGCATCCCGGCTAACGTCGCACCCCCTTTTGTGCCACATCGGTACAAGCCACCCGCAGGTGCTGCTTGACCCATCTACAAGTGGTGGCCTCGGTTTGGAACACTCCATACCTTAGTTAGGACTTACCCATTAGACTTGTGGTTAGTACGGAAGTGTATTGCAATGGATCCCATAGATCGGTCCTTATAGTGCCCCGGGTGCTACCGACCAATGCCCTAGCTTGCACCCGGAACCCACCATGCATATACTCTAAACCATAACTCTATCACCAACAGCATTCCAGAGATGAGAATAATGGGGATCATATAGTATATTCCAATCGCTATGACTCATTTTTAATCCTATAGCAATCGTGTCGATACATTGCTTTGGTTGCACATCAAGGTCGGGGGATCCTAAATAAATATATTGTAAGGGTTTCATTCGACTAATGCATGTACATCCTATGTGTTTTAGCGATAGTTTAATAAAACATGGGTTCAATATGCTCAAAAGATTGGTTTGATGACTTGCCTTGTCCAGCGAAAGGAGAGGGAGGAACTTCGGGAAAATATTCTGGCTCTCGGCGGCGTCATAGTCTTCTCGATATAAATAAAATAAATATAACATTCAATTAAACAATCCAAAATCAGACAACCAGCACATAGGTTTTGATTGGGTTGATTTAAGGAAAATGAAGTTGTTAAGTTTCTGAGATTCATTTTATGAATATTTTAAAATGAACTATAATGAAATGTTGTCCTTTATGAAAGAGATAATAATGTGAACAATTTTATTTTATGTTTTCTAACTAAAATAAAAGGTTCAGAGTAAACCTAGTGGTTTCATAGTATTAACAGGAAACGAGTAAAAGATAAATTTTGTTGAAATTGAAATGAATTAATTTGAAATTTACCCTAAAGAGCTTTTGAATACTTTATTAAATAAGGATGAAATATTCAAAGTAAACATACTGTTTTTATTGCATTAACATGTAGAGAATAAAATTATAGATTTTCTGGAATTGAAATGATAATTTTTGGAGTTAAAATACGCCAGATATGAATTTTCTAAGCCTAAAACCATTTCTAGAAATTAATTTAAATTCTAATACATGCGTCGGTCCACGGTGAGCCGAGTCCACCGTGCACCCGCGCACTGTGCGCGTGCGCCAGATCAAGATCCACCGTTGGATCGCGATTGGGCGGCCACGGGCGAGGCGGGGGAGTTAAATGAAAACGGACGCGCGAGATTAAAAGGACGAACCGGTACACATCATGCGGCTCAGATCGAATGCGGGTTTTAAATACCAATGGACGCATGAGATTAAAACGTACCGATTCGCTATGATCCAACGAATCAGATTAAATCGCGAGAATGACCTAATCTCCGCCGTTGGATTAGGATCGCATGGTGGAGAGCGAATCCGACACGACACGGGTACTCAGCCCGTGCCGGTCATCTTCTCCGGCGACGGCGAGCAGGCCAGAGGCCACGACGAGCGACGGCGGTCCATGCTACGCCTAGAAATGGAAAGAGGATGCTAAGGGGAACACGGGGGTACCTTAGGCGAGGCGAGAGGTCGTCGGGGCGTGGTCGGCGACGATGGTAGACGGCGGAGTGGTTCGGGTTCCTCGTCGGCGACGGCGTTCTAGTGGGGTTCGTCGTCGGCGGAGGGGTGTCCAAGGTTGGTGAGGTCCCGGCCGTTACGGAGGTGCGGTCTCCTAGGGCGGAGGAGGTCACTGGCGACGGTGAGCAGTGACCGGAGTGCGGGCAGCGGTGGAGTGTTAAGAACCGAATTGAGACGCTCTGGTTCATTCTCAATGTGTTCGGGTGTGCGGGCTAGACGAGGGAGTGACCGGAGGTTTAAATAGAGGCGTCGGCGGGGCTCAGAGGGGGACGCATGCAAGGAAAGTGGGGGGGGGGGGGCTTTAACTCGCTGGCGAGGTCTCGGCCATGCACGCACTGGGCGATCCCGGGGTTTAAACACATCACTTAACGTGGGTAAATGGATAGCGGGCCTCGGGGTGCATTAAATCGGTGACAATTGAATGGGGGAGGGGCCAGCGAGGCGGATCCGAGGCGGGTTCGTCGGCCGGCGTGATTTGGGGGCAGTGGTGCGAGGTGGATGATGGGTCCGACAGGTGGGCCAAGGTGGTCAGCGGGCGCGAGCGTACGAGTGCGGTGGCTGATGGGTGGGGTCGGGCTTGGCCGAGAGAGGGAGTCGGTTGGCGCTGACAGGTGGGGCCGAGGCGTCGGGCGCGCGCGTGAAGAGAGAGGGGCTCGTTGACAAGCGAGGCCCGAGTGTCAGTCGGGGCATGCGGGGAGGAGTGGGCTGGGCCGGCCGGGAGAGAGAAAGAGGGGAGGGCCCATTACTGTTTCAATGCTTTTTTGAATAAAAATAATTACAGAAATTGATTTAAAATATTTGGGCTACTTCCAAGGGTGATAAAAATTTGTAAAAATTCTCAAAAATATACTTTGGCCTTGGGAACCCATACAAAATTTTCTAGCCTCTGGTTTGGTCATTTCATCTAGGTTCTAGTTCAAAAAGGCTGAGGAAGGCATTAAAGGTATTTCCATAATAAATAATTCCAGGAAAATATATTAAATGATATTTTTATTTCTTTGAAAATTTGGGGTGTTACAGTATCTGGCAAGAGGCATCGGTAGTGGCAGATGAAACTCTGGTAGTGGTATTAGATGGAGCAATGACATCAGCAACATTAACCAATTCATCATAGCCATAAGCGACATCTTCCGATACATAGACCTCGATGACAACCGCCATGGAAACATCCCTAGCAACTATAGCCAGTGAATTGTCTACATGGTCATCGTCTACGGTGTCAGCATCAAATGCCGCATAGAGAGATGTGACGTCAAGGGGAGTAGAAGATGATGACTGAAATAACAAGAAGATGCCAGGTATCAAGAAGACAAAGAAAAAAGAATATATGTGTAGGATAAGGGAAATACATACCCGAGCCGAAGAAGACACTACGACCATCGGCAAAGGGACATCCGCAATGAGATTTTGTATGGTCAGAGGGACGATCGACATTAGCTATAAGGAGAAAGTGATAAACAATAAGGCCAAATAGATGGAAGAATGTTCGTAAGGAAGAAAGAAAAGATGAGAGTTTACCAGATGTGGCAGAGACAAAACTAGCAGAGTTCCTGGGTCGACCTTGCGCTTAGTTACGCCCGACGCCTTGCGATTACGCCCCAGGGTCTTGACCCATTTCTTATTGACCCAGTATGTTGGAGTGGGAGCCCTGATGCCCAGGTTGCGGTGGCCGATACCGGTTTGTAAAGTATCGGCCATTCACTTTGGCTCATTGAAGGTGCATCAAAGTCATCCTCCTGCAAGTACAAATGTGATCAGAAGATGAAAAATGGTGAAAAAGTTGAGGGGAGACAAATTAGAAGGGCATACCTCAGAATTCGTTCCGTCAAAGTCAGGGTGCAATATCAAACAATACATCTGTTGGACCGGAAACAGTGACTAGAGGGGGGGGGGGGGGGGGGGGTGAATGAGAGCTTTTAAAATTTCAGACTAAAAATAGCCTTCTGTTTTAAATCTGTCTTCTGCGGAACAAGCTTCAAACACACCCTTCAAAGTTGTAGTTCGGAGGTATTTCACAGCTCCGAAATCAGGCTTCGCAAGGAGCAAAAGTTCGAAGTCAAGAAGACTTCGCTCCACCCACAACACCAAAAACTAAACTCTACTAAGTCAGTGCAGGCTCCGCACACTGGGTGCCTTCGAGCAGACTTCGCACTTCACCCTTCGCAAGAGCAGACTTCCCTCTGAGGACTTCGACCAAATACTCAGCAATAGCAACTGGTACTAGGCTTCGTACTTCGAAGGTCTAAATACACACTGAACACACTTTGACGAGAACTTCGACAAGGGAAGAAAACATGCTTTGATTTAACCCAAGGGACAATGCTTCACTAGTAATCAGAGAGATCTAGCCTCTAGTTTACACAGAGCGAACAAACACTGAAAAACACACACTTCACACGAACAGACTTCTCACACACTTCTCCAGAAGAGATCCAGTGCACAAATTCAACCACGAAGAAGATGGTGTACAGAGGAATCAAAGCATGCAGTGCAACACAGAATACAAGTTCAAGCACAAATGAAAATAGAATCAAAGTTTTATTACTTGAACAGGGAACACAAAAATAAACTCACAGATCTTAATACAAGAGTGTGACAGCTAGCTCAGGAGCTCAAAAATGACTGCTCAAAGTGTTGTTGTGACCTAGCTAGCCTCCACTATTTATAGGCACTATTCAGCCCTGTGAATAGACTACTTTACCCCTAGGGTTTACACTGGTTTTGTCTCATCAGAACAAGGGGGTACAACTGGTAGTCTACTTTATTTGGAGGCTTCTTTTGTCAGCTTCGCAGAGGGGACAACATTAGCTTTTGTAGAGCAAACACGGTCATCCTTTGCAGTCTTGGATTCTTCTGAAGCCCCACTTCGCACGCGAGGGGTGCGATAGCTTCGTTGCAAAGCCTTGAGCCTGAAGGCCTTCGCTTCACCGAAGTCAGCCTTCGATACAATGACGGTTTTGAGCCGAAGCCGTCAAAGCCCTTGAGCCTTCGCGCCATCACCTCCGGAGTGGACCACCATGGCTTCGCAGCTTCTCCCAGCTCGAACTCTGTAAGCCCATGTACCGAAGCCATGCATGGCCGAAGTGCCTCAAGTCAGCCACACTCCGAAGCCCCACCTTCGGAGTACCACCCTTCGAAGTCCCTCCTCCATCCAAGGCCTCCACATGAAGCATTCCATGAGCACTTCGTCGCAGTGTCTCTCCCTGAGCACACTCCTCGACGAACCTCACCCGGACCATGCCTTCGATGCACCTCGACTTCTGAGACCTCCGTCGGGTATACCTTCGAGTGTCTCCCTTCGGAGCACACTTCAAACACCTTGCCTCATTGCTGAGGACTTTTTTCACCATACTCCGAAGTCACTCCGTTTGGAGTACCCTTCGAAATGCCTCGCCTCCGAGGACTTCATCTCGGAGTACCTTCACCCGGAGCCATGCTCCGCACTCTCTGCCCTCGTCTGGCGCACCTCGACTCGAGGTCTGACCTCGACCCCTTCGCAGCCTTCGTGACCGAGCTCCCCGCTCGCCTGGCATCAAGCCTCCCGCTTGACCCAGGTTCACTTGCTGCGAACCGTCCGTCGCCTCCAAAGTCACCTGTGCACCACAGATAGACAGACAAGTGTATCCAGTACCCCGGAGACCTCTCCGGGTAAACAACCTTCGGCTCACACTCCGGTGTACCGCCCAAAATACCGAACCCTTCGGTACAGCCAATCATCGTGTACTATCGGACCCCTCCGACAGGCACACTTCGCTGCAACAGCCGCAGCAAAACAGACCCACCGAACCCTTCGGTGAAACAACCTCTGAACCCCTTCGGAGGGACCCCTTCGAATCAGAGGATAAAATCAGTCAATCACTCATCCCAGACTCCGAAACCAACCCTTGGTTTCTCAACATCTTTGAAGGACGGTTGAAGAGATGTTCTTTCCATTCACCCCACCATTGGACGAAGCTGGCAAAAGTTGTGTGGCGGGCTGACCAAGAGGTGAAATCACCATAAGGGATTTGGTCGGCCATGAGGAGGAGACGATGGTATTGCACGTTATCTTTGACTTCTTCGCGGACTTGGATTTGGCCGATGAAGAAAAAACTGACTAGGAACTAACCAAACCCCAGTTGCCACGAGTAAACCGTCGGGTGATAGAATTCATAAGATGCCTTTCAAATGTGATCGACGATGAAGTTAATTGGTAAGATACAAGGGGTGATGAAGGATTTGAAGATCTCGATGGACTCCTCATCTCTACAAACATCGGTTAGAAGCAGCCGATGAGGGTACTCATATTCGTGCAAGGAATCATATGGGTAGCAAATAACCTTCTCATGGGCGAAGCCATGGTAATAAACATTAAACCATAGGCTCGAAGGATCGAGCGACATCCAAAAACTAGTGTGGCAAGCTGCTGCCTCGTCCACATATGGGCATCGACGATAAGTTGGAGTTGCCATTCTGTGTAGTCATAAGGGAATCCCATTAATGCAAAAGGGGGATGATTGGTTGAGGAGCCATGCTGAAGAGCGTGGGCCTCATGGCTCTAGATGTGATGAGTCATTGTCAATGGTAGTCAAAGAGGACTGAAAAGAGGAGAATATCTGCTGCGTCTGGGCCGCGTGTGACTCAGGTACACGGGCAGCGAGCGACTGTCGGGCAGAGGGGCCGCGAAGTCGGGCTGGCCCAATCCAGCTACATGGGCTAGGATTGACTCAGGTACACGGGCGGCGAGTGATTGCCAGGCTAAGAGAGCTGCGGAATCGGGCCGTCCCAATCCAGGTACCTGGTGCAAAGACGGTGGACGCTTTATCAGTTTTGGCGCAAAACTGACGACCACTGATCTCGCATCGGACTGTTCAGAGGCGAAGCCGTAGTCGCTACAAAAGCTCCGCTTTCGGATAAGTCATCTGTAAATAGGAGTTTACTATTTTTTCCTTAGGCCCACAGTCAGTCAGTCGAGTCTGTAAAATATCCTAAGGGCAGTTTGGTATTTTCCTTTTATTTTAGCGTTTGTAAAAAACCCTAAGGGTCTGGTGGAATATTCCTAGGCTATTGGGCTGCCTATAAATAGGGCCCCAATCCCTATGGTTAGGGTTACCCATTCTGTAATTCACTTTAATCCAGAACTAAAGTTTGGGTCACTTTTGGCTTGTTCCTGCTTCTTCCCGTGAGAGCGCCGCCACTGTTCATCGCCTGCAACTCAAACGTGCAGATCAATTTCTTCAGGTTTTTATCCTTGGTCCTCAGCCATCAGTCCTGTAGCAGCGTTTCCATCGAATCCCGTGAATCATTTTGCGTGCTACTGGTTTTGTTTCTGTACATGTTTTCCTCTAGAGTTGCTTCTGTTCGGTGTTCTAAGAAGTACTAGTTCTTCTTGCTAGCTCCTGTAGCAGCAAGTAGTACCTAGTCTTTGTTTAATCCTACCTGTTGTTCTAGCCCTGAGTCTAGCACTCATCCTGTTTCTTTTTATATGCGGAAGGGTCCAGCTAGCCCTGGCACCTAGCGTTTTGGTTGACAGGCTATTCTGTTTTTGGCTATAGCTATGTTTTCTATTGATATTTTCCTAACATGGTGTTCTGATCGAGAGGAGGGAGCTCTCATGTTTCTTGAGGGTTCTTGTGAAGGGGTGATCTCTGTTGTTAATCTGTGTTCGACGCTTGTCTATTCTGTGTGGCGGTTTTTTGGTTGAACTTCTCTCAAGGTTCTGAGCTGAGGTCCATACTTAGCCAGACAACTTTGGTTCGAAGCTAGACCCGTTTCGAAGGTAGCTGCGGAGCTATGGCTTTCAGACTTTGGTTCGAAGTATGAATAGCTTCGGAGCATGACACTCGATTTGTTTTTGCTGCTGACAGTATTTGGCTTCGCTTTCCTTTCGAAGCGTGTTTCTCTGTGAGCTTTGTTCGAAGTTCTCTGTTCGGAGTATAGGCATCGAAGATCTGCTTTTGAAGGTACTTCGCTGACAATCTTCGGAGTCTCTGGTTGTTCGAAGCTTCAAACTCTTTTTACTCCGCAAGTGAAGTACTGGTTGAGTCGAAGTCCTCAGCTTTCTTGTGTTCGAATACTTCGCTGTTTTTTTTCTTGCACTATGCGAAGATACTTCGACTGCAGGCTTCGATCAAGTTTTTCGAAGCTAGCTTCGCAGTGTACACCTTCGCACAATATCTTCGAAGCACACCTCGGCTCTACATCAACGACCTTTGATACTGCATACTTCGGACAAGCTTCGGCAGCTGCTACTCAGACTTCGACACTGTGTACTTCGAAGCCAGCTTCGACATCTACAGGCTTCGCACCGCGCAGGCTTCACCGAGTTTTGAACAAGAGACAAACTTTGAATAGTAAACTCTTAATCTCTTTTTACGTGCACTTAGATCAATTGCTATGATAATTTATTTCTGTGAAGTTTTATCTGCCATGTTTTGAATGCTTTGTTAATCTACCTATTAGCACTGTGTTGGTGTCTTTTCGATTAGGACACCGGTTGTTGTTAGGCTAGATCTTTTGAGGCTCTGTTGATCTGTTCACCTTTCTTTGCTTAGTCTATTGAGGTGCGTTGGGTGTTGGGATCAGGCCATTGATTCCAAAGAATTTTTTAGGCACCCATTCATCCCCCTCTGGTCGCTACTTTTGGTCCTACAAGTGGTATCAAAGCCTGGTTAGGGTTTTTCCATACCTTAACTGGTTCTAAACCCCAGTAGTGATAATGACGTCTCCTGGAAAGGTCCCGTCCTTGGAAGCTTATGGCTATAATTATTGGAAGACTCGCATGCGAGCCTATCTCATGAGCCAAAGCTTGGACATCTGGGACATTTGTGTTCACGCCACTTTCACCATTTTGCCAGTTGCTGAGCGTAATACTCCTGATATTGTCGCCCAGCATCTGAACAACAACAAAGCGGTGAACATTTTGTTTTCTGGATTAGGTCCCTCTGAATTTGAGCGTGTGAGCCATCTCACCACTGCGAGAGAGATCTGGGCTACCCTTCAGGCACACCATGAGGGGACAGCTCAGGTCAAGGCTTGGCTCTATCAGACCTACCGGCGTGAATATGAGAATTTCACACAAAAGCTGGGTGAATCTGTTGAAGCGTTGTTTGGTCGTTTTCAATCGATCATAAACAAGCTTCGGGCCAACAAGGCTGAGAGTGTTCAGTTAGTCTCAGATCATGAGTAGGCGCTCAAGGTTCTTCATACATTGGATCCTAAGATCTGGGAGATCAAGGTATCCTCTATCATTGAGAGCACATCTTATGATACCTTGACCATTTCTAAGTTGTTTAGCAAGCTGAAGGCCACTGAGGTTGATACCCAGTTGAGATCAAATCTCACTGGCTCTGGATCAAAGACCCTGGCCCTTGCTACTCCTTCTACTGACCCCTCCTCTGTGAGCTGTGCTGGGGTCTCTTTGATGTCTATCACTGAGGACCAGCTCGAGTCGTTAGGAGATGATGACATGTGTCTTTTTAACAATTGGGTGCGTCGTGTTTATGACAAGAGAATGTTCAAAAGACATGGCACGAAATCCGGGTGCTTTGAGTGTGGTGACCCAGGACACTTCATCGCCGACTGCCCCAAGCGCAATGGTCACAAGAAGGGCACCGGTGGTGGCTTCCATGACTCCGGCAAGCACGACAGCTCCTCCTTCACCAAGGGCAAGCCCAAGACCAGATTCTTCAGAAAGGCCCTGAAGGACTACCGGCGAGAGAAAGGCCCTGTGCTAATTTCCCATCTCATATAGCTAGTTTGGCTGAGCTGAAAGCCAAGGGCGATGAGCATTTGGGTGATTTGGAGAGAGTGAGAGCTGAGCTGGCTCAGACTAGGCTAGAGGTTGAGACACTGTCAGTTCCACCCACTGTCTGTGAGAACTGCTTGTCTCTTAGATTGGAGTTGATTAAGCTGAAAGCCAAAAAGTCTATCTAGGTTGATAGAGAGTGTGAGACCTGCTTTTCTCAGGTGGAGGTTCTAGCTTCCTTGAGAGAGGAGCTAGCTGATGCCCAGAATGAAAACTTTTACCTCCGTTCAATCCTGAGTTGGATCAGTGCCAGAGAACCACAGCTCGGCATGATGATCCAGCAGTTTAAGAGGCAGGATGTGTTTGGGGTAGGCTACACCTACACCAAGGCTGACTTTGAGAGTGCCATTAGCCGAGCAGTGGAGTGGAGTAAAATGATTCTTGAGCAGAGATATCCCAAGACTCACTCCACTGAGTCTTTCCAGGCTAGTCAACCCAAGGATGGAGTGTTCCAAGAATAGCCCAAAGCTCCACCCAAGAAGCCCATCTGGGTTCCAAAGCCCAAACACCTCCACACATCTCTAGACTCTCTTCCTGGATCCTCTCACACCAAGAAGACTACACCAAACACCACTAAGCCCAAGAACCCCAAGCCTCAACCACATCCCAAGAAGCCCACCTACCATTGTGAGTATTGTCAGAGAGATGGGCATCTTGCGGAGTTTTGCTTCACGAGGAAGCGGGTTGAGAGAGTAGAGCGTGCTCGTGGTGGCCAGGAGCAGTTCTACCAGCAGGGTGGTAGACTGAGAGTTCCTCGACGCGGGGAGAGGCTGGAGGCCAGGCCGCGTCATGTAGGTGGTGGTAGAGGATACAACTTTCTTGCCCATGCTCCAGATGGTGGTGTTCGTTTTGGCAGAGCTCCAGGCCGTTTTGGTCACAATCCTGGACCTCGTGGCCGAGGTTTTAGGCAGAACCGAGGACCGCGCTTTGAGTCACGTTTTGGTCCAAACTCTTATGATGATTTCTGCTTTCCGTCTTTTGAGCAGATGGTTCGACACTGGTTTAGTTTTTTTGCTAAACCCAGTGCCGGACCATTTGCTCCCCCTTACAACCATTGATTGTGCAGGATCGGGGACTAGAGGACATTTGGATCATGGACTCATGATGCTCTCGCCACATGACGGGACATCGCAGATGGTTCTCCAGTCTCTCTCCCCCGAGCTCCAAGGAATACATCACCTTCGGGAACACTGGTCAAGGGAAGGTACACGACATTGGCTCAATTTGCATCTCTGACCATTTCTCTCTGAAGAACGTTGCTTTGGTTGGAAATTTGAACTTCAATTTGATTTCTGTTTCGCAACTTCTTGAGAATGGGTTGGAGGTTCGTTTTAAGAAGGGCAGTTCTTCTGTGATTGATTCTAGAGGGTCTTTGATTTGCCAGATCTTACCATTTGGTAAGGTTTTTTGGATTTACTTCTCTAGTTCTTTTGGCCCTTCTCGTTGTTTGATTGCTGGATCCTCTTTTGAGCTCTGGAAGTGGCATAGGAGGTTGGGTCATTTGAGTTTTGATCTGCTAGTCAGGTTGAGCTCTATGGACCTCATCCGAGGATTGCCCAAGCTTAAAATGGAGAAGGATCTAGTTTGCCATCCCTGTCGTCACGGGAAAATGGTTGCCGCTTCTCACTCACCTGTGACTCAGGTGATGACTTCGCACTCATTTTGAGCTTTTACGTTTTGGTTAACCATAATGACCACTTCTTGCTTTTGTTCGGCTTTTGGTCATTAGGGTTAAACTTTTACCTTATTTTCTTCTTCTTTGTTTTCTTGTGTTTTGTTTTCGTGTTTCCACATTTGTTCGCAGGTGCTGCAGAGCTGAAGAAGAGGAGTGTTGACAATGCACTCATCAAGGGGGAGATTGAGGAGCCATGCTGAATAGCGTGGGCCTCAGGGCTCCAAAAGTGATGAGTCATTGTCAACGATAGTCAAAGAGGACAGAAGAAGAAGAGATCTGTTGTTTCATGGGCCGCGTGTGACTCAGGTACACGGGCAGCAAGCGATTGTCGGGCAGAGGAGGCTGCGAAGTCGGGCTGGCCCAATCCGTGTACATGGGCCAGAAGCAGTAGAAGACCCACTAGGCTGTTGACCAGGGTTGACTCAGGTACACGGGCGGTGAGTGATTGCCGGGCTGAGAGAGCTGCAGAATCAGGCTGGCCCAATCCGGGTACCTGGTGCAAAGTCGGTGGAGGCTTTGTCAGCTTCGGCGCAAAACTGACAACCGTCGATCTTGTATCCGACTATCCAGAAGAGAAGCCGTAGTCGCTACGAAAGCTTAGCTTCCGGATAAGTCATCTGTAACTCTAGGCCCACAGTCAGTCAGTCGTGTCTGTAAAAATACCTAAGGGCAGTAGAGTCTTTTCCTTTATTCTTGCGTCTGTAAAAACCCTAAGGGGCTGGTGGAATATTCCTAGCATTAGGCAGCCTATAAATAGGACCTCAATCCCTAGGGTTGGACTACCCTTTTGGCTGAAATTAATTCTACTCTTTTGGGTCACTTTTTGTCTCTTGCTTTGCCTCTCTCCTCTTCTGTTCATGCTTGCGCCGCTAGGCATTTTTGCTCCTGTTTTATTGCCTTGCATTTATTGTTGCAGTGAAGCTTCTATTCTCAAATCGTGTGCAGCAACTGTAGGTTTTTAATGGCTTCATTTCATTCGCACAACAAGTTTTTCCATGGATTTTGAGGCTTTGGAAGCTTCTGTTGCGTGTGTTCTTCACGCAAGTAGTACTAGTTCTTGCTGTAGCAAGTAGTACTACTCCACTGTAGCAACAGTACACTGCGCCAACTTTTTTCTTTCTACTGCACAGCTTTTTGATCGAAGTTGACAGTCCCGAGTAACTTTTCTGACTGTTTTTTGGCGAAGCCACCCTCACTGTTCGAAGCCCCTCAGCTCCGTGAGGCAGGCTTCGATCGAATATACTCGAAGGCTCCGTTTGAACTTCGAACTTCGTTTTGTGTTTTGTGTTGCTAGCTTCGAAGTACTTTTTGAACGGACAACATCACATACTTAGAACGACAGTGCGAAGGTACTCCATCTCTAGCTGTTCAAAGTCCACACTTCGATAGGATTCGAAGTTGGCTTCAAAGCTTGTCATTCTATCAGGCTTCGCTCTGGTTTCTTTGTCGTGTGTCAGTCTTCGCCTCTCTTTTCGAAGCTTGCTCTTTTCGAAGGTAGAGTGTAGGCTTCGAATTTGGTGCCTCTGTCGTGTAACAGGCTTCGCTTCTTTGTTCGAAGCTTGTCTGTCTGTGTGTTGTGTTCGAAGTTTTCTGTTCGAAGGTTTGGCTTCGGAGTACTTGGTTCGAAGCTGTGTTCGAAGTCTTGCCTTCGAAGTACTCACTTCGAAGCAAGCTCCGATTTTCTCATACTTAGCTTCGAAGCACACTTCGATTCCTACCTTCGACATTTTCACAACACCTTCAACACACTTCGATTCCTGTCACCTCCGAACTAGACTTCGACCAGCGAAGTAGACCTCGACCTCCGAAGCAGGCTTCGGCCAGCGAAGCAGGCTTCGATCTGCGAAGCAGGCTTCGTCGAGTTTCAAACAGGAGACAGATTTGAACAGGTAACTTCTCTTATCTCTCATAGTGCACCAAGGTTGGTTTTCTGAGAAGTTTGTCTTGCCTAGTCTTGCATATACTGTTTATCTCTCTATTAGCACTGCCTTGATAGTACTCTGTTTGTCATCAGCTGCTTCTAGGCTAGATACTTTTAGACTTAGGCTATCTGTATATTTTCTGTTACTTAGTCTTTTGAGGTGCGTTGGGTATTGGGAACAGGCCATTAATTCGAAAGAATTTCTAAGGCGCCCATTCACCCCCCTCTGGTCGCTACTTTCGGTCCTACACTTACCTAGGTAAGACTTCGTATGAGTTGCGTTTTGGCAGACAGCCCAAGGTGAGCCACTTGCGTGCGTTTGGCTGCAAGTGCTTTGTGATCAAGAAGGGAGGGCATTTGGACAAATATGAGTCTTGTTGTTGGGATGGAGTCTTTCTTGGTTACACTTTACATTCTCGAGGCTTCCGTGTTTGGAACCTCGACTCCCAGTAGCTTGTCGAGATTTGCGAGGTTTCATTTGATGAGTCCTTGCCTTCTTTGACTCCTTCTTTTGAGCTTTCTAGAGATGGTGAGCTCGGAGAGTCCATCTTCGAGGAAGATGATGACGCTCCAGCTGCTGATGAGGGTGGACCTTCTGCACAGCCTGCAGAACCCACACCTTCTGAGACTTCGACTGAGGACGAGGGCGGACCTTTGATCACTTCTTCCACTTCGATCGAGCCCCCTCAGTCGAGTCCAGAGGTGCCAGCTGCTGACTCCGGTGAGGTGACTTCAGATCACCAGGGATCCCGAGCAGTTCAGCGTGATCACCCCTTAGAGCTCATCATCGGTGATTTGTCTGAGAGGACTTTGCGTTCGTCTGTTGACTCTCTTGCTGTGTTTGCTGAATCTGCTTTTGTTGCATCTTTTGAGCCCAGAGACGTTTCTCATGCTCTTTCTGATTCGAATTAGATTAATGCTATGCAAGAAGAGCTTGAGAATTTTGTTTGCAATCGGGTTTGGACACTGGTTGAGTTGTCACCCGGATGCAACCCCAAAGGCACCAAGTGGGTGTTCAAGAACAAGCAAGGTGAAGATGGGGTTGTGGTGCGCAACAAAGCTCGACTGGTTGCCCAGGGTTTTTGCCAGAAGGAAGTATTGACTTTGAAGAAACTTTCGCCCCTGTTGCCCGTCTTGAGTCCATTCGCATTCTCTTAGCTTTTGCAACTTCAAAGGGTTTTAAGCTTTTTCAAATGGATGTCAAGAGTGCTTTTCTGAACGGGTATATAGAGGAGGAAGTGTATGTTAGGCAGCCCCCCGGTTTTGAGAACCCCAAGTTTCCTCGACATGTTTTTAAGTTGCAAAAGGCTTTATACGGGTTGAAGAAAGCCCCCAGGGCTTGGTATGACCGGTTGAAGCAGTTTTTTTGGGGAAGGGCTTTGTGATGGGTTCTGTGGATAAAACTTTTTTCTTGCTCAGAGATGCCTCAAATTTCTTAGTCGCTCAGATTTACGTGGACGATATTATCTTTGGCGGTACTACTGATGCTCTTGTGTCCAAGTTTTCTGAGCAGATGCACAGTGAGTTTGAGATGAGCCTCATGGGTGAGCTCAAGTACTTCTTAGAGCTCCAGATCAAGCAGACCAAGGACGGCACCTTCATCCACCAGGGTAAGTACACTCGCGACATGTTGAAGAAGTTCGACTTTGGTGGAGAGTTGACGCCTCATATGACCCTAATGGGAACATCTGGGGGCCTGGACAAGGACGAGAGCGGCGTCAAGGTCAATGAGAGAGAGTTTCGAGGGATGATTAGTTTGTTGCTGTACTTGACGGTGACAAGACCGGACATACAGTTCACCGTGGGGCTGTGCGCGCGCTTCCAGTCTTCACCACGCATGTCTCACCGGCAGGCTGTCAAGCGCATTTTCAGGTATCTCACCTATGCGCCCGATCTTGGTCATTATTACTCAGCATCATCATCTCTTGACTTATCTGGCTTTTCGGACACTGACTTTGGTGGGTGCCGGTTGGATCGCAAGTCGACTTCCGGTACTTGCCAGTTTCTTGGTTCTTCCCTTGTCTCTTGGTTTTCTCGAAAGCAATCTGGAGTTGCTCTTTCGACCACTGAGGCTGAGTATGTAGCTGCTGCTCACAGTTGGTTTGGGTGATTTCCATGTTGCGAGATTTTGGGTTGTTCTTTCCTACCAGAGTTCCTCTGTTTTGTGATAGCACGAGTGCAATTAGTGTAGGGAAAAACCCTTGTCTCCATTCAAAGACCAAACACATTGATGTGCGCTTTCACTTTCTGCGGGATCAATATGAGAAAGGTGTCATTGACCTTGTTCATGTTGATACCCATCATCAGTTGGCTGACATTTTCACCAAACCACTAGATCAATCTACCTTTGAGCGTTTACGAGGGGATTTGCGTGTTGTGTATCCTTTTTAGGATATTTTGCGTCAGTTTTCTTTCTTCTTTACTCTTTTCTTGAGTCTTTCTGTGTGTGTTCATATCATGCATACTCACATATCACACTTTTGAGCCTGCTTCTGTTATATGATTGATCTGCTTTACATAGTCTAACTAGTACATGCTTTTCATTACTTGTCGATGATCATGCTTTGCATCAGTTCACTTGATATGTCGGATATCTGTCATATGCATGGCTTTTATGCTTTAAAATTGAAAAATGATCACCATTGCTTCTGGTAACTAGCATGTGTAGGCTGAATGCTTTTGCTATCTGTTACAAATCTTGTAGCTAGTTCCTCACTTAGATGCAAATATGCAACTTGGACATATTTATGCTTTAACATGGAAAATTTGCTATAAAAATGATGTAAAATCAGAAAAATGAAAAATCCATGCCTTTTTATGCATAATTTGAAAGGATCCAGGTGGGTTTGCTTTGTCGCAGTGCATTGTTCTGGACTGCTTACCATAGCACTTTGGTATGAACTAGGACAATGTAATGTTTTCCAGGACCAATGTCTTATGCTTCTGATGGTCCAGTTCTGGCCTAGGCTTGACTTGGTCGGTCAGCATAAGGTTTGACATGCAAATAACCCCTGACAAAAATGAAAAAGGAAAAAGAAAAAGCCTGAAAATTAAAAAGATAACAAGTTTGCTGAAGCACTTTGTTTTGGACAATGCTTATCATGATAGATATCAGTTAGCTTCTGCATCTCATGCTTTACCTTGCTTGTCAACTGGAAAATATGGTGATGCTTTTGTTTGCAAAAATTGAAAAATGCGTGCTAATGACTTTATTTAGATATCATTTGTTGCACTGATCATGCCATGAGTCTTAGACAGTATGTCTTTTGCTATACCTGTTAGATATTGCAATTGCAGTCAATCATATTTGAGAAGCATGCTTTCTTCACTCCACCTGCACCCCAGTTGCATTCATTGCATATTTGAGGGGGAGTTGCATTTCAGTGGGAGTCTGTGTCTCTTTCGAGTGCATTGAGTCTCGCTTGATGAGTCCACTTGTCAACAAGGGGGAGAAATTTAGGGAGAAGAGTTTAAGGGGGAGTTTTGGCTTTCTCTGGGATTTGTTTCAGGGGGAGTTTTTGTTCTGTTTGTCCTTACTCTTTTGATATCCTTGTTGATGTTTCTGAGATTGCACTCGTTTTGAGCTTTTACTTTTGGTTAACCATAATGACCGCTTCTTCCTTTTGTTCGTCTTTTGGTTTAGGGTTAAACTTTTACTTTATTTTCTTCTTCTCTATTTTCTTGTACTTTGTTTTCATGTTTTCACATGTGTTCGCAGGTACTAAGGAGCTGATGAAGAGAAGTGTTGACAATGACTCATCAAGGGGGAGATTGAGGAGCCATGCTGAAGAGCGTGGGCCTCATGGCTCTAGATGTGATGAGTCATTATCAACGGTAGTCAAAGAGGACTAAAAAGAGGAGAAGATCTGCTGCGTCTGGGCCGCGTGTGACTTAGGTACATGAGTAGCGAGCGACTGTCGGGCAGAGGGGCCGCGAAGTCGGGCTGGCCCAATCCGGGTACATGTGCTAGGAGCAGCAGAGGATCCACTATGCTGTTGACCAGGATTGACTCAGGTACACGGGCGGCGAGTGATTGCCGGGCTGAGAGAGCTGCGGAATCGGGTCGGCCCAATTCGGGTACCTGGTGCAAAGACGGTGGATGCTTTGTCAGTTTCGGCGCAAAACTGACGATCGCTGATCTCGCATCGGACTGTTCAGAGGCGAAGCCGTAGTCGCTACGAAAGCTCCGCTTCCGGATAAGTCATCTGTAAATAGGAGTTTACTATTTTGTCCTTAGGCCCACAGTCAGTCAGTCGAGTCTGTAAAATTATCCTAAGGGTAGTTTGATATTTTCCTTTTATTTCAGCGTCTGTAAAAAACCCTAAGGGTCTGGTGGAATATTCCTAGGCTATTAGGCTGCCTATAAATAGGGCCCCAATCCCTAGGGTTAGGGTTACCCATTCTGTAATTCACTTTAATACAGAACTAAAGTTTGGGTCACTTTTGGCTTGTTCCTGCTTCTTCCCGTGAGAGCGCCGCCGCTGTTCATCGCCTGCAACTCAAACCTGCAGATCAATTTCTTCAGGTTTTTATCCTTGATCCTCAGCTATCAGTCTTGTAGCAGTGTTTCCATTGAATCCCGTGAATCATTTTGTGTGCTACTGGTTTTGTTTCTGTACGTGTTTTCCTCTCGAGTTGCTTCTGTTCGGTGTTCTGAGAAGTACTAGTTATTCTTGCTGGCTCCTGTAGCAGCAAGTAGTACCTAGTCTTTGTTTAATCCTAGCTGTTGTTCTAGCCCTGAGTCTAGCACTCATCATGTTTCTTTTTATATGCGGAAGGGTCCAGCTAGCCCTGGCACCTAGCGTTTTGGTTGACAGGCTATTCTGTTTTTGGCTACAACTAAGTTTTCTATTGATATTTTCCTGACATGGCGTTCTGATCGAGAGGAGGGAGCTCTCACGTTTCTTGAGGGTTCTTGTGAAGGGGTGATCTCTGTTGTTAATCTGTGTTCGAAGCCTGTCTATTCTGTGTGGCGGTTTTCTGGTTGAACTTCGCTCAAGGTTCTGAGGTCCATACTTAGCCAGACAACTTTGGTTCAAAGCTAGACCCGTTTCGAAGGTAGCTGCAGAGCTATGGCTTTCAGACTTCGGTTCGAAGTATGAATAGCTTCGGAGCATGACCCTCGATTTGTTTTTGCTGCTAATAGTATTTGGCTTCGCTTTCCTTTCGAAGCATGTTTCTCTATGAGCTTTCTTCGAAGTTCTCTGTTCGGAGTATAGGCACCGAAGATCTGCTTTCGAAGGTACTTCGCTGACAGTCTTTGGAGTCTCTGGTTGTTCGAAGCTTTGAACTCTTTTTACTCTGCAAGTGAAGTACTGGTTGAGTCGAAGTCCTCAACTTTCTTGTGTTTGAATACTTCGCTATTTTTTTCTTGCACTGTGCGAAGATACTTCGACTGCAGGCTTCGATCATGTTTTTCGAAGCTAGCTTCGCAGTGTACACCTTCGCACAATATCTTCGAAGCACACCTCGGCTCTACATCAACGACCTTTGATACTGCATGCTTCGGACAAGCTTCGGCAGCTGCTACTCAGGCTTCAACACTGTGTACTTCGAAGCCAGCTTCGACATCTACAGGCTTCACACCACGCAGGCTTCGCTGAGTTTCGAACAAGAGACAAACTTTGAACAGTAAACTCTTAATCTCTTTTTATGTGCACTTAGATCAATTGCTATGATAATTTATTTCTGTGAAGTTTGATCTGCCATGTTTTGAATGCTTTGTTAATCTTCCTATTAGCACTGTGTTGGTGTCTTTTCGATTAGGACACCGGTTGTTGTTAGGCTAGATCTTTTGAGGCTCTGTTGATCTGTTCACCTTTCTTTGCTTAGTCTGTTGAGGTGCGTTGGATGTTGGGATCAGGCCATTTATTCGAAAGAATTTTTTAGGCGCCCATTCACCCCCCCTCTGGTCGCTACTTTCGGTCCTACATTGGTGACTTTGGCTGTGTAAATATTGAGCCAAAGTTATAGCCGAGCTCGAAGGTGGGCTCGGCATGAGATAAATAAAGTAAACACATATTGGAGTGTGCTCCACTCTAATATGTGTTGGCTTCGAGTTCTATCAAATGGCCCTAAAAATCTGGTGAGATCCGCTCCACCCTTATCGTTACACAATGCCTCTAGGCCTGTAGCGATAAAAACACATGACTCCAAGCTTGCATCTTGAAGCGTCCAAAAAGGAGTGGAATGTGACTCAAGATTCCGGTGTGATCCACTCCGCCCTTATACCACAAGTCTCGAAGCCTTTCTTCGTCTTATCTCAAATAAATCTCGTAGCCTTGCTTCACATTCAAATAAGACTCCAAGCCTTGCTTCGCATTTGATTAAGTCTCAAAGCCTTTCTTCACATTCTTTAAAATAAATAAATCTCGAAGCCTTGCTTCACATTCAAACAAGTCTCCAAGCCTTGCTTCGCATTTGAATAAGTCTCGAAGCCTTGCTTCACATTCTTTAAAATGCATATTGAATCATTGCTTCACATTAAATATTTTTTCGAAGCCTTGCTTTGCTCATTAATAATTTTCGAAGCCAAGCTTTGCATTATAAAAAAGGGAGCCAAAGCCTTCGCCAGCAAACCAAAGGCTCGCTTCGTTTCGATCAAAATCCGAAGTCTTGCTTCGCTCAACAATCATGTATCTCAAAGCCTTGCTTCACTTATTAATCATGTATTTTGAAGCCTTGCTTCGTTCGGAAACTCAGAAGCCTTTCTTTGCCATTAAAAAAAGAGAAAATCCTGAAGCCTCATGTCACATATTACAATCCCCTCTTGAAGAGTGAAGAGGAGAGGAACAATTCGAGTCCAACACTCGAAGTGTCAATAAAAAGCAAGCAAAACACAATCGAAAAATTGAAGCCATAATACTGGACACATCCCTCTGCATACTCAAAAGCGCTGGATTCTGAGTCACTCTATTGCACGCACAGGCTTGGCTGAAGTCCCAAACTGCCACGTGCAAGGGGGACCAAAAACTATACGTTCGGAATGTGCTTCATTTGTACTCGTTTGGAGTGTGCTTCGTTTGTACTCATTCGGAGTGTACTCCATTCATCGCCGCTGCTAATGATTGTAACTAAGTGAAAAACACACATGCGAGGTTCAAAATAAAACAAATTTCACTATCACCAAATAAATACAGTTGCAAATTACACAATCACACTTTAAATACAAAACCAAGCAACCAGTGGGCCCATGTTGTTGAAAACCAGACCCCCGCTTGTTCTTCTTACGACAAGGCCCCATCGACTCGACAAACCCTCACTAGGGCCAGACCATCCACACTTTGAGGCTTAGAGAACCCTTCTTTCCTCTTACAGATTGGCCCAAGTCCGAGTCACAGGTGGCTCTGTATCAAAAATGGAGAAATCCAAGGCTTCATTGTTGTCCTGTGCAGGTACGCTCGAAGGCTGGACCCCTTCGTCTTCAAGAACTACTTCGATGCTACGTAAGTTAGGTGAAGACGAAGAGCTATGAAGGGGCTCGACTTTTACGGAGGCTAATAACTCTTGGGCCACTTCGGGTATGACTTCTCTCTTAGGACCATGCAGTATTTTGAACCGAGGCTAGCCTTCAGACATAGCTACTTTGAACACTACCCACTGATGATGAAGTGCCTTTGAATCTTCAAGTACTTTGACATCAATATAATTATTCAAAGCCTTAGCCTAAGCAAGTCCAAAATACCTCCATGTTTCATTAATAAGATGATGTAAATTCACAGAACAATACTACCGCAAAGATATTACAGCGAAGCCTAAAGATCTATATCTTTGGAGGAGGAGGGTTCGACCCCAACGGAGGCGTCCGCTGCCCCATGCACCTCTAGTGGCTGTCTTGCTAGAGTTTGAGATCGTCTTCATGCGTATGGGCCTTCCAAGGCTCATCAAGAGGGTTCCAGACCTCGATAACCTCTAGAGCCGGCGAGGTCAAGCAGGGCCCGCCGAAGGTCACTGACTTGACTGAGTCGCTGCTTCAAGGTGATGGAACCCCATGTCGTGGAGCATTTGAAGTAATCCCTTATCGATCACCCTTCCTAAAGTCTACGTGAAGCCCACTAAAGCATCCTCATGAGTGATCGTGTGAAAAAAATCCAAGATGACGATCGACAGGATCTTGGGCGTCGAAGCTGGGGTTCGACGTTGAGTCCCCAAGCGTCCCAAAATGCTAGTGAGCATGAAGGATGCTTCATCGACCCCCTGGATGACTTCGACCCTTTCAGCCTTAAATGCTTTGTTTTGGGTGCGAAGCTCATTGGCCTCTGACCTTGACTTCAAGACTTCAGCTCTTAACTTTGCGGCCTCATCCTTCAAAGCCTAAAGGGCTCGTTGAAGGTCCTCAACCTCTGAAGTTGCTGCGGCTGAAAATTCACATGCCTTAGCTACTTCAGACTTCAGTGCCTCCACAACTACTTCAGCTTGTTCCCGGCATTGTACGACCTTCGAAGCTCTCCAACATAAATTCACGATGTCCTTCGCAATAAGGTTTTCTTGATGGTCCGTAGAAATGGTGGCTCAGCGAAGTAGGGCGAAGGCCTGACAAAAGAAAAAGAGTCGTTATAAGCAAGAAAAGATAAGGGGTTGTTGGACTACCTACGAGCTCCGTCAACCTAAAGAAAGGCAACTTCGGCAGCCGTGGTAAGATCTGCACAGCGGTAGTGGCACATCTCCACTAACAAGTCGCTACCCGCGAGGTCTTCACCGCTCCGAAGGTACTGCGAAACCATCTCCCCAGTCGAAGCTCCCTATGAGATAAAGGGCCTCAACAAAGGCACTCCACTTGCCAAGGCCTCTAGGACCAGATTCCGGTCAACGACCTCCACGGTCTTTTCTGAAGGGTCTTGAAGAGCCTCATCATCTTCGACCACCCCTTCGTCTTCCTCTTCATCCGAAGAGTCCTCATGGGATCCTTCACTGTTGCTGCTAATTTTTCTACTACTAGAGGACCCCTCCGCTTCGGCGACGCTAGGGTCCACCACTTCACCTCCATCAGCATCTGAAAAGAAAAAGAAGTCAGAAATTGCCGCGCCCCGATTTACCAAAATCGGAACATTATTGAATTTCCATAGAAAAACAATAATACAAGAGGTTCATCATGCGATAATCGTACATACGACAGTATTCATGGTACGTAGACCATATTTATTACATCAGAATTTTAATAAAAACAGTAATAAAGATAATTAAAATGCATGACGAACGCCTTCTTCAGGATCTTTGCTTGACTGGGTCACTACTCCAGACCGTCTTCATAGTAGGCATCCTCTGTGGGGTCCAACGGGTATGAGTACAAAAAGTACTCAACAAGCCACCGCAGATGCAAATAATAATGCAGGATAATAAACAAGGAAGGGTAATGGCTAACAGTGCAGAAAAGTAAATTTTCAGTTATTGCATTTAATGTAGTCAATTTTAATCATGCGGAAAAGTAAACATGAGCATCAACAACATCATCTAACTCGAGGAGTACGTTTTACCTCCTCGCGCAACAGTCCTTACATGTCAAACCATCATGCACATACATATTCAAAGTAGTCTACCTGTGGGATGTCACACAACCCGCCCTTGACCATGGGCTCGGCTTTTCGAAAAGATTTAAGACTCTGATAAGAGATGTACTACTATACCCACAAGGCACGCACACATCCCAAACGAGATGACCCATACCATGGGAACTCGTGCCAAAACCTCAACATGAAATGCTCCAAGCGATAACCACCCGCTCTAGGTTTCGCCGGCGCGCCGAGCCGCATCCCGGCTAACGTCGCACCCCCTTTTGTGCCACATTGGTACAAGCCACCCGCAGGTGCTGCTTGACCCATCTCCAAATGGTGGCCTCGGTTTGGAACACTCCATACCTTAGTTAGGACTTACCCATTAGACTTGTGGTTAGTACGGAAGTGTATTGCAACGGATCCCTCAGACCGGTCCTTATAGTGCCCCGGGTGCTACCGACCAATACCCTTGCTTGCACCCGGAACCCACCATGCATACACTCACAACCATAACTCATCACCAACAGAATTCCAAGGATAAGAAGTAACGGGGATCATATAGTAGAACCATTTTGCTACGACTCATTTTTATCCTATAGCGATTGTGTCAATACATTGGACACTAGCTAATATCATTAACCATATGGTGACAAGGAGGTTAGGCGAGATAGCATGGCTTGGGTTGCACATCAAGGTCAGGGGATCCTAAATAAATATATTGTAAGGGTTTCATTTGACTAATGTATGTATAACCTATGTGTTTTAGCGATAGTTTAATAAACATGGGTTCAATATGCTCAAAAGATTGGTTTGGTGACTTGCCTTGTTCAGCGAAGGGTGAGGGAGGAACTTCCGGGAAATATTCCGGCTCCTCGACGGCGTCGTAATCTTTCCAATATAAGTAAAGTAGAATACGACATTCAATCAATCAATATAACATCACACAATAAGCACATAGGTTTAAATTGGTTTAATTGAATGGAAACCAAGTTGTTAAGTTTCTAAAATTTATTTTATAAATAATTTTAGAAGGAATTATTATGAAAGGTTGTCCTTTATAAAAAGGGGTTTTAAATGTGAGTAGTCTCATTTTAGGTTTTCCTAATAAATTTTAAAATGAAAAGTTCATGTCCAAATTAGTGGTTTTCAGTATATGAACAGAAAGGAATAAATATAAACTTTATTGAAATTTAAATAATTGAATTTACATTTTTACCCTAAGGGCATTTGAATATCTATTAAATAATCATGAAAGATTCCAAGTAAACATACTATTTTTATTGAACTAATGTGTAGAGAATAAAATTATAAAATTTCTGGAATTGAAATGACAATTTTTAGAGTTCAAATGCGCCAGATATGAATTTTTGAAGTTTAAAAGCATTTCTGGAATTTAAATTAAATCAAAAACAGCGTCGGTCCACGCTGAGCCGAGACCACCGTGCACCTGTGCACTGTGCGCGTGCGCCGGATCAATATCCACCATTGGATCGTGATCGGGCCGTCACGGGCGAGGCGGGGGAGTTAAAATGATGTGGACGGCTGAGATTAAAACGTTGAGCCAGTATGCGATGGACGGGAGAGATCAAACGGGGGATTTTAAAACTAACGGACGCGCGAGATTAAAACATACCCCTTTGCTCAGATCCGACGGTGTAGATTAAACCACACATGGGATTTAATCGGTACCGTTGGATCCAGATCGCACGGCCAGGAACAAATCCGACACGGCGTGTGTCGGGGAGGGGGTTAAGTACCCTTCTTCCTCGACTCCGACGACACGACCGTGAGCGATTACGGCGACGGCGAGGGCTATCCGGTCTAACTAAAGCCAAATACGCAACAAGGGAACTAAGGGGAACACGAGGGTACCCTTGCGGAGGCGAATGGTCGACGGAGCGAGACCGACGACGAGTGGAGGCGGCGAAGGTGTTCGGGTCCTTGGCGGTGACGGTGATCTGGCGGGGTTCGACGTCGATGGAGGGGTGGCCGAGGTTGGTGTCGTTCTTGCGGTCACAGAGGTGTGGTCAGCGTGGACGGAGAGGGACTCCGGCGACGGCGAGCGACAGCTGGAGGACGGGCGGCGTAGGTGCGCTAAAACTTGAAGTGAGGGCATTCTGTGCGTTCTCGCAGTGTGTGAGCGTGGGGGTGAAATGCGGGTGGCCAGGGGGTTTAAATAGGACCATCGGTGGGGGAAGAGGGGGCGTAATCGACGGCGGCCGGGAATAAACGCGTTTAAGCACCGGCGAGCTCAGGTTGAATTCGATTCATCGAACCTGGACGCGAATCGGTCTGATTTAATTGGGGGAAACGGTCGCCGTGGACCGGGGGTGGTAATGGTGGGCTCAATTTGAGGGGAGGGGGTCGGGGGCAGGGGATCCGAGGCACGTTATTGCGTCGGCCGGCGAGGGGGGGATTTGGGGGCGGATCTCGCCGGGAAGACGAATCCGACATGTGGGGGCCACCGGGCAGCGGGCGCGAACGGGCGAGTGAGAGGGCTGACGGGTGGGGCTGTGTTGTCGGGCGCGCGCGCGAGGGGAGGCGATTGGCGCCGACAGGTGGGGTCGGGCTGTTAGTCGGAGGTGGGCGAGGGTGACGGGCTGGGCCGGCCGGGAGAGAGAGAAGGGAGGGGGGAGGCCCAATACTGTTTCAAAACATTTCTGAATAAAAATAATTCCAGGAAATAGATTAAAATCTTGGGGCTACTTCCAAGGTTGATAAAATTTATAAAAATTCTCAAAAATATATCTTGGCCTTGGGAGTTTATACAAAAATTTTCAGCTCCTGGTTTGGTCATTAACTCTATGTTGTAGTTCAAAAATGGTAGAGGAGGGTGTTTAAGGTATTTCCCAAATTAATAAACTCAAGAAATTGAATTAAATAATATTTTTATTACTTTGAAATTTGGGGTGTTACAGAAATGAAGTAATAAAAGTGAAGGTATAAAATGGCAAGGCCATTAAAATACCTTCAGTCTCCTCCACAATAGGAGAGTGGTCTGGGAAGTTTGGGAGTGCAAAGAGATCCATGAAATCTTCACCCTATTAGACCTCCAAGCCCATGGGCTTCTGGCCCATTGTTTCGGTCAACAACATCCCAGCTTGCTCCCCTTGGGGTCCAAGGCTCGGGGTTGGTAGAGTCCCTGCGCCAGGGGCATCGGAGGTTGAGGCCAATTGGGAGGATCCATAAGGGTCCTCAGAGTTCGGAGGCCCTCAAAGGCATTGCAGCAGCGAACCCTACGATTCACTGTCATCTGCTCTTTTTCGCTTCACCGCTCCACTAGAGGGTGTTGACACAGTGAGCTCAGGGAGTGTCGCGAGACGGGCCCATACCCGATTGTACCTCTCCTAGGTCCCAACCAAGGCAAGGCAGTGGCTCCGTTCATCTTGTGTCAGAGCCCCCATTACACACTCCAGCACTATAACTGTTGCCTCCGGCATCAATATCTCTCGCTTGGCTACAAGATAACGAAGCTCAAATGATTAAAGTGTTGAGCGAGGTATCAAGAGTACAACAGCAATAATTCAAAGACTCATGAAGAAACTCCGAAGGGATCTCCTTCAAGTCATCATAAACGGAGTCCGTGAAGACAACCTTCGACCATATATGCCCAAGGGGACTGATCCAAAGGATTATAAATTCCTCTATGAGGTCCCTCATGCTCATCCTTTGGGAAATCTTCTACAATAGCTGAATCCTTGATGAGATGATGGTGGAGTTAGTGGCCACTTCGTCTTCGAGACGATATGCGATAAGATCATTGATACTGCAAAGGGGGGAGTCTCCTCCAACGGTAATATAAAAGCACTTATGATCCCACTTCAAGTACCAACGGTCATTTACGACCTTCACTAGGAAGAAATTGACATACTCCTTACAAAGTTGGAAGTTGATGCTATCGAAGGCTAGGGCCCTATCCACTCCATCTTCACCAGTCCTCTTCTTTGGCTGGCAGTTCGCATAATGAAGGGCCATGAAGACATCAGTGTGGCCATCACACCCTTCGGCCCTCATAGCCCATTCGAAGATAGCAAGCCGGACTACAACATTCGGAGATAATTGAGGGATCTCCAAGTTGAACATTTGCAGCACTCCGCCAAGCAAGTCTTCAGCCGGGACCCCGAGCCCCGCTTCGAAGACCACAACTTCGTCGACTCGAGGAGCATGAATAATATCAGTCTCCAAAATGTGGAGGCCCACCTTCTTCAAAACTTTTCTAGCACAGACATCGTTGGCGGACTCCGGGGTACACTTCATCTTCTTTAACTCTAGAGTCTTCTCAAACTTCTCTGACGGAGGATGAAGGTCGAATGACCCATAGTGTTTCGAAGTAGACTTCGCTACAACCGCTGTCGCCGCCGTAGTCTAGGCTTGCATGGATCTAGACCCACTACCCAAAGATGGGTGCTTCGCCATCGAAGCCTTCTTCTGCATTTTGCTAGGGGCTTTGCAACACGAGGCTAAGGACTCCGTAAGGAAAAAAGCTAGGGGCTTTGTAAGATGAAGTTAAAGGCTTAGAATGAGAGGAAAGAGAGGGCAAGGGCATGTAATGAGACCTAGGGGCGCCGATGGGATTTTATAAGCGGTGAAAAGGTGCGGCGCTCCCCATGTGACAATTTTTTACTACTTCGTCTTCACCCCCTGCGGTCTATGAACGGTGGTGCCAAGGTAAAATAGGGCATTGTGCCTCAGTATAGCGACAGTTTGATTTCGAACTGTTGGCCGCCCGAGCGTCATTTGCACTTCCGATTAAGAGCACCTCGAGAAGATTGAGGAAAATAAAGCAAGGGTCGCCAGGTTCTACAATAAGAAGGTGGCACCAAAATTGTTTGAACAAGGAGAACTCATATGAAAACTTATCCTACCAATCGGGTCTAAAGATAATCGGTTCGGTAAGTGGTCCCCCATTTGGGAAGGACCATTTCAGATACATCGAGTGGTGCCTGGCAACGCCTATTTACTAGAAGGGTTGGACGAAGAAATTTTTGGGAAAGCATTGAATGAGAAATATCTGAAGAAATACTTCTTGAGTGTTTGCATAAATGCCTAGGAATCTATGCGCCAAAAAAGTGATACCAGTGATATCGCCTTCAGACAACCGATGCAGAAGCATCGTATACCAAGAGCATGGAATTCAAAACCAAATCATATGAAATTAGCAATATATCTAGTCTTCTAGATTACAATGAAAATGTATTATGAAAACTCAAGAAGAAACTGCCTAGTGGGCTCCCTTCGGCTTCACCTTCAGATCAGCCTCTTCCACCGAGAGCCGATCTAAGTTCCTCAACCTGGTCAGCGATTTAGGACCGCCTTCCGTTCACCCACGACATGGGAGTAGGGGCGCCAATGCCCATGTTTGTGGTGGTTGATACCGATGAGGAGCCATGCTGAATAGCGTGGGCCTCATTGCTCCAGAAGTGATGAGTCATTGTCAACGATAGTCAAAGAGGACAAAAGAAGAAGAGATCTGCTGTTTCATGGGCCGCGTGTGATTCAGGTACACGGGCAGCAAGCGACTGTCGGGCAGAGGAGGCTGCGAAGTCGGGCTGGCCCAATCCGGGTGCATGGGCCAGAAGCAGTAGAAGACCCACTGGGCTGTTGACCAGGGTTGACTCAGGTACACGGGCGGGGAGTGATTGCCGGGCTGAGAGAGCTGCGGAGTCGGGCCGGCCCAATCCGGGTACCTGGTGCAAAGTCGGTGGAGGCTTTGTTAGTTTCGACACAAAACTGACAACCGTCGATCTTGTATCCGACTATCCAGAAGAGAAGCCGTAGTCGCTACGAAAGCTTAGCTTCCGGATAAGTCATCTGTAACTCTAGGCCCACAGTAAGTCAGTCGTGTCTGTAAAAATACCTAAGGGCAGTAGAGTCTTTTCCTTTATTCTTGCGTCTGTAAAAAACCCTAAGGGGCTGGTAGAATATTCCTAGTGTTGGGCAGCCTATAAATAGGGCCCCAATCCCTAGGGTTTGGACTACCCTTCTAGAAATCACTTTTTCATCATTCCTTGGGTCTCTTTTTGTTCCTGCGCTCTTTCTCTTCCCTTCATGGTTCTGTGCGCTGCCAAATCCTCGTTTTCATGCATGCAACAAGTTGTTTCTTAATTAATGTAGTGAGTTTTTGTTCCCTGTTGAGTGCAAGGCATGCGGTAAGTGCTTGTGAATCAGAATCTTTGAGTACCGAGTGCATTTTTGTTTACTGTTTGGTCTCTTGTTGGCTGAGTTCTTCGTGCCCGATGTACTAGTTCTTGCTATTGCAAGTAGTACTCGTTCACTGTAGAAACAGTGTTCTAGTGCCAGCTTTTGCTTTTCTGCGTAGCCTTTTTGATCGAAGTAGACTAGGCTAAGTAACTTTTCTGGTTGCTTTTCTACCGAAGCCCCCTCTCTGGTCGAAGCCCCTCAGCACCGTGAGGCAGGCTTCGATATAACATCTTTGAAAGCTTCACATACTTCGATAGTCTTGCGAAGGTGTTCTCAGTTGGGAGCTGTTCGAAGTCGATACTTCGATTGAGCTTTGGAGTTAGCTTCGAAGTTAATCTCACTGATAGACTTCGATTTTGGTCTCCCTGTCGTGTGTCAGCCTTCGATCCTCTCTTTGAAGCTTGCTCTTTTCGAAGGTAGAAATATAGGCTTCAATTTTGTTCTCTGTCATGTGACAGGCTCCGATTCTTTGTTCGAAGGTCATTCGTCTGTGTGTTGCGTTCGAAGTTTTCTATTCGAAGGTTTAGCTCCGAAGCACTCGGTTCGAAGTTGTGTCCGAAGCCTTTCCTTCGAAGTACATACTTCGAAGCAGGCTTCGGCGTTGTCATATTTCGCTCCGATTCATACTTCGCTTCTTTCCACTTCGAACTAGACTAGACCCAATCACCTTCGACAGACTTCGACTACCACCTCTTTGTCCTGCGAAGTAGGCTTCGACCTCTGAAGCAGGCTTCGGGCAGCGAAGCAGGCTTCGATCAGCAAAGCAGGCTTCGATCTGCGAAGCAGGCTTCAGCGAGTTTCGAACAGGAGACAGAATTGAAAAGGTAACCTCTCTTCTCACTCGTAGTGCACCAATATTGCTTTGCTGAGAAGTTTGTCTTGCCTAGTCTAGTGTATACTGTTTATCTATCTATTAGCACTGCGTTGATAGTCTTTTGGTTGTCATCAGATGCTTCTAGGCTAGATACCTTTTAGACATAGGCTATCTGTTTATTTTCAGCTGCTTGGTCTTTTGAGGTGCGTTGGGTATTGGGAACAGGCCATAGATTCGAAAGAATTTTTTAAGGCGCCCATTCACCCCCCTCTAGTCGCTACTTTCGGTCCTACAAGTGGTATCAGAGCAAGGTTAGGGTTTTTCCATACCTTAACCGGTTCTAAACCCTAGTAGTGACCATGACGTCTCCTGGCAAGGTCCCGTCCTTGGAAGCCTATGGCTATAATTATTGGAAGACTCGCATGCGAGCCTATCTCATGAGCCAGGGCTCGGACATATGGGACATTTGCGTTCACACCACATTTGTCATTTTGCCAGTCGCTGAGCATGGTACTGCTGGTATCATTGCTCAGCATCTGAGCAACAGTAAGGCTGTGAACATTCTTTTCTCTGGTTTAGGTCCCACTGAGTTTGAGCGTGTGAGCCATCTCTCCACTGCGAGAGAGATCGGGGCTACCCTCAAGGCACACCATGAGGGAACGGCTCTGGGCTACCCTCAAGGCACACCATGAGGGAACGGCACAGGTCAAGGCTCGGCTCTATCAGACATACCGGCGTGAATTTGAGAATTTCACACAGAAGCCGGGTGAATCTGTTGAGGCTTTGTTCTGTCATTTTCAGTCGATCATAAACAAGCTTCGGGACAACAAGGCTGAGGGTGCTCAGTTAGTCTCAGATCACGAGCAGGAGCTCAAGGTTCTCCATACCTTGGACCCAAAGATCTGGGAGATCAAGGTATCCTCTATCGTTGAGAGCACTTTTTACTATACCTTGACCATTTCTGAGTTATTTAGCAAGCTGAAGGCCACTGAGGTAGATATCCAGTTGAGATCAAATCTCACTGGTTCTGGATCAAAATCCCTGGCCCTTGCTACACCTTCTGTTGATCCCTCTTCTGTGAGTTGTGTTGGGTTCTCTTTGATGTCTATCACTGAGGACCAGCTAGAGTTATTGGGAGATGATGATTTGTGTCTTTTTAACAACCGGGTGCGTCGTGTCTATGATAAGAGAATGTTCAAAAGACACGGCACAAAATCCGGATGCTTTGAGTGTGGTGATCCAGGACACTTCATCGCCGACTGCCCCAAGTGCAATGGATACAAGAAGGGCACCGGTGGCAGCTTCCATGACTCCGGCAAGCACGAGAGCTCATCCTTCAACAAGGGCAAGCCGAAGACTCGATTCTTCAAGAAGGCCCTGAAGGACTACCGGCGAGAGAACAAGAAGCGTGACAAGGCCTTCTTCGCCGAGATGGAGAAGAGCTACTCCAAGCAGTCCACGTCTTCTTCCTCTTCATCGAGCTCAAGCGATGAGGAGATCGCCATCAGGAAGGGGAAGGACAAGGACGATCCGGCGGGCCTCTGCTTCATGGCCTTCGGAGACAAGCCGAAGAGCCGCTCACACCAGCGCCGAAGATCCCGCAAGAGCTTCTGCTCAATGGCTCTTGGGGATAAGGAAGAAAAGAGCTCCTCCGACGACTCCGACGACGACAACAAGGTATCATCCTACGAGCGCGAAATAGTTGATTTACTTGAGAGCAATCGTCAGGAGTTGAGATATCAGGAAAAACTGCTTAGGGGGGCTAAGAAGAGGATAGATGAGTTAGAGAGTGAGCTTGTCGTGGCCAACGGCAGAATCGAGAGTCTATCTTCTTCTCCTTGCTTGGGTGATAGCAGTGAGTGCCCGAAGTGTGAGGTGCTTCTGTGTGACCTGTCGACTCTGAAGTCCAGGTACATAGAAAGGGTTGATGAGAGGGACGCTTTGGCCACTGAGCTTGAAAGCGCTCAGCTGGAGCTGAAAGATGCTCAAGCCACTGTCGTCACACCCTGTGTTCATTGCCCAACTCATCTAGCTGCCTTAGCTGAGCTGAAATCCAAGGGCGATGAGCATTTGGGTGATTTGGAGAGGTTGAGAGCTGAAGTTGCCCAGACTAGGCTAGAGCTTGAGACACTGTCAGTTCCACCCACTGTCTGTGAGAATTGTCTGTCTCTTAGAATGGAATTGATCAAGCTGAAAGCCGAAAAGTCTGTCCAAGTAGAGAGTGAGTGTGAGACTTGCTTGTCTCAGGTGGAGGTTCTAGCTTCCTTGAGAGAGGAGCTAGCAGATTCTCAGAATGAGAACTTTTACCTCCGTTCTATCCTGAGTTGGATCAGTGCCAGAGAGCCACAGCTTGGCATGATGATCCAGCAGTTCAAGAGGCAGGATGGGTTTGGGATAGGTTACACCTACACCAAGGCTGACTTTGAGAGTGCCATTAGCCGGGCAGTGGAGTGGAGTAAAATGACTCCTGAGCAAAGATACCCCAAGACTCACTCCACTAAGACCTCCCAGGCTTGTCAGCCCAAGGATGGAGTGATTCATGAACCACCCAAAGTTCCACCCAAGAAGCCTATCTGGGTTCCTAAGCCCAAACACCTCCACTCTTCTCTAGACTCTCTTCCTGGAACTTCTCAACCCAAGAAGACTACACCTAACACCACCAAGCCCAAACATCCCAAGCCTCAACCACAACCCAAGAAGCCCACCTATCATTGTGAGTACTGTCAGAGAGATGGGTATCTTGCGGAGTTTTGCTTCAGGAGGAAGCGGGTTGAGAGAGCAGAGAGAGCTCGTGGTGATCAGGAGCAGTTCTACCAGCAGGGTGGTAGACTGCGCGTTCCTCGGCGCAGGGAGAGGCTGGAGGCCAGGCCGCGTCGTGTAGGTGGTGGTAGAGGAGACGTTTTTCTTGCCCGTGCTCCAGTTGGTGGTGTCCGTTCCGGCAGAGCTCCAGGCCATGTTGGCTACAGTCGTGGACCTCGTGGCCGCAGGGTTAGGCAGAACCAAGGACCGCGCTTTGAGCCGCGTTTTGGTCCAAACTCTTTTGATGGTTTTCGCTTTCCATCTTTTGAGCAGATGGCTCGACACTGGTTTAGCTCTTTTGCTAAACCTGGTGCCGGACCATTTGCTCCCACTTACAGCCACTGATTATGCAGGACCGGGGACTGGAGGATGTTTGGATCATGGACTCAGGATGCTCTCGCCACATGACGGGACATCGCGGATGGTTCTCCAGTCTCACTCCCCCGAGCTCCAAAGAATACGTCACGTTCGGGAACAGCGGTCAAGGGAAAGTAAGTGTCATAGGCTCAATTCGCATTTCAGATCATTTCTCTTTGAAGAATGTTGCTTTGGTTAAGAATTTGAACTTCAATTTGATTTCTGTTTCGCAACTTCTTGAGGATGGTTTGGAAGTGCGTTTTAAGAAGGGCAATTCTTCTGTGGTTGATTCTAGAGGATCTTTGGTTTGTCAGATTTTACCTTTCGGTAAAGTTTTTCGAATTGACTTCTCTAGTTCTTTTGGCCCTTCTCGCTGTTTGATTGCTGGATCTTCTTCTGAGCTCTGGAAGTGGCATAGGAGGTTAGGTCACTTGAGTTTTGATCTGCTAGTCAGGTTAAGCTCTATGGACCTCATCCGGGGATTGCCCAAGCTTAAGATGGAGAAGGATCTAGTTTGTCATCCCTGTCGTCATGGGAAAATGGTTGCCGCTTCTCACTCACCTGTGACTCAGGTGATGGCTTCGTATCTGGGCGAGCTTTTACATTTGGACACTGTAGGTCCTGCTCGGGTACGCTCAGTTGGTGGGAAGTGGTATGCACTTGTGATTGTTGACGACTTCTCTCGATTCTCGTGGGTTTTCTTTTTGGAGTCTAAGGATGAAACTTTTCAATTTGTTCATAACCTGATTTTGAAGCTGAAGAATGAGAACAATGGTCAGATGCGAGCAATTCACTCCGACAACAGCTCTGAGTTCAAGAATTCTTAGTTCGTCAGCTTCTGTAGTGATCAGGGTCTGGAATATCAGTTTTCTTCTCCTTACACTCCCCCACAGAACGGCGTTGTGGAACGAAAGAACCGAACGCTAGTCGAGATGGCCAGGACGATGCTCGATGGGCACAGGACTCCTAGGCTTTTTTGGGCTGAAGCCATGAACACGGCTTGCTATCTGGCCAACCGCATCTTTCTTAGAGCTTACCTTGGTAAGATATCATATGAACTGCGGTTTGGCAGACAGCCCAAGGTGAGCCACTTGCGAGCGTTTGGCTGCAAGTGCTTTGTGCTCAAGAAGGGAGGGCATTTGGACAAGTTTGAGTCTCGTTGCTGGGATGGTGTTTTTCTTGGTTATGCTTTGCATTCACGAGGTTTTCGTGTTTGGAACCTTGAATCCCAGTTGCTTGTCGAGACTTGTGAGGTTTCATTTGATGAGTCCTTGCCTTCTTTGACTCCTTCTTTTGAGCTTTCTGGTGATGATGAGCTCGGAGAGTCCATCTTCGAGGAAGATGAGGATACTCCAGCTGCTGATGAGGGTGGGCCTTCTGCATCCCACGCAGAGCCCACACCTTCTGAGACGTCGACTGAGGATGAGGGCGGACCTCTGATCACTTCTTCCACTACGATCGAGCCCCCTCAGTCGAGTCCAGAGGTGCCAGCTGCTGACTCTAGTGAGGTGACTTCAGATCACCAGGGAACCCGAGCAGTTCAGCGTGACCATCCCTCAGAGCTCATCATAGGTGATCTGACTGAGAGAACTTTGCGTTCTTCTGCCTCTCTTGCTGTGTTTGCTGAATCTGCGTTTGTTGCATCTTTTGAGCCCAGAGATGTTTCTCATGCTCTTTCTGATTCTAATTGGATTAATGCTATGCAAGAAGAGCTTGAGAACTTTGTCCGCAATCGGGTTTGGACACTAGTTGAGCCGCCACCTGGATGCAACCCCATAGGCACCAAGTGGGTATTCAAGAACAAACAAGGTGAAGATGGGGTTGTGGTGCGCAACAAGGCTCGACTAGTCGCCCAGGGTTATTGCCAGAAGGAAGGTATTGACTTTGAAGAAACCTTCGCTCCTGTTGCCCGTCTTGAGTCCATTCGTATTCTTCTAGCTTTTGCCGTTTCGAAGGGTTTTAAGCTTTTTCAAATGGATGTTAAGAGTGCTTTTCTAAATGGGTACATAGAAGAGGAGGTTTATGTTAGGCAACCCCCCGGTTTTGAGAACCCTAAGTTTCCTCGACATGTTTTTAAATTGCAAAAAGCTTTATACGGGTTAAAGCAAGCCCCCAGGGCTTGGTATGACCGGTTGAAGCAGTTTTTGTTGGGGAAGGGCTTTGTGATGGGTTCTGTGGACAAAACTCTCTTTTTGCTCAGAGTTGCTTCAGACTTCTTAGTTGCTCAGATTTACGTGGACGATATTATTTTTGGCAGTACTACTAATGATCTTGTGTCCAAGTTTTCTGAGCAGATGCACAGTGAGTTTGAGATGAGCCTCATGGGTGAGCTCAAGTACGTCTTAGGGCTCCAGATCAAGCAGACCAAGGACGGCTCCTTCATCCACCAAGGTAAGTACACTCGTGATATGTTAAAGAAATTTGACTTTGGTGGTGAATTAAAGCCGCAGATGACCCCGATGGGCACTTCTAGGGGTCTGGACAAGGATGAGAGCGGCGTCAAGGTCAATGAAAGGGAGTTTCGAGGGATGATCGGTTCGCTGTTGTACTTAACAGCGACCAGACCGGACATTCAGTTCGCCATGGGACTGTGCGCGTGCTTCCAGTCTTCACAAGCGCGTCTCATCGGCAGGCTGTCAAGCGCATCTTTAGGTATCTCACTTATGCGCCTGATCTCGGTCTTTACTATTCAGCATCATCATCTCTTGATTTATCTGGCTTTTCGGATGCCGACTTTGGTGGGTGCCGGTTGGATCGCAAGTCGACTTCCGGTACTTGCCAGTTTCTTGGTTCTTCTCTTGTCTCTTCGTCTTCCCGAAAGCAATCTGGAGTTGCTCTTTCGACCACAGAGGCTGAGTACGTAGCTGCTGCTAGCTGCTGCTCACAATTGGTTTGGATGATTTCCACTCTGCGAGATTTTGGGTTATTCTTTCCTACCAGGGTTCCATTGTTTTGCGACAGCACCAGTGCTATTAGTGTAGGGAAAAACCCGTGTCTCCATTCAAAAACCAAACATATTGATGTGCGCTTTCACTTCTTGCGGGATCAATATGAGAAAGGTGTCATTGACCTTGTTCATGTTGATACCCATCATCAGTTGGCTGATATTTTCACCAAACCCCTAGATCAGTCTACATTTGAGCGTTTACGAGGGGATTTGGGTGTTGTGTATCCTTTTTAGGATACTTTGCGTCAGTTTTCTTTCTTCGTTACTCTTTTCTTGAGTCTTTTTGTGTGTGTTCATATCATACAAAATCACATATCACACTTTTGAGCCTGCTTCTGTTATATGATTGAACTGCGTTACTTAGTCTAGCTGGTACATGCTTTTGATTACTTGTCAATGATCATGCTTTGGTTCAGTTCACTTGATATGTTTGATATCTGTCATATGCATGGCTTTTATGCTTTAAACTTGAAAACTTAATCACGATTGCTTCTGGTAACTAGCATGTGTAGGCTGAGTGCTTTTGCTATCTGTTACATGCCTTATAGCTAGTTCACCACATAGATGCAGATATGCAACTTGGACATCTTTATGCTTTGACATGGAAAATGTGCTATAAAAATGATAAAAATCAAAAATGAATGAAAATTCCATGCCTTTTTATGCTTAAGTTGAAAAGATCTAAGTGGGTTTGTCTTGTCGCATTGCATTGTTCTGGACTGCTTACCATAGCACTTTGGTATGAACTAGGACAATGTAGTTGTTGGACCGGAAATGGCGACCAGAGGGGGGGTGAATGAGAGCTTTTAAAATTTCGGGCTAAAAACTAGCCTTCGGTTTCAGTTCTGTCTTCTGCGGAACAGGCTTCGAACACTACCTTCGAAGGTCTGGTTCGGAGGTGCTTCGACACCGTCGAACACAGGCTTCGGAGGAGCAAAAGTTCGAAGCCAAGAAGACTTCGCTCCACTTACAACCCTCGAAAATCTACTCTGCTAAGTCAGTGCAGGCTCCGCACACAGGGTGCTTCGAGCAGGCTTCGCACTTCACCCTTCGCAAGAGTGGACACCCCTCTGAGGACTTCGACCTAGTACTTGGCAGCAGCAACTGGTGCTGGGCTTCGTACACGAAGGTCTACACGCACACAAACAGACTACACTAAGGGCTTCGACACAAGAAGCAAAACGGGCCTCGGTCAGGGCTACGCTAGTAAGCAGCAAGGTCTCGCCTCCTGTTACACAGAGCGAACGCACACTGACAAAACACACTTCGCACAAAAACAACCTTCGCCTCAACAGGCTTCGGTGCAGTACAACAGGCGAGGTATGTAACGCGAACTCAAGCAAAAAGCACAGGAAGCAGGGCTTCGCCGCTTAAACACGGAACACAAAATAGATTGAACTCTGGATGAAATACAACGAGGTATGTGGCTACAGGAGCTCAACAGTAAATGCTCAAAGTGTTAAATGTTACCTACCGAGCCCCCATATTTATAGCCCACAGTTCACCCAAAGGAAATGACTACACTACCCCTAGGGTTTACATTAATTTTGACTCTACAGAACTAAGGGGTACAAAAGGTAGTCCACCTTTATTCTGGAGGCTTCTCTGTCAGCTTTGCAGAGGGGACAGTGTCAGCCTTTTACAGAACAGACAGTGTCAGCCTTTGCAGTCTTTGACCTTCTGGAATCCTCCCTTCGCACGCGAGGGTGCGGTAGCTTCGGTGAGAAGCCTGAAGCCAGATGGCCTTCGCTTCGCCGAAGTCAGTCTCCGATACAGTGACGGTTTTGAGCCGAAGCCGTCAAAGCCCCTTGGGCCTTCGCACCAACACCTCCGGAGTGGACCACCACGGCTTCGCAGCTACTCCCAGCTCGAACTCCGTCAGTCCGTGTACCGAAGCCATGCAGGCCGAAGCACCTCAAGTCAACCTTGCTCCGGAGCTAGCCTTGCTCTGAAGCCTTCCACCCTCTGAAGCCCCACCTTCGGAGTACCACCCTTCGAAGTCCCTCCTTCGTCCAAAGCTTCCGCATGAAGCATTCCATGAGCACTTCGTCGCAGTGTCTCTCCCCGAGCACACTCCTCGATGAGCCTCACCCGGACCATGCCTTCGATGCGCCTCGACTTCTGAGACCTTCGTCGGGGACCTTCGAATGTCTCCCTCCGGAGCACACTTCGAATACCTTGCCTCCTGCAGAGGACTTCTTCCAACCAACTTCGAAGTCACTCCATTCGGAGTACCTTCGAAGTGCCTCACCTCCGAGGACTTTGTCTCGGAATACCTTCAGTCGGAGCCACGCTCCGCACTCTCTGCCTTCACCTGGCACGCCTCGACCCGAGGACCGACCCGGACCACCTTCGCAGCTACCGTGACGGAGCTCCCCGCTCCCCTGGCATCAAGGCACCCGCTCGACCCAGGTTCACCTGCTGCGAACCTTGTCCGTCGCCTCCGAAGTCCCTGCGCACCACAGAAAAACAGACAAGTGTATCCAGTACTCCGGAGACCTCTCCGGGTTAGCAACCTCCGGTACACACTCCGGTGTATCGCCCAAAGTACCGAAGGCTTCGGTACGGTCCCAGTCATCGTGTACTGTCGGACCCCTCCGACAGGCACACTCCGCTGCAACAGCTGCAGCAAGCAAACACCGAACACCCTTCGGTGAAACCACCTCCGAACATCCTTCGGAGGTCCAACCTCCGAAACCCCTTCGGAGGTACCCTTCGAACAGAGGGTAAAAATCCTGTCAATCACTCATCACAAAACACCGAAACCAACCCTTGGTTTCTCAATCTCCCCCTTGATGAGTGCATTGACAACCAAATCCAAGTTCAAGAAAATTTAAAAATTTTCAGCACACAAGTGACCATAAAACTCAGAAAAGAGCCAAATCATGTCACTTGACAAAAGAATTTTCCTCCCCCTTTCTCACAAGATTGAAAAGCCCCTTCGGCAATAAAAACTCCCCCTGAGTTAAATTTTCCCTTTGTCAATAAAGAACCTTCTCCCCCTTTATGTCAAATGTTCTCCCCCTTTGGAAATTATACCCCTTGCGGCAGAGAACGAAGCAAGTCTCTTCGGAATTTCTCCCCCTTTGGCAATGCAAGCATCAAGGAGCATGTAAAAGATGCAAAGCTTCGAAATGAGCAGAATTGCAAAGACATATGAAGCAAAAATATGCCAACAATAACACCAATGATCATGGGCTCAGCTCAAATTAATATTCTCGAAAAACATGATGAAGCATGTGATTTGATCATTTTTGAAATAAAAGCATCACCACTTAGTCAAGGAAACTAGGCAAGTAAATGCAAGGACTGCGCAAAGCTAGTCAAATGCTACTCTAGACAGACAAGTTCAGTTCAAATGGAGCTTGAAAAGCAAACGAGATAATCAATGAATTTTGTTGTTCTTTTCTTAGTGCCAGGGGTTATTTGTTTGTCCACCTTATACTTTCCAATCAGGCCAAGCCTAGGCATGAAAGCCATAAGAAGCTTAAGGCAATGATTTTGGCAAACACTACACTATTCCAGTTCAGACCAATGTGCAATGGTAAGCAGTCTAGAATAGAGTAGTGCGACAAACAAACCCACCTGGATCTTTTCACTTAAAGCATGCAAATCACGGAGTTTTTAATTTTAACCAAGTGAACCAATTGTTTGGCATTTATTATTATCCATGATAATGAGAACAATTTTTCAAGTATCAAGTTGCAATTTTGAGCATCCAATGAACAGTGTCTTGCTATCAAGCAGATAAAAGATAGCTAAAAGCAGTCCCGCCTAAACATGCTAGATTCAAGACTAAGTAGTGAGCATGATTAGATTTTGAAAAGAAGACATCATGCACATGAATGTTTCAGATAAATTAACAAGAGCTGAGATGTCATGATTTCATGAGTTATAAGCAGGCATATAAATGCAAAAGATGTAAATGCAATTTAGCACACAATTAGCAAAGGCATATCCATCTAAACAGCTCCCCCTCACAAAATGCCGTAAGGGTGACAAATGCCAAGTTCCCCACGCAAGTAGGCAAATCGAGAAGCATCGAGGGGTTTTGTAAAAATGTCGGCAAGCTGGTGTTGGGTATCAACATATTGAAGTTCAATATCACCCTTCTCATTGTGATCTCTGAGAAAATGATACCGCACATCAATGTGTTTGGTTCTGGAATGCTGAACCGGGTTGTTTGCAATACAAATAGCACTAGTGTTATCACAGAAAAGTGGAACACTCTTATAATCTAACCTGAAATCCCGCAAAGTGGAAACCATCCACAAAATCTGAGAGCAACAGCTAGCTGCAGCAACATATTCGGCCTCAGCCATTGATTGTGCAACACTAGACTGTTTGCGGGAAAACCAGCAAACCAATGAAGTACCCAGAAAATGACAAGTACCAGAGGTACTTTTCCTATCAATTCTACACCCAGCAAAATCCGCATCGGAATAACCTCGAAGACAGAAAGATGAAGACACTGAATACCATATGCCAAATTCAAGGGTGTGTTTGAGATACCTTAAGATGCGCTTTAATGCTTGGCGGTGCGAAGTTCGTGGTGAAGCCTGAAAACGAGCGCACAGACACACTGCGAAGTCTATCATACCACGCCCGAGGGGCCTGCTTGAGTCCATAAAGAGCCTTATGAAGTTTAAGGACTTTATGTGGGTACTTGGGGTTTTCAAAACCAGGGGGTTGTTTTACATAAACATCTTCACCTATGAAGCCATTAAGAAAAGCACTTTTGACATCCATTTGATAGAGTTTGAATCCTCGGGAAGTCGCAAAGGCAAGCAAAATCCTAATGGCCTCAAGGCGAGCAACAGGTGCAAAAGTTTCAGTAAAATCAATCCCTTCTAGTTGAGAAAAGCCCTGAGCTACAAGTCTAGCCTTGTTTCTAACTATTGTCCCATCCTCCCCTTGTTTATTTTTGAAAATCCATTTTGTTCCAATGAAATGAACATTTGGTGGAGGATCAACTAAAGTCCAGACTTGGTTTCTCTCAAAATTTTCAAGTTCTTCATGCATGGCATTGATCCAACTAGAATCAAAAAGTGCATGACTAACATCTAATGGCTCGAAAGAAGTAACAAAAGCAGCATTAGTGAAATGGGCATGTGAACGAGTTACCCTTTGATCAAGCTCACCAATTATCTGCTCGGGAGGGTGCATCCTTTGAACATGATGTGGAGCCTCGCGGCGGGATGCAGTCTCCCCCTCAACTTGTGCGTTGGAGTGGTCCATGATGACCGATGTTGAGGTAGTCGCTTCGGGACCTCGTGCCGAAGTAGTTGAAGCGGGGTCAGCTTCGGGGGTCGATGTCGAGGGTAGTAGGGGTTCATCCTCGAATTCTCCGGGATCTTCTTCTTCGAATAAGGTCTGTTCCATGTCGTGTTCATTTGCCTGTTCAAAAGCAGAACTAACAGAGGGGGTTGATTCATCAAAAGTCACATCACATGACTCGATGACAGTGTTAGTTTCCAAGTTATAAACACGATAAGAATGACCATGAGTAGTGTAACCCAAAAAGATCCCGTCAGAAGATCGCGACTCAAATTTATCCAAGTTACCACGTTTTAGGATAAAGCAGCAACAGCCAAAAACTCGAAGATGAGTAACCTTGGGCTGTCTCCCAAAACGCAGCTCATAAGATGTCAAATTTAAAATTAAGCGCAAGAAGATTCGGTTTGAGATGTAACATGCAGTGTTCATGGCCTCAGCCCAGAATTTTCTAGGAGTCCTATGCTCATCAAGCATCGTCCTAGCCATCTCAACCAAAGTGCGGTTCTTTCTCTCAACAACACCGTTCTGTTGAGGAACCCGCGGATCAGAGAATTGATGTTCTATGCCATGCTCCATGCAAAAGTCAACAAAGAGACTATTTTTGAACTCGGTGCCATTATCACTTCGAATGAATTTTAATGCACCAGGGAGTTCAGAGAAAAGTCTCAAAGCCAAGCTCCGAAAGTGTGAAAACACTTCATCCTTGCTGGCAAGAAAGAAGACCCAAGAGTAGCGAGAGAAATCGTCGACAATAACTAAAACATACCACTTGCCGCCTAAAGAACTAACCCGAGAAGGACCTACAGTGTCCATGTGGAGAAGTTCTCCGGGTTGTTCAGTCATCACTGTGGTGACTGGCGAATGCGAAGCGGCGATCATTTTTCCATGTCGACAAGGAGCACAAACTAAATTCTTCTCAAACTTGAGCTTGGGCAATCCTCGGATCAGGCCTAGGGCGCTCAGACGAGCGAGCAACTCAAAGCTCATATGCCCTAGTCTCCTATGCCACTTCCAAAGCTCAGAAGTCGAATGTGCAACAAGACAATGAGAAGAACCAGATGACTCTGAAAAATCAGCTCCAAAAACTCTCCCAACCCTAAAGATCTTACACACCACAACGCCATCAGAATTGAGCACTTGCGAAGTATCGCGATGGAATCGCACTTCGAAGCCCTCATCTAGCAACTGAGATACAGACAGCAAATTGTATCCCAGGTTCTCAACCAAAGCAACATCTTTGAGAGTGAAGTTCGAGTTGATTCTTACCACACCTTTACCTTTCACTCTGCTCCTTCGATTGTTTCCGAAGGTGATATGTTCCCTTTGCTTGGTTGTGGTGAGGCTGGAGAACCAAGCTGCATCTCCGGTCATGTGGCGCGAACAACCGGAGTCCATGATCCACGTGCCCTCCAAGCCTCGATCTGTCGCCTACACACGATAAGAATGTCTCGATCGCTCAGTGCTGGGGTGAGTGAAATAATGACGAGGCATCCAGCACTGAGTGACACGAGTAGTAGGCACAGTAAAAGTAGACGGTCTACGCACATAATAATCAGAATGATGCAAAGTGCGAGGTCTACCTACATGCTGTGAAAGAACAACATGTCGAGGTCTCCAACTCTGACGAGGTACAAATCTGCTAGCCCGAGGTCTACCACCGTATGGAACATGGCGAAGACCTCGAGGAGCAAAACCTCTCCGAGAAGCACGAGGAGCCTCAAAAGCAGGACGATAGTACATCTCAGACTCATGCATACCTAAAGATGGGTAATGCATGTCCTGGTAACTCATCGCCTGAGAGCGTCGCTCATCCTTGATGCGACGAAAACAAAACCCAACCAAATGACCCGCCCGCTGACAGTAGGAACAGTGAAAAACTCTCCTGGGGGCACTCTCATGGGTCACAGGAGCAACTCTCATAGGCTCCTTGGGTTTCTTCTGTGTGGTTTTCTTGGGAGGGATTTTCTTGGCAGGAGGTGTGGTTTTCTTTGGTGGATGAGTAGGCTTTTTGGCTAATGGGGTGTCTAACAGAGCTCTCTCTTTCTCTAGGGTGGTGGGAGAGGTGAAAACAGTTTTGGTCTTACTGTCTGAAGGTATCCTCTCAAAACCCAAACCTAGAGCTACCCCTGCTCTATCAGCACACAACTTGGTCTTGGCCAAGAGCAAATCCATCCTACCCTTTCCCTCAGTGCATTTATTAACCACGGAAAGGAGGTATTCATTTTCTGTCATGAGGTTCTCAGCTTGCTCTCTAGCAGTGCCTAGCTGGTCCTTAAGGGTGATGCAAGTGTCACACACAGGCTGCACATCCTTAGAACTATCGGCCCTCTCCAATCTAGCCTCTAAACCATGAACATGCTTATCACGTAAATTAATGCTATCACGTAATAAAGAGCAGTTCATGCAATCAATAATATCATGAGGTCTAGAATCCACCTCCAAAAGCTGCTTCTGTGCAGTCTCAAGCTCAGAAAGAGTTTGAGCATGAACAGAACGCAACTGAGCAAGCTCACTCATGACAACAGAACAAGACTCACATTCAGCATCATTAAACTTAGACTTAAGCATGGCATATTCAGTAGAAACATTTTCTAGCCTAAGTCTAAGGTCTTTTCATTCTCTAGCGGCTTGCACAAGTAATCTATCCTGACCAAGCACTAATTCATTCAGCTCATCTAATTTAATTAGTAGCTGGTCAGATGATAGTGTTACCTCAGATGAGTCAAGCTCATCGCCGCTGTGATCGCTGTCGGCCATGAAGCAAAGGCCGGTGAAGTCCCATCCCTTCTTGTCCTTCTTGTCCTCCTTCCTTGGGGACTCCTCCTCCTCAGAGCTCGACTCCTTAGTTGAGGATGTGTCGATGTCGCTGAGAGCAGCAACAAAGGCTCTGGAAGCGGCCTTGGCTACTTTCTTAGCCATCTTGCCGCGCTTGCCCTTCACAAAAGGCTTCCTCTCCTTTTTGTGGTAATTGGGGCGCTCACTCTCATCTCTCTTTTTGAGCTTGGGGCAATTGGCCTTAATATGAGAGGTGTCGCCACATTCATAGCAACCACTAAAACCACTTCTCCTCTGATCCCGTCTCTCATGATGAAAGCGGGTGAACCTCCAGGCAATGAGAGCAAGCTCATCATCATCTAGAGTGTCCACCTGCTCCTTTGTGATGGAGACCAGGGAGGAAAGGGCAAAACCATCAGCAAAAATACAAGTACCAGATGTGCTTGGTTCTGCAGTAGTGCCACGGCTAGTGCTAGAAACCAATGCCAATGGTTGTGGCAAAGAGCTTCTGTGCACTGCAAGAGATGCCTTGGCAATCTCTGTGGACTTCAGCTTGCTAAAGAGTTCATCACAGGTCAAGGTGTCATAACCTGTGGACTCCTCAATGCTGGATATCTTTACTTCCCATATGCTACGGTCAAGAGCATAGAGAAGCTTGATAGCCCTATCATGATCACTGTAAGCAAGCGTCCCGTTGGATCGCAAGTTACTCACTATTGCATCAAAGCGAGAAAACATGGCATCTATAGATTCACCAGGTGCCTGCACAAACAGCTGATACTGTTGATTGTAGGTGCTTTGGCGCCTGGCCTTAATCTGTGTAGAGCCCTCATGAAAAACAGTGAGTGTTGTCCAAATCTCCCTAGCAGTCCTAAGGTGCTGCATCCTATCGAACTCACTTCTACTCAAACCGATGAACAGTATGTTTCTTGCCTTGGAATTGGCATTATACTGATCCTTCTCAGTCTGAGAGGTGCGAGTCTCAGGGATGGAGTATTGTGAGTCCACAATCTCCCAAATTGCATTTCCTTGGCTTAACAAGTAAGCCTCCATGCGCACCTTCCAGTATGCAAAGTCAGTCCCATCGAACAGGGGAATTTTACTGCCTCTATCCATGTCGCCAATAGATCACAAAACCGGTTAAGGTCAACTGGTGATCTTAACCTGCTCTGATACCAATTGTTGGACCGGAAACGGCGACCAGAGGGGGGGGTGAATGGGAGCTTTTAAAATTTCGGGCTAAAAACTAGCCTTCGGTTTCAGTTCTGTCTTCTGCGGAACATGCTTCGAACACTACCTTCGAAGGTCTGGTTCGGAGGTGCTTCGACACCGTCGAACACAGGCTTCGGAGGAGCAAAAGTTCGAAGCCAAAAAGACTTCGCTCCACTTACAACCCTCGAAAATCTACTCTGCTAAGTCAGTGCAGGCTCCGCACACAGGGTGCTTCGAGCAGGCTTCGCACTTCACCCTTCGCAAGAGTGGACACCCCTCTGAGGACTTCGACCTAGTACTTGGCAGCAGCAACTGGTGCTGGGCTTCGTACACGAAGGTCTACACGCACACAAACAGACTACACTAAGGGCTTCGACACAAGAAGCAAAACGGGCCTCGATCAGGGCTACGCTAGTAAGCAGCAAGGTCTCGCCTCCTGTTACACAGAGCGAACGCACACTGACAAAACACACTTCGCACAAAAACAACCTTCGCCTCAACAGGCTTCGGTGCACTACAACAGGCGAGGTATGTAACGCGAACTCAAGCAAAAAGCACAGGAAGCAGGGCTTCGCCGCTTGAACACGGAACACAAAATAGATTGAACTCTGGATGAAATACAACGAGGTATGTGGCTACAGGAGCTCAACAGTAAATGCTCAAAGTGTTAAATGTTACCTACCGAGCCCCCATATTTATAGCCCACAGTTCACCCAAAGGAAATGACTACACTACCCCTAGGGTTTACATTAATTTTGACTCTACAGAACTAAGGGGTACAAAAGGTAGTCCACCTTTATTCTGGAGGCTTCTCTGTCAGCTTTGCAGAGGGGACAGTGTCAGCCTTTTACAGAACAGACAGTGTCAGCCTTTGCAGTCTTTGACCTTCTGGAATCCTCCCTTCGCACGCGAGGGTGCGGTAGCTTCGGTGAGAAGCCTGAAGCCAGATGGCCTTCGCTTCGCCGAAGTCAGTCTCTGATACAGTGACGGTTTTGAGCCGAAGCCGTCAAAGCCCCTTGGGCCTTCGCACCAACACCTCCGGAGTGGACCACCACGGCTTCGCAGCTACTCCTAGCTCGAACTCCGTCAGTCCGTGTACCGAAGCCATGCAGGCCGAAGCACCTCAAGTCAACCTTGCTCCGGAGCTAGCCTTGCTCCGAAGCCTTCCACCCTCCGAAGCCCCACCTTCGGAGTACCACCCTTCGAAGTCCCTCCTTCGTCCAAGGCCTCCGCATGAAGCATTCCATGAGCACTTCGTCGCAGTGTCTCTCCCTGAGCACACTCCTCGACGAGCCTCACCCGGACCATGCCTTCGATGCGCCTCGACTTCTGAGACCTTCGTCGGGGACCTTCGAATGTCTCCCTCTGGAGCACACTTCGAATACCTTGCCTCCGCAGAGGACTTCTTCCAACCAACTCCGAAGTCACTCCATTCGGAGTACCTTCGAAGTGCCTCACCTCCGAGGACTTTGTCTCGGAATACCTTCAGTCGGAGCCACGCTTCGCACTCTCTGCCTTCACCTGGCATGCCTCGACCCGAGGACCGACCCGGACCACCTTCGCAGCTACCGTGACGGAGCTCCCCGCTCCCCTGGCATCAAGGCACCCGCTCGACCCAGGTTCACCTGCTGCGAACCTTGTCCGTCGCCTCCGAAGTCCCTGCGCACCACAGAAAAACAGACAAGTGTATCCAGTACTCCGGAGACCTCTCCGGGTTAGCAACCTCTGGTACACACTCCGGTGTACCACCCAAAGTACCGAAGGCTTCGGTACGGTCCCAGTCATCGTGTACTATCGGACCCCTCCGACAGGCACACTCCGATGCAACAGCTGCAGCAAGCAAACACCGAACACCCTTCGGTGAACCCACCTCCGAACATCCTTCGGAGGTCCAACCTCCGAACCCCCTTCGGAGGTACCCTTTGAACAGAGGGTAAAAATCCTGTCAATCACTCATCACAAAACACCGAAACCAACCCTTGGTTTCTCAGTAGTGTATGCCAAGACCAATGTCTTAAGCCTCTGATGGTCCAGTTCTGGCCTAGGCTTGACTTGGTCGGTTAGCATAAGGTTTGACATGCAAATAACCCTTGGCAAAAATGAAAAAGGACAATGAAAAAGCCTGAAAATTAAAAAGACAACAAGTTTGCTGAAGCACTTTGTTTTGAACAATGCTTATCGTGGTAAATATCAGTTAGCTTCTGCATCTCATGCTTTACCTTGCTTGTTAACTGGAAAATGTGGTGATGCCTTTGTTTGCAAAAACTGAAAAATGCGTGCTAATGACTTTCTTTAGATATCATCTGTTGCACTGATCATGTCATGTGTCTTAGACAGTATGTATTTTGCTATACTTGTTAGATGTTATAATTGCAGTCAATCATATCTGAGAAGCATGCTTTCTACACTCCACCTGCACCCCAGTTGCATTCATTGCATATTTTGAGGGGGAGTTGCATTTAAGGGGGAGTCAGTGTCGTTTTAGAGTGCTTGATGAGTTCACTTGTCAACAAGGGGGAGAATTTTTGGTATAAGAGTTTAAGGGGGAGTTTTGGCTTTCTCTGGGATTTGTTTCAAGGGGAGTTTTACTCTTTTGATATCCTTGTTGATGTTTCTGAAACTGCACTCATTTTGAGCTTTTACTTTTGGTTAACCATAATGACCATTTCTTGCTTTTGTTCGGCTTTCGGTCATTAGGGTTAAACTTTTACCTTATTTTTCTTCTTCTTTGTTTTCTTGTGTTTTTGTTTTCGTGTTTCCACATTTGCTCGCAGGTGCTGAAGAGCTGAAAAAAGAGGAGTGTTGACAATGCACTCATCAAGGGGGAGATTGAGGAGCCATGCTGAATAGCGTGGGCCTCATGGCTCCAGAAGTGATGAGTCATTATCAACGATAGTCAAAGAGGACAAAAGAAGAAAAGATCTGCTGTTTCATGGGCCGCGTGTGATTCAGGTACACGGGCAGCAAGCGACTGTCGGGCAGAGGAGGCTGCGAAGTCGGGCTGGCCCAATCCGGGTGCATGGACCAGAAGCAGTAGAAGACCCACTGGGCTGTTGACCAGGGTTGACTCAGGTACACGAGCGGTGAGTGATTGCCGGGCTGAGAGAGCTGCGGAGTCGGGCCGGCCCAATCCGGGTACCTGGTGCAAAGTCGGTGGAGGCTTTGTCAGTTTCGGCGCAAAACTGACAACCGTCGATCTTGTATCCGACTGTCCATAAGAGAAGTCGTAGTCGCTACGAAAGCTTAGCTTCCGGATAAGTCATCCGTAACTCTAGGCCCACAGTCAGTCAGTCATGTCTGTAAAAATACCTAAGGGCAGTAGAGTCTTTTCCTTTATTCTTGCGTCTGTAAAAAACCCTAAGGGGCTGATAGAATATTCCTAGTGTTGGGCAGCCTATAAATAGGGCCCCAATCCCTAGGGTTTGGACTACCCTTCTAGAAATCACTTTTTCATCATTCCTTGGGTCTCTTTTTGTTCCTGCGCTCTTTCTCTTCCCTTCATGGTTCTGTGCACTGCCAAATCCTCGTTTTCATGCATGCAACAAGTTGTTTCTTCATTAATGCAGTGAGTTTTTGTTCCTTGTTGAGTGCAAGGCATGCGGTCAGTGCTTGTGAATCAGAATCTTTGAGTACCGAGTGCATTTTTGTTTACTGTTTGGTCTCTTGTTGGCTGAGTTCTTCGTGCCCGATGTACTAGTTCTTGCTATTGCAAGTAGTACTCGTTCACTGTAGAAACAGTGTTCTAGTGCCAGCTTTTGCTTTTCTGCGTAGCCTTTTTGATCGAAGTAGACTAGGCTATTTACCTTTTCTGGCTGCTTTTCTACCGAAGCCCCCTCTCTGGTCGAAGCCCCTCAGCACCGTGAGGCAGGCTTCGATATAACATCTTTGAAAGCTTCACATACTTTGATAGTCTTGCGAAGGTGTTCTCAGTTGGGAGCTGTTCGAAGTCGAAACTTCGATTGAGCTTCGGAGTTAGCTTCGAAGTTAATCTCACTGATAGACTTCGATTTTGGTCTCCCTGTCGTGTGTCAGCCTTCGATCCTCTCTTTGAAGCTTGCTCTTTTCGATGGTAGAAATATAGGCTTCGATTTTGTTCTCTGTCATGTGACAGGCTCCGATTCTTTGTTCGAAGGTCATTCGTCTGTGTGTTGCGTTCGAAGTTTTCTATTCGAAGGTTTAGCTCCGAAGCACTCGGTTCGAAGCTGTGTCCGAAGCCTTTCCTTCGAAGTACATACTTCGAAGCAGGCTCCGGCGTTGTCATATTTCGCTCCGATTCATACTTCGCTTCTTTCCACTTCGAACTAGACTAGACCCAATCACCTTCGACAGACTTCGACTACCACCTCTTTGTCCTGCGAAGTAGGCTTCGACCTCCGAAGCAGGCTTCGGGCAGCGAAGCAGGCTTCGATCAGCAAAGCAGGCTTCGATCTACGAAGCAGGCTTCGGTGAGTTTCGAACAGGAGACAGAATTGAAAAGGTAACATCTCTTCTCACTCGTAGTGCACCAATATTGCTTTACTGAGAAGTTTGTCTTGCCTAGTCTAGTGTATACTGTTTATCTATCTATTAGCACTGCGTTGATAGTCTTCTGGTTGTCATCAGATGCTTCTAGGCTAGATACCTTTTAGACTTAGGCTATCTGTTTATTTTCAGCTGCTTGGTCTTTTGAGGTGCGTTGGGTATTGGGAACAGGCCATAGATTCGAAAGAATTTTTTAAGGCGCCCATTCACCCCCCCTCTGGTCACTACTTTCGGTCCTACAACCGACCCGTATTGTATCGCCCGACCACTAGATCTCACCAGGGGGACATCGTGATCGTCGTCCTACAAGGGACAAGGTCAATCAGATGAAACAAAAGAAAATGGAAAGAAATGGAAACGGGAGTCGAAGCGTTTACCTCGTGCCCTGCATCTGTGTCATCTGGGTAAAGTCACTCCCGGTAAATCAATGAGGAACGGTTGAAGATATATTTCTTCAACTCACCCCACCATCGGTGGAAGGCGACGGAAGTCGCCTGATAGGTCGTCCAGGAAATGAGATCTCCGATGCGGATCCCATCGGTCATATGGTAAAGGAGATCCCACTCCAAGGCGCTCGTGACTCTCCCACAGGTTCAAATCTAACCAATGAAAAAGTGATGGGGCGGGAGTTAACCGAAGCCCAGCTGTCGGGAGAAGACTGATGGGTGGTAAAACTCATAGGAGGTCCAATGAGTACGTTCTTCAGTAAAGTCGACAAGGAGCAAGCAAGGAAAGGTTGCAGCTAAGAATATACGAAGGGACTCTTCGTCCTGGGACACATCAAGCAAAACTAGCTGATGAGGGCATTCATATTCGGAGTAATATCTGAAGGGGAACCAGATGGTCCGATCGGAGAACCCAAGGTAGAAGCTCTTGAAGAAAACAACCAAAACCGTGGAGGAAAAATAGAAAGCAGGGAAGGATGCTGCCGCTTCGCCCAAGGAAGAGCAGCGATGATAGGTGGGGACGATTGATTCTAGAAAATCGGCAGGAAAACATGATTGGGCAAGGGCGATTATTCCAATGACATCGGCCGTATAAACACTGTGCCAAAGCTAGAGGAACCACTAGGGGCCTCTAGGTCAGTCTATTCAATTACCAGCTGACAGGTCAGCCGATACGAAGTGAAGGAGACGGTAGGTCGCTCCAAGGAGATAACGACCAAGTGGAATCCGCACATGGGCAGCAAGCTGTTTGGCTAAAAACCTAAATTGAAAAGTCAGGGCCAAAGCAACGAACTCTTCCAACCAGAGGTTCAGGACAACGATGTGTTCAACGATATCTACAGAGCTGGTTTTCCTGTTGTGCCTCGTGATATATTGGCCCTAGCTACAAATTGGTGTGACGCTAAGGCTATGGGATGGTTGGAAACGAAAGAAGAAGGGGCTGGCTGGTGAGTAAATATCAAGGCAGGTCAAAAAGAGGACATCAAGAAAAGTGGGACTCATCGGCCCGTGACCAAAAATGAAAGTATTCAACGCATTGGGCCAGAAGTAATAGGATGCGACTAGCATCGGCTCGTTCAGATACAGATCAGCAAGGGAAAGGCCGATGCAATGACCGATGTTAATGTCATCCCAAAGGGGTGGGAGGTGGATGATACCCTAAGATACCAATCATGCCAGCCAGCGATAGGAGAATGAAAAGAATCAAAACCATAGCCTTAATTAGGAGAATGGATGGGGGAACATTTGAAAGGGATTCTACGAGTTTCGGCGTTTATTAAATCAACAGAACCCGGGTTGCCCAAAGGGCCTAGGAAGAAACTAGAAGGATGAGTGGCTATGGGGATTATAATCTGATCATGTAGGTTCTACGAAAGGGAAATAAAAGAAATGTGGCTTAACAGAAAAGAGAGGGAAACAAACAATACTCGTGGCAAACAACAATCAACTCAAAGACTAACAACAAGTAGAGGGAAGAAAGCTTGAAAGGAAGAAATGAAGAAAGCCGAATACTTATAAACCAGGGTAATTCTTCGGCTGTCGAGCCAGGCCAATCTCGGTGGAGCTGGTAGGGCCGCTCACGGTGTCCGGCAGAAAAACTAGTACGGCGTCGTAAAAAGTAAATGCACCAAGGACATCCATCGCAGTTATGAATGGCCAAAGGAAGAAGAAGAGGCGGAGAAAAGCAAAAAAAAGTACAGAGCCGAAACCCTGGGTAATATTTAAATTACTATAAAATGAAGGGTTTCAGTTGACAATTAATGAATGTGAAAGGATTGTGTGAATAGATGTTAGAAAAGGCATGGTGGCAGGGGATGATGATGACCGGTAATTTCGAAGCATCAGAGGTCATTTAATGCTCCAAAACTAGGGGACATGTGTTGACGCCAAGATTTGGTAGAGCCTAGGGCCCACTAGGAATGTCGCACGATCAAAGGAAGTCAAAGGAGGTCCGGTCAAAGTTGGTCAAAGAAGTCTGCCCATGACACATACGTGATCAGATAGGAAGAGCCGATGGAGATAAAAGTGACAAGAAGATGAAGATTATGTAGAATCGGTTAGGACAAGATACTTGGACGACAAGTCTTCGAATTATAAATATGTACCCCTTAGAGCATCTCCATTATAGTTGCTATTTGGACTGTCTATTCATAGTAATAGCAAGTCTTCCTATTCAAATTGACTTGCTATTTTGCTATTTACTCCAATGTACTTGTTAAATGTGACTTCCTATTTAATTGTAGCTATATTTTATCAATTTATATACATATAAAGAAAATGGAAACAATTAAACAAACTCAACACTCAATGGAATATAAGGTTTGGTTGGCTTGCTAGATGTAGCAAGTGTGGAGAGAAGAATAGGGAGTCCCCTAAAATAACAAGTCAAGTAGCAAGTACAATGGAGATGTTTTTGAACCATACTTGATATTTTAGGGAATAACAAATGTGATAGCAAGTACAATAGAGATGCTCTTAGCTAGGTTAAACACACATCTCTATCAAAAAACTACTCGACGCATCGCCACCCTTGACTTCCCAAGGTTAATCCCGATGGGATTCGACACTCAGAGCTAGGCTGCATCGTTTCGATCTCTAGTGAAGAGGTGAGTCCCGTCACCCCCGACGATCGTATCTATTAGGTCAGTGTCTTCACGACTACATCAGTTTGATCTTTTGAAGCACTGGTTGAAATAGTATGATCACTGATTTATCTCAGTATATTAGCTAGGTCTAATGATACATCAGATTGATCTCTTAGATTGATGTGATCTAGGTGTGGTAGTTTGAGGCTTCATCGGTTAGATCCGACATCTCTTGCTATTGTATCTTTTTCATGTTGTATACCGCTCATTTAAATAAAGCATGCCCGATACTTTAACATATTATTAAGATTATCGTAATTAGCTACTGTCTTGGTTAGGTCTGATCTAGTTATTGTGACGATTTTCATGATATAGACATGTTATCTGGCATGTTTTATTTATTTCCGTAGCAGTACAAGCCGACAAATTATCTTCAATTCAATGCCATCTTATTCATCATCGAAAAGCGCTCGTCGGTCCATACATGTAAACTGCCTATCTCATTGGGTGATGTTATGCTTTTCCGATTGCTTCGCCCGTGGTCATCGGCCTTATGGCCGATCGACATAATAATCCACGATTATCCTATCCTTATTGTGGTCATCGGCTCGATAGCCGATAGGCTATGCTATTAATACTGTTCTATCTATTTCCTTATCAGTTGCAGGGTCAAACTGATTGGCACGCTTTTAACCCATTTTCTAATAAGTATGTTGGACCTGCACTAGAGTTAAACATATCTCCTAGGCCACACACGTGTCAAAGTGTGACAAAAATTGCACCAACACTAACAGAGTCCAAATGATAATACACGCGAAGCCTCCGGAAGACCGAAGCCTGTTGATGATTCGAAACCAATAAAACTAGTTGAAGACCTCTTCATCTTGCATGAACCAAAAGCGTCCAAGACTATCCAAAGACTACTTTGGAATCTACAAGACCAAGAACTAATTGCGAGCCATCTGAGCACTGAAGCCCCCCTCTAAGACACTCCGTGCTCTGCCTGAGAAGATTTACGAAGCCTACTTCGGCTGTAAGACTTGGAACTGTGCTCTAATCTCTCTTCGAAGTCCCTCCATCAGAATCCTCCATACTTCAAGACCACTCCGGTACGAAGCCCGGCCTATGCTTCGATACATGATCTAAATATCTTAAGGAACACTTCGGCATGAAGACCAAAACCAGGAGCACCGCCCTTGGTATCTGCACATGTATTTACATAAGAGTTTAATGTTTTACTCCTATGAAGTCTTGTAAATAGAGTCCTCTATGATGGTTGTAAGTAGAGGGTAAAATTATCTTTTCATCTTGTATTTTTCCTATAAATACCGGACACCTCCAATATAAAAAGCGGGGAGAAGATATAGAATACAAAAATTACTATGAACTTGATATGAACTTGATGTAAGATTATTATCCTTTCTGAAGGCCTGAACCAGTATAAATTCACTTTGCAATTAGAAGCACTTCGAGGCTAAACAAACCTATTAGGCTATGACTTTTACAACAGTGGGTAATTTTTCATATTTTTTTGGAGTGAAGTAGATGAAGCTGCCTGAACCCCACTCCACCATGCTAATATATTTTTTTGAGTGCTCTGTTTCGGATCTAGAACCAAACAAACATATTTGGCTCACCTTCCACTCAACGGAATAAAGAAGTTGGAGTTGGAAGCTGCCGAATGCAGCTTGTATACTAAGGACGACTCTGATTACATACGTATAAATAATATGGAAAGAAATAGTGTCGTAGTCGTATATTAATATTAATATATCTCCAAGACTCCGAGTACTGTGTCTATCACACACCGATACACTCGTCGCCGTGGCAGTCATCGGAGTGGAGGAGGGTCCGCAGGCCGCAATGTTGGTTGCTTTTTTGGTGACGCCTTGGCTCAATTTGCCTGCCGGGCGTGCCGATGCACATGATCGAGTGCTCCAGCTACAAACTTTTTCTGTACTGCTTCTTATCGCCGTCACCCTGCTACTGCATGCTCATCTCATCTGACCGATCATCTGTTGCTGTCAGCCAACCTCAGGCGGGGCAGCGCCACGACCAGCTCGCCTGTTGCTTCTCCAATCTCCAGCTCGTTTGTGTGTACCTTTTGGATGGATAGACCTTTGTACTTTGATGTTACCACGGCTCTGTCCGAACTCAAAACTTTTGGTCCATGTTCTTCAAAACGAAAAAGATGAACGTTTCGGCCGAAGTAGTGGACATGCTCCAATGTTAGCCCACACCACTACCTCTGGCCCATGAAAAACACAGTAGCTAGGCCTTGTTTGTCCTGGAAAACATTTAGAGAAAAAAGGTTACTCTAGCCTAGTAGTTGAAACGGATAGAACCGAGTGTTGTCCTATTAATAACTGCGCTGCCATGAGCTTAGCCTTTCATTTACTTGTTAAATCTTAGCCTTTCTATCTCATATATTCTAATCTCTAGTCCCGTCTCTACCGTCTGCACGGTGTCGCCCAGAATTGACATTTGTACAAATCGCCGCCCTATCTTCCAAATGGTGGATGCTCATAAAAGTGACCTATCATTTCTCCTCTTGGTAAATGCCCATTGACTTTTTCGACCACAAGTTAAGAATGCATATAAGTAAATTGGTAAATGCTGATGTTTTTGATCCTTACTCTCTTTGTGTGCATGTGTGTTAAATCAAAAATTTGCTGCAAATTATTTGGTAATTCTTGATATCGGTGTAGCATTTTCCTGTTGTGTTCTCGAGTGATTCTGAGAATTTAACTTGCTGTTTTATTGAGTTGTATTAATTTCTAGAGCATAATATTTATCTGATAGATAATGCTAGAATCTGAATAGCTACTTGTGATGGAGGACTAGCAGTAAAGAAAAAAGCACTGAAGCAAGTTATGCTCCAGCATGCCCTTGATACATGATACTGAGAATAGGGAGAGCAAAAGTGAACACTATGTAATTAATGCTAGCAAAATTTACTCAATTTCTATAAGAGCAAATGTGTTGAGAACTCCCTTCACCTAGAAGCACATAGAAATATACCTCATCTTGACAAATATTTATATGTGCTTTTGTGAGCAGGTTAGCCTATATGCTCTTACGAAAGCATTGTCTCAGAAAGAAGTTGCTAAAAAGATGCAGGTCACATTTCTGGCCCTATTTTAATCTATTTGCAACAACACTCGGTGTTTGTAAGCCTTTTTCCTTTTATTTTGTTAAAGAACTACTCAGAACAAGAATCACAAATAGAGAAAAATATTGTTGTTTTTCCAATAAAAAAATTCAATTTCTATCCAATTAATAGGCATGTAGTATAAATAACTACTTTAGAAGGGACTACATGGCATTGTTTGAACTATAACTCTATTTTGTAGTTATTTGTTATGGATCGTTGACCATTGTTTTTCTTTCATGGCAGGTAATAGCAAAGGCTCGTGTGCCAATTATGAAGTTTGTGGAAAGAAATAGTTGGACTGTTTTTGACATCAGGTTAAATTGAGTTTCGAATTTCTCACTTACAAGTATATTTCCTAATCTTTATGGTTTTTGAGGCAGTGCTTTCTGATAATATTTTTCATTTCCAGCTTAATTTGATGCGGATGGTGGGCCACAAGTAGTAGGCTTCATCAAGGTACATTGTTCAGATACTGACTAATTACTTCATTACTAACAACAACATGCACATACATGAATATGATTCTTGACAGATGATTATTCATACTTGGACTATCCTTTTTGTTTTATAATGCATGATTATGTGAAGAAATTCCTTGATTTAAGACATGTGTATGATTCTGAAAATTTTCTTACATAAAAGGTACACTCTAATAAAAATGTTGATTATAATCATAGAGTTAGTAAAATATCACTACACTATGTTGTGGACAGGGGCGGGGCATGCTCAAGATCGCTTCTACATCCAACAACAGAAAGATACTCCTTACTCTTCTTCATCCCACTGATTCATCTTCTCGACAATCAAATCACTCACCAGCGGAAAGAGATCATATGCGTGATGCAGCACCAGGTAGCACCCCGAAATTACTGTTGTGTCCTCCTCCAGACGATAGGGGTTTATTAGGCTAAAGAGCGTAAGAACCTTGGATTTTATTTTAGATAAATCTACGAAACAAATCCAATTTATAAGAAAAAATTTAGGATTTTTACTTGTCACGGGCAACCGTATCTGGAAACAACAATTAGTGGATATTAGGATTAGTTACAAAAGCTTTTTGACAAGCATTCGCTGCAATTGGCAAACAAGTGATGCGATAGGAAGAAGTGTTATATGAGGACTTCACAGATTACTTCCGGATTTAGGTGTTTTTCTAGTGAGCCCTAGTAAAGCTCCCATACGGCATATTTTTTAAAACGCATTCGTTTTCTTGCTCCTCGACTCGGGGTCTATTTGGAAATGGAAAATAGTTCTCTGTCTCATCCTGTCTCGCTACAGTGACAAAAAAACAAGTGAATAATTGGAATAGAACGCAATCGTCAACCAAAATCAGGTAGGATGTATTATAAAAGAAAGCCTTGCCGCGTAAATTGTTTTGAATAGGTAAATCAATCATTTGTCCTTGAGGATCCGCCATTAATCCTCGCATACCTACCAATTGGTGTCCTTGAGATGCATTTCCTCTAGCTCCTGAAAAATACATTAGATAGACTGGATTAGAAGGATCCGTTATCCAAAAATTCAAATTCATTTCCTAGACTAAGAGTCTTCTGAGTTCATGCGCTGGAGCTGTTTGTTCTATTTGTTATTGGTACCGTAGATAACGTCTCTAGTTATGTATGTATTTCAGGTGTCAAGTGTAGAGTGATCCTGGCAGCCCCCTATTCATCAGAGTAGCTATTCTTAGTTTGAGACATACATTTAGTTGATTTTTACGGTTGCTTGTCCTTTTTCTTTCGTGAAAGGTATGATCTAGAGTATGATTTTCATCCCGTAATTGGGTGCTTGTAGAATGATTGGAGCCCCAATAGATTGGCCCGCAATAATACATACGGCTTCCCCCAATTCGCCGCTTTCTTGCAAGTACTGGGTTCTTTCTTTTTCGTTCCTCCCTTGAATCCCTGGAAAAGGCTTTAAGTGCTTTCATGAGCTTTGTTCCACTTGTAAGTGGGGTTCATGATTTCTTCCCTCACATGATCATTTTTAGGTTTCGATCTGCCTGTTGCATGATTTTTTATGGACCAGGCCCATTGCGTTTGGTACCTCCATGCCGTGTCCTCGGAGTTTGGAATGAGCAGGAAAATTTGCTGATTCCTTACGTGTTGCTCGAGAAGTCTCTAGGTCTTGGTTCTATGTAAAGAGACATTCAATTTCCTGATCCACTACGAACCTAGAGTTATGTATGATTCCATGGTTGTATTGTGAAATGGAGATGTTTTAGACGACATGGATGGATTGACTATGTGCCTCGCTAGTCACACTTCATTTAGCACTGTTGCCTAATGATTTATTCTTCCAATGCGGCCGATCGTTCTTGGAACAACTACTGTTTAGGGATGGATATGGATGTCAAAATATCCAAATTATCCGTATTCGTATTCGAATAACTGCAAATATGAATATCCATATCTATATCCGAATTAAATATGGATGACATTTAAAAACATCCGAATTCGTTTTACAAATGTAGATATGGAAACAAATATCCGAATTCTGCTGAATGTGGATATGAAAATGGATACATCCGTATCCGTTTTAGGATTTCACATAGATTAAACTTGGAATCAAGATGATATGGTATCACTATATTAATGGTTTATTTATTATTTATATAATTATGAAATATTTAAGTTAGTGAATATTAATATGTATGGTTTATTTATTTTTATATAATTATGAAATACTTAAGTTAGTGAAGGTTTTCTAGCAATACAAGGCAGTATGATATTTGTAATTTTGTTTGAGCTTGAAAATTTTCTACCCTTAATACATAACATAACTTATATTATGTAAATTTTTTTATTTTTCTAGATCTATTTGCTATTTTTAACTCATTAATTGTGTTTCTAGGATTTAAATTGAAATATGTGAAATTTGAAGTGCAAGTACCTAAAAATCAATTCACTATTTTGTATCCATTTTTATTTCTTATGCAATAAATTTAAAGAAATTTTAAAAAATCTATGTTATGACAATCTATCGGTAATGTGGAGCTAAAGGGTTTTTTAATTCTAAAAAAATAAAATAATGTTTGAAAAATACTAGACTTGTCATGGTTTTATAATAGTATACATATATACTATGATGAAAATTTGAAAATGTTTCAAGAAAGTTGTTGTTGTAGCAATTGCGTTAGCTACAACACAGGTTTTGTGTGTATATGGTGGATAAAATGAACCTCGAAGGGTTCTCTCAGAAGGAGAAAAGATTTATACTGGTTCGGACCTCCCCAAAAGGATAATAGCCCTACGTCCAGTTTGTGGTGGATTTGACATAGTTTGCCTCAGTTGAATCTAATGGATCCGGAGGATCTCACGGCCCTTGAAGAACTGATCTATTACAAGGGCTTGGCCCTGCTTTTATAGGCTCGCAGGCCAAAGAAAAAGACCTAAATGCCCTCTATAAGGCATAGGCTTTATAGGGGCAAGAAGGGAAAAAAAGACTAGTCTACTACACAAAGTGCTTTACAGCTTTACAGATGTGTCTGATAAACGTCACTTCTAAACAGCTAAATGACATACTAGGGGAAGAGGGGCCCCTGGTATGGCTCTACATTGTAGCGAAGTACATATATTTTCTTGGTTCGAAGTAGTGACCAGAGCTCTTCGGGCGGAGACTACGATGAAGGGTTCGAAGGACACTCCGAAGTGGGCTTCAAAGCATGCTCCGAACTAAACTCCAAACTGGGCTCTCGGAGGCTTAGCTTTGAATTGGCTGGAAAGGGTCCGGAGACCGGCTCTGGAGAGCTCCAAAAGAAGCTCGGAGGTTAACTCCGAAGATAGCCCGGAGGCTAGCTCTGAAGAGAACTTCGAAGAGAGCTTGAAGACTTGGCTTCTAGCAGGCTTCGGAGGGAGCCTGGAGGCTTCGCTCCAGAGGACTCCAAAAGGAGTCCGGAGGCTTGGACTATATGACTTGGAAATAACTTCGGTAGGTGAGAAACTGCTTCGACACTGTTAGGCTCCGGGCCGAAGGCCTATGGAGGCTGATGTCAGTTGGCCACTGTTTAAGGGAAAACATATTCCCTCAATAGTAGACCCTCGCCCACGGCCCTTCAGAATGAAGGGGTGCGTGCGCCTCTGGAGAAATGACAACAGAAAAAGTAACTTTAGATAAGATAGGCCTTCGAAGCTTGGACCGAAGGGGGCTTCGACTTGCGCAAGCAATAATTTCTTGCCTCGACTGACAGAGCGACCTCGGGGAGATCAAACGACTCTGCAACAGCTATAAAACTGACCGTTACGGAGCACCGGTTCAATTAAACTTCATCTGAGGCCCACCCATCAATGATTTCGGCATGGGAACCATCGAGATTTTTACCGCCTATAAAAAGGGGTTTACCGCACACGGCTTCGGCACACTTCTCATTTGCTTCTTTCTCAACGCCTCACAACCTTCCCTCTCTTCTCTTCATCTTTATCTTCGCGCTGAGCCAGCTTCACAAGCTTTAGCGCCCTTCGCGCTGAAGACCCACAAAATGCCGAAGAAGGTTGCATCAAAGAAGGCTTTGGCCCTGGGCTCGAGTTTGAGCTCTGCCCAGGCGCAGGCGGCAGCATCAGCAGTGAAGCTTGCAGCGAGGCGGTTATGGCCGAGGGACCTTTGGTCACCATCGGATAAGTTCGAGCAGACTTTGGAGATGAGGGCTTCGGCCTCAACGGAGGAGACTGTCCGAAAGGCCTGCACGGGGAAGATATCGCCGGAGATCCAGCTTCAGGTTCCGGAGAAGTCGGAGTCCATACCGAGGCCTCAGACTGATGAAGTAGTACTCTTCGAGGCTTTCTTCGAGGCTGGCCTTGAGCTACCGGCTGTGGAAATGCGGAGTGAAGTCTTGAAGGCCTACAATGTCGAGCTTCCTCAACTATCGCCAAACGCCATGGCGAGGTTAGCGGTCTTTGAGTGGGCTATGAGGGCCAAAGGCTGTGAGGGGCGCGCCGATGTCTTCGTAGCCCTCCATGATGCCAACTGCCAGCCGAAGCAGAGGGATGGATCAGACCGCGTCAAGAGGGCCTTGGCCTTCGAGAGCGCTAACTTCCAACTCCGGAAGAAGTACCAGGACACCTTCCCAGTGAGGGCTACCAACAGTAAGTGGTACTCGAAGTGGGACCAAGAGTGGTTCTACGCCTCAGTTGGCGTGAACTCTCCCCTTCGGAGTACCAACACACTCATCTCCTACTGACGCGAAGGCATGGTGAAGACGAGCCCCAACATCTTTCATTCAAGAATTTTGCTCCTGCGGAGGGTAGCTTCGAGGATGAGCATGAGGGACCTCGTGGAGGAGTTCATCACCCTTCGGCTCAGCCCCCTCGTGCTCTCTTGCCGGAGGGTCTCTTTCAGCCTTTGGGTTCGGAGGGCCTAAGTGAGGTGTCGGCTGAACGCCTTGGCAAGACTTTGAAGTTTTCTCACTTTCATACTTCGCAAAATAAACTTGTTCTGACTTGGAATCTTGATGAAGCCACTCGTGAAGTAAGAACTCCGGAGGAGGCCATCGTGGCGGCGGAGCGCATTGTTGGAGCCCCGACACCTGAGGAGCAGGATCAACGACTCACTCTGGTGGGGACTTGGGAACACTGGAATAGAGTGTGGACTTGGCTCGGCGTCGAGGGGGTCCAAGCTCTGCCAGACTTCTCCAGCCCTGCACCCTCGGCGAGCGGCTCCAAGAGGAAAAGGGTGGACGACGACGAACCCAAAGCTTCGAGGGCTCGTTCGGAGCTCCCAACAACCGAAGCTCCTACTGCAGAGGAGGCAATGGCCGTGAGCCCTAGAACCAGAGCAGAGCCAGCAGGTGCTCCAGCAACAGCTACCGAAGTGGTGGCGAGAGCCGCGATGGCAACACCTTCGGGCGTGGGGGTCGAGGCTCCGCCCTCGCAACGAAGGGATTGGGGAGCACACATCGATCCCTCTGCCTTCGAAGAGATTTCCGATGAAGGTAAACACTTGAACATACTTCTCTTTTCCCACACGGATATTAACTTGAACTTTTTTGCAAATGTCGATGCCGGTGCAAGGTCCACCGTACCAAAGCCGACGGAGGCCTCTAGCAGCAACAGCAGCAGTTCGGAGTCTGACAGAACTTCGTCTGAAGAAGACAGAGGTGATAACCGCGGTGAAGGGAACCTTCGGGACGGGGCCGATGAGCACGTCGAAGTGGTGGATCAGAGCCCGACTCCACAGGAGCCTGCACTAGAGGTGGATGTGGTGGAGATAGTTCAGCCTCAACAACCGAGGGGGCCATGACGGAGGCGGCCATTCATGATTTCCACGAAGGCTGCGTTGCTGCAGGGTCAGGGGGCTTGGTGGCTCAACTCAGCTGCTCAAGCCCCTTCGACCTCTTCGCAAACGCAAACGAAGCCTTCATCCAGGTGAGCGAAGTCCCATACGGTCTTCGGATCATACTTGCTTTTCAATCAACACTTATGATTTTTTGGAATCCTTTCAGGCCTTCGCGCTGAATGCCACAGTAGCAATCTCTACGAACGAGCAGATGGATCGCTTGGCGGAGGAGAGGGATGCCCTCCGATGCGAGATCTTTGTGGAAGCCGAGAAGCGAAGGTGAGCTGAAGCCTCAGCAGAGACAGCGAAGGCCAAGGCCAAGAAGGCGAGGGAGGTCCTAGTCTCAGAGATCAACAAGCTTCGGGCGGAGCTTCGAGCTTCGGAGGAGTCCAGAGCAGAGCTAGCAGCGGAGAACTCAGAGCTTCGCAAAGCTAGCCACTGTTTGAAGGACTTCATTGTTCACAATGTCGATGAAGCCACTTCGAGCTTGACCTCAGACCTTGAGCAAATAGGGACTGAGTGCCGGGTTCCAGATTTCAGCCTTCGGGACCCAATCGGGGATCGCGTCGAGTTCTTGAAGACTATGGCTAGGACGACGGAGGTGTCCCTGAAGGGCTTCACTCTGATGGCTGGCCGAGTGGCGGGTCAAGGGGTGCTGCAGATGCTTCATGACTCGGGGTGCAATCACCTCGAGGCAGCGACCTCAGTGACTCTGGTGGCCTTTGGAGGCTAGCACTTGGTGGCGCCTCCTTCGGGCGTCCACGGAGCGTGGCACTGCCTTTAAGAGCCTTGGAAGGCCCAAGGCTGTGAAGCAATCCTCGGTCTCCAAAAGGCCCTTCGCCTTCGCCGAGCCAGGGCACAAGCCTCACCAGCTCAGCCTTCGACGTCGACGCCTCCGACTCCGAAGGTGTAGATCAGTTTATTAATATAAATGCGGGGGTACTTTATACCTGCCTAGGCTCAGTGTAACATCCCAAAATTAAAAATAAAATAAAAATGGGGGAAATAAATTTTCTGAATTTAAAATAAATTATTTATTTAAAGTAAAGGTTAAAACAACCCAATTAAATCCAAACAGGGATAAATATTTAAAATTTGAAGCTGAAAAATTTATGGTAGAATCCAGAAGCCAAGAAATATTTTTGAGAATTTTTACAAAATTTTACCAATAGTGCTTCAAGCCTTAAACAAATAATTGATTTTATGGAATTAATTTAAATGAAAAATACATTTTTAAATAACTTTGGGCCACCTCCCTCCTTTCCTCTCAGCCTGGCCCAGTCCAAAACCGCGCCCGCTGACAGGCGGAGCCACCCTGTTGGCGCCGCCCGACCTCATCTCTCCCACGCGCGCCCGCCCGCCGGCCCCACCTGGCAGTCTCCCACGTGCCCCCTTCCCCCTCTAACCGCCCGGGCCCGCTAGCCAGCCTTCCCCCTTGCACTCGTTCTATGACAGGTGGGACCCACCTGTCATATCCTTCTTCCCCGAAGGAAGGGGGGATCCCCTTCCATACCGGCGCCCCCTTCCATTTTTCGCCGCCGGCCACCGCATAGCACAAAATCGAGCCCGGGATCCTCCGGCCACTTCCGGCGATCACCTTCCATCCATTACCGACGTGTTTTCACCCATTTGGACGCTTGTCGAGGGTATGGAAGCCTCGCCGGAAAAACTTGGAAACCTCCTCGGGTTTCCTCGATTTGGCCTTCCATCCTCACCGCAGGTGACTCTTATTTAACCCCCTCCCCTCGCCGCACTCCGCTTACACCCCCGCAGCCCGAGCCATAGCAAATCAGAGCACCACTGCTCCCTTTTCGGTTCTCCCTTTGTTACGGCTCCGGCAAGCCTTCGCCGGTGACTCGAGCCACCGCCACCCTCACCGACGCCACCTCCGGGATCTCCATCGCGCGCCCTACCTCGTTCTTCTGATTTACAAATATGCTATATGATTTACAAATATGCTTTTTCGCAAAAGTGAGTCACTACCTTCCTTGTTATTACCTTGCATTATAATTGCATTCGGTGGCTTGCTGAGTACGATTGTACTCACCCCCATTGACTTACACCACCAGAGGCAGTGTACTTCGAGGAGGGCAAAGGTCTGGAGTAGTGACCCAGTCAAGGCACGAGACTGGAAGAAGGCGTTCATCTAGAGGATTTATTTTATTAGTTTCTCTTTATTAAACTCTTTTGTATTAATATGGTCTACGAACCATGATTGATTGACGTATTGTACGCAGTCGTGTGATGAACGTCTTGTATTTATTGATTTTTTATGGAATTTCAATAAATTCCTAGTTTTATTAAATCGGGGCGTGACAAGATGGTATCAGAGCCGACTTGACTGTAGGAAGCCAAATAGACCTGACCCTAGGACTTATATTAACCATATTTTCATACAAAATTACTTATCCTCTCATCTTCTGGAGTTTCACAAAAAATTTCTATCTTTTGTAGATGCCGGTCCATACCATGAGTGGAACTCTCCGCGATGAGACCGGATTCGTCCGCGAGCTTCGCATGCTCGTCGACTTCCTCAGATTCGTGCTTGAGCCCGCATTCCACGGGATCTTTCCCGATCCGAACGGGAGCTACTATGAGGTCATGGTCGTCATCCGCCCCTCCCCCACGCAGCCCGCATTCTTTACCCATGCAGTCGGAGGACCTTCCTTCGTGGTGGCCAGCCAGCGTGCCGCTCTTCAGGCCCTCGCCGAGCTCAGGTTGGTCTACGACGGCCAGCTCCATGACACCATCTACCGCTTCATGCCCATGCGCACACCGGGGAGTCACCGCCGCATCTACATCAACCCCCTCACCTAGCGCAACTCTGCCATCGCCCGCACCATGAGGCTTTTGGAGGCTATGGACAATCTTCACACGGAGGCCGTCCTCGACGTAGATAGCTAGCACGACACCATCGACTTCTACCGCCACTCGTCGGAGAACTTGAACCACGAGAACGCCGATCTCCGCCGCTAGGTTCAGCAGAGCCGCCATTTGACCATCGAGGTGGAGGACTTGAGGCACCAGAACGAACTTCTACACCAGGGCGTCGCTGTCACCACACAGCTACGCCATCATCGCAAGGAGCTCCAGAAGTATCTCGATGAGGTCGCTCCCCTTCCACCTCGCAAGAGGAAGTCGCTCTGGATCCCTACAGCCAGGCCCAAGAAGATATCCCGCAATGCCCCTCCCATCGGGCCCTCCAGCTCCACCACCCCTGCACCGACCCTCTCCGCCGAGCCAGTGATCGAGACATCCCCCGAGCTTCCTTAGACGTAGTTTACGATTGTTTGTTTCTATTTGATTGTTTTGTTTGTAGTGCCGCTCAAGTCAGAATATAAGGCATGAGTGTAAAATTCAATAATATATTAAAATAAAATATGTAAGCATCTAGGTCAAAATATTCATTTCCAGGCAATAAAATTAGTAGCAATTCCCCTTAAGTATTCGCACCTTCTTTTTGCACCCTTAAACTTCAGGATGGCCAACAACCAAGGATCTGAAGCCCTGCGCGACAAAAACACCTTAGTCAATCTGCCTAAGTGGGGAGCAACTAGCCATCGGCAGGCCCCCGTTGCCAATCATCCCACACTAGCGGAGATGATGGCAAACCAAAACCAACTGATCACCACGCTGCTTAGTCAGATGCAGCAACAACAAAGCCACATGCAAGAGCAGCAGGCGCAGTTGTTCCATCTCCAACAACAGCAACCCAAGCCTCCCCTCTGCCCCGTCGTCCATGCACCGACACCAGTCTCTCAACTCTCAGAGTTTTTGCGTGTCCGGCCCCCAATATTCTCCAGCACCACCAACCCGATGGAGGCAGGAGACTGGCTAAGGACCATCAGCAAGAAGCTAGACCTTCTGCCTTGTTTCGAGAAGGAGCGTGTGGCATTTGCCGCTCACCAGCTCCAAGGACCCGCCGCGGAGTGGTGGGACAATTTCCACGAGACAGCCCGAGGGCCATGAGATTTCATGGGCTGAGTTCACCACCGCTTTCCGGGCCGCCCACATTCCAGATGGCGTGGTAGCCCAGAAGCAGCAAGAATTCTGGGACCTGCATCAAGGGAGCAGGACCGTTATGGAGTACCTGCATGAATTCAACCGGTTGGCCCGATATGCACCAGAAGAAGTGCGCACAGACGCAGCCCGCCAAGCCAAGTTTCTTCGGGGACTATCTCTCCCTTCTGTTGGTCTCCGGGGATTTCGCCAATTTTCAGAAATTGGTGAACAAAGCGATTATTCAGGAAACCGAACAAAACAAGGTGGACCAGAAAAGGAGAAGAATGATCGCCTACCGCCTCAAGCCCCAACCCCCGTCGAGCCACGGACCACCCATGGAGGGCCAAGCTTAGGTATCCTACCCCAAGCACCGCCAACCGGAAGAGCACCAGTGCAAGCTACCGGATACAAGAGAGACATGCACGGTAATCCAATTATATGCTTCAACTGTCGCCAAGAGGGTCACTTCTCCAACATGTGCCCCTACCCCAAGTAGGCATCATCCTCCGTTCCAAGCCCGATGGGACGTACCCAAGTTCACCACATCTTAGCTCAAGAAAACCAAGGTACGACAGAAGGCCTTTCCAATTTGACCCCAACCGACCCAGTTCCGGAGAACACTTTGTCGGTTTCTGAAGCAACACCTTCTCTTAATCCAGAGCACCAGTAGAAACCCATCCCTTAGTTTTCCCGAGGTTCGCTTCGAATCTCGAGGACGAGATTATTTGTAAGGGGGATAGGATTGTAACATCCCAAAATTAAAAATAAAATAAAAATGGGGGAAATAAATTTTCTGAATTTAAAATAAATTATTTATTTAAAGTAAAGGTTAAAAGAACCCAATTAAAGCCAAACCAGGATAAATATTTAAAATTTGAAGCTGAAAAATTAATGGTAGAATCTAGAAGCCAAGAAATATTTTTGAGAATTTTTACAAAATTTTACCAATAGTGCTTCAAGCCTTAAACAAATAATTGATTTTCTAGAATTAATTTAAATGAAAAATACATTTTTAAATAACTTTGGGCCGCCTCCCTCCTTTCCTCTCGGCTTGGCCTGGTCCAAAACCGCGCCCGCTGACAGGCGGGGCCACCCTGTCGTATCCGCCCGACCTCATCTCTCCCACGCGCGCCCACCCGCCGGCCCCACCTGGCAGTCTCCCGCGCGCCCCCTTCCCCCTCCTACCGCCCGGGCCCACTAGCCTGCCTTCCCCCTTGCACTCGATCTATGATAGGTGGGACCCACCTGTCATATCCTTCTTCCCCGAAGGAAGGGGGGATCCCCTTCCATACCGGCACCCCCTGCCATTTTTCGCCGCCGGCCACCGCATAACACAAAATCGAGCCCGGGATCTTGTTTCCCCACCTCCGACGATCACCTTACATCCCTTACCGACGCGTTTTCGCCCATTTGGAAGCTTGCCGAGGGTATGGAAGCCTCGCTGGAGAAACTTGGAAACCTCCTCGGGTTTCCTCGGTTTGGCCTTCCATCCTCACCGCCGGCGACTCTTATTTAACCCCCTCCCCTCGCCGCACTCCGCTCACACCCCCGCAGCCCAAGCCATAGCAAACTAGAGCACCACTTCTCCCTTTTTGGTTCTCCCTCTGTTACGGCTCCGGCAAGCCTTCGCCGGTGACTCGAGCCACCGCCACCCTCACCGACGCCACCTCCGAGATCTCCATCGCGCGCCCTACCTCGGCGTCACCTCCGTTAGGCCGGACCACCGCCAGAACACGTCGCCGCCATCGATCCCGAAGGACACTGCCGCCCTCTCCTCGGCACCGACCGCCGCCACTGCTCCATCATCGTCGCCGCCGATATGCCGGGATCCCCCTTGTGCCTCTTTCCATTTTTGGCCTTAGCCGCGCCATGGGACCTCGCTGTTTCTGGAGATCCGCCGCCGTTGCGTCGCCGGAGCTGGAGAAGAGGGGTAATTTACCCCCTTCAGCCCGTGCCGTGCCGGACGGGATCCGGGCCATTCGATCCGATGTGGACAGTTAGGATTATAACCTAGTCAGGTTTAATCGGGACCATCCATTTGACCGAACGAGTATCAAGGTTTGTGGGCCGTTGGATCTCACTTAAACGTCCCCGCCCCGCCACCGACCGTTGGATCTGGATCCAACGGTCCAGATTGGGCCGGTCCACGCGCACAGTGCGCGTGTCCATGGTGGGCCTGGCTCACCGTGGACCCACGACTGTTTTCTGTTTAAAATAAAATTCAGAAAATCAATTTAAGCTTTAAAAATTCATATCTTAACTCCAAATTTGACCATTTCAATTCTGGAAATTTTGTCTTTTTATTCTCTACACTTTTATGTAATAAAAACAATATGCTTATTTTGCACAAAATATTCTTATTAAATGATAAAGAAAAATCCCCTTTAGGATTTAATTTATATTTTATTTAAATAATTCAGAAAAGACCCTTAAAAATTTATGTATTAATTTAGAGGACATGATGACTCCATCTCACTGTTTTCAATACAATAAAAATAGAATGTTCATTTTGCCCATTTCATTTTATTAAATAATATTTCAAAGGCTCTTTTAGGATAAGTAATTAATTCATATAATAAAAATTAAATACATTATAAAAACTTATATAATAACTTCAGAAGACCTAATACCTTAATTTCACTATTTTTACTGCATTAAAAACAATAACGTTGTTTTATACCTTTTTACTTCATCTCTAAAAAGGGAAAATAAAAGCCTCTTAGAACAAAATGCTTAATACAATTTATAAAATTCAGAAACCTCTTTAAACCTTAATATTAAATATTTAAGTAATAATTTCATAGAATTTAAGACTCTATCTCCTTTTCTTAATCCAACAAAAACATGTATGCGTTTATGATTGATTTTTGGATTGTTTATTTAATGTTGTGTTTACTTTTCCGTATCGAGAAGACTATGTTGCCGTGGACGTTCCGGAGTCTTACCCCGAGGTTCCACCTTCACCATTTGTGGATCAAGGCAAGTCACAACCCCCATTTTGATCATCATTGAGCCCAGTTTTCATAATTACCGCTATAACTCATAGGAATTAAATATTGCATTAGTCTGATATCAAGCCCTACATTATATTTATTAGATCCCTGTCCTTGTGTATAAACCCAAGCCATGCTTATCGAGCCTGAACTCCTTGTCACTCTACAATATTATATTAGCTAGTGTCCAATGTACCGACACAACTGCTATAGGGTAAAAGAACGAGTCGTAGATAGATGGATTCTGCTATATGATTTACCCCGTTATTCTCGTCTCTGGATTCTGTTGGAGTTGGCTATGTTATAAGTGTGGTGGGTTCCGGGTGCAAGCTCGGGAATTGGTTGGTCGCACCCGGGGCACTATAAGGACCGGTCTGCGGGATCTGTTACAAAGCATTTTCGTACTAACCACAAGTCTAGTGGGTATGTCCTAACTGGAGGTATGGATCGTACCAACTTGGAACACCATAGTGGAGAGGGTAAGGGGCAACCTGTGGGTGACTTGTACCGATGTGGCTCAAGGGGGGTATGGTGTGGCCCGAAGTGACTGGGAAACCATATGAAACCTATAAGAGGGTGTTATCGAATTGGTGCGTTCCATGCTGAAGGTTTTGGCATGAGCTTCTCATGACAGGAGTCATTTAACACACTGCGGTGTGCGGGAAATGAGTGCCTTGTGGGTACAGTAGTACACCTCTGATCAGAGTTTAAATCTTTTCGAAAAGATGAGCCCACGGTCAAGGGCGGGTTGTGTGACCTCTCGCAGTTAGTTTACTGTTATGTGAATGTATGTGTTATTCATGGCATGTAAGGACTGTTGAGCGAGGGTGGGCTGACTGTACCCCTCGAATTAGAAGATGATGCATGACTCATGTTTACTTTTCTGCAATAATAACTTGATTACATTAATTGCTTTACAAATATGCTTTTTTCGCAAAAGTGAGCCACTACCTTCCTTGTTATTACCTTGCATTATAATTGCATTCGGTGGCTTGTTGAGTACGATTGTACTCACCCCCGTCGACTTACACCACCAGAGGAAGTGTACTTCGAGGAGGGCGAAGGTCTGGAGTAGCGACCCAGTCAAGGCATGAGACTGGAAGAAGGCGTTCATCTAGAGGATTTATTTTATTAGTTTCTATTTATTTAACTCTTTTGTATTAATATGGTCTATGAACCATGATTGATTGACGTATTTTACGCAGTCGTGTGATGAACGTCTTGTATTTATTGATTTTCTATGGAATTTCAATAAATTCCCGGTTTTATTAAATCGGGGCGTGACACTCAGCCTTCGAATGTTGACCTCGAAGTACTTGAGGATTTTGAGGAGCTTCGCCAGCTATGGGTGGTGCTCAAGGTAGCTAGGTCCGAAGGTCCTCCTCGATTCAAGATTCCGAGGGGTCCTAAGGGCGAAGCCATTTCTGAAGTAGCCCAGGAGCTGTTGGCTACCGTGAAGATGGAGCCTCTTCGGAGCTCCTCCTCCTCGCCAGACTTAAGCTGTTTCGAAGTAGACTTAAGTGGAGAGGGGGTACAACCTTCGGGTATGGCCTTAATAGGCGACAAAGCCCTAGACTTCTCTGCCTTTGACACAACATCACCAGCATCCGAGACTTGGACAAACTTGCATGGTGAAAGGCGAGGTCTACGGGCTTCGGGGCGTGGACGGTCTGGCCGTGGGAGAACAGGCTCCGACGGGGCTTCGTCCAGCCGAGGTGGCCCTGGCCGGAAGAAGAGCAAGCGAGGGTCGGGGCCTCGAGCTCACTTTTTCTTAGGCTTAGATACAGACTACTCATAATTTTGTTTTTTGAAGGGTATTTGTAACATACTTCTCAATTATCATTCAATTCATGAGATTTGCTATATTTGCTTACTTCGTCTGCATGCTTCGAATAATTTGATTGTTCAGAATGTTTTAGCTTGTCACGCTCGTACCGCGCATTACATTCGCACACTTCGCAAACATACTTCGGTCCCCCCTTGCGCGTGTCAGCTAGGGACTTAGTCGTTGCTGGTGCGGGCAATTAAAGAATGCGAAGGGGTGCACCTATTTGGTGGCTTCAAATGCTTATATCGCGTCAAGCGAAGGCCTCTTTTGGGCTTTGAACGCATTATTTTGGAGCGAAGCAAGGCTTCAGCGTAGCCAAATTAAGTGAAGCGTGCTTCGACATGCTTGGATTTGGATAACGTGCGTGAGCAAGGCTCTGAAACACACTTAGATTTTAGGCGAAGCATGACTTTGAGATGCTTAATTTTTAGATTAGATCACGTCACACGAAGCGAGGCCTCGATGCATGTTCAGATAGCGAAGCAAGACTTCTTGAGCTTGATCCTGTAGTGAATGAAAAGGATATTTGGTATGGATTCACCGAACCTACGATGGGTTGAGCCACCTACGACTCTAGGTCACCTACGACCCTGGGCCACCTTCGACCCTGGGATGCATCAGGCCGGAGCCTGGAATCTCGAACTTGCCAAGCCATCGCTCGGAAGTCTCAAAGCCCACTACTACGGGCCTGGAGGCGCTGTGTAGCCTTTGGAGGGGCGCTCCGGATTTTGTAAAGCGAAGCAAGGCTTCAAATTTTAAATAAGGCGAAGCAAGGCTTTGGGTTTTTGATAAAGTGAAGCAAGGCTTCGAGTTTTAATGAAAAAGGAAGCAAGGCTTCAATTTTAAAACACGAAGCAAGGCTTCAGCTTTAAAACACGAAGCAAGGCTTTGACTTTTACTAAGATGGAGCAAAGTTTTGCTTTAAAGGCGAAGCAAGGCTTCGATTTTAAGGCGAAGCAAAATAATTGCAAATTTGTACATCGAAGTGGTGCTTCGGACAGTGTACATACCTCGCAAAGCAGGTGAAAAACTAGCATCATAGCCCTTGGGGCTTTGAAGGTCTTCGGCACATGAAGGGGAGCCCCTTGCCAGAGGGTGAACTCCGAAACACGAAGGATGGTGGAAGGAGAAAAAGGCCTTTGAACTGCACCCGAAGCCCCTTGCCGGAGGGTGCACGATGCAAGAAACTTCGAAACTCCCCCCTCAAGTGCACTTCGAAATGCAGGTAGTGGCAGAGAACTTAGCTTTTAGGACTAAGATCCCCACGAACGACGCCAACAGTTGTAGCAATTGCGTTAGCTACAACATAGGTTTTGTGTGTTTATGGTGTATAAAATGAACCTCGAAGGGCTCTCTCAGAAGGAGAAAATATTTATACTAGTTCGGACCTCTCCAAAGGGATAATAGCCCTACGTCCAGTTTGTGGTGGATTTGGCATAGTTTGCCTCGGTTGAATCTAATGGATCCGGAGGATCTCATGGCCCTTGAAGAACTAAACTATTACAAGGGCTTGGCCCTATTTTTATAGGCTCGCAGGCCAAAGGAAAAGACCTAAATGCCCTCTATAAGTCATAGGCTTTATAGGGGCAAGAAGGGAAAAAGACTAGTCTACTACACAAAGTGCTTTACAGCTTTACAGACGTGTCAGATAAACGTCACTTCTGAACAGCTAAACGACATACTAGTGGCAGAGGGGCCCCCGATATGGCTCTACACTGTAGCGAAGTACAAATGTTTTCTTGGTTCAAAGTAGTGGCCAGAGCTCTTTGGGCGGACACTGCGATGAAGGGTTCGAAGGACACTCCAAAGTGGGCTTCGAAGCATGCTCCGAACTGAACTCCGAACTGGGCTCTCGGAGGCTTAGCTTTGAATTGGCTGGAAAGGGTCCGGAGACCGGCTCTGGAGAGCTCCGAAAGGAGTCCGGAGGCTTGGACTATATGACTTGGAAATAACTTCGGCAGGTGAGAAATTGCTTTGACAGTGTTAGGCTCCAGGCCGTAGGCCTATGGAGGCTGACGTTATTTGGCCCCTGTTTAAGGGAAAACTTATTTCCCCAACAGTTGTCATACAAGATGTTAGAAAACTTGAGATTCTCTTGAGAGGAATTAGAATTTTGAGAAGGAACAGATTATGGTTGAAAGTAAATTTGTTGTTAAATCTTTGTTTGAACTTGAAACTTTTTTATAATCAAAATACAACATATCTCATTCCATATAAATTGTTTGTATTTTTTCTAGATCTATTTGCTATTTTTAACTCATTAATTGTGTTTCTAAGATTTAACTTGGAATAAGTGAAATTTGAACTGTAAGTCCTAAAATAATGCACTAAAATTTATTGAAAAACCATATTCACAATTTTGTGTCCATTTTTAGTTCTTATACACTAAATTTAAATAAAAATTAAAAAATCTATGTTATTACACCCCATTGGTAATGTGGAGCTTAAGGGTTTTTTAATTCTTAAAAATAAAATAAAATCTGAAAAATACGAGACTTGTCATTGTGTTATAATATTATGCGCAGATACTATGATAAATTTTTTAAAAAAGTTTCAATAAAGTTATCATACAAGATATTAACAAACTCGAGATTCTCTTGAGAGGAATTAGAGTTTTGAGAATGAATAGGTTATGGTTGAAAGTAAATTGATGGTTAAATCTTTGTTTAAACTTGAAGTTTTTAATCAAAATATAACATATCTCATTCTATATTTTTTTTATATTTTTCTAAATTTATTTTATATTTTCAACTCATTAATTTTTTTCTAGGATTTAAATTGGAATATGTGAAATTTAACTCCAAAGACCTAAAATAATGCACTAAATTTATAGAAAAATCATATTCACAATTTTGTTTTGATTTTTATTTCTTATCCACTAAATTTAAAGAAAATTGTAAAAAAATCTATGTTACGATACTCCATTGGTAATGTGGAGCTTAAGGGTTTTTTAATTCTATAAAAATCAAATAAAGTCAAAAAAATGAGATTTGTCATGGGGTTATAATATTATATGTAGATACTATGATAAAAAATTGAAAATGTTTCAATAAAGTTATCACATATAATGTTAAGAAACCCATGATTCTCTTGAAAACAATTGGAGTTATAGAGAAGGAATGTTTTAGGGTTAAAAGCAAATTGATTGTTAATCTTTTGTTTGAACTTGATTTTTTTTACAATCTAAATACAATATTTATTATTCCCTGTAAAAGTATAATATTTTTCTGGGTACGTCTGCTGTTTTTATTTAATTAATTGTGTTTCTAGGATTTAAATTGAAATATGTGAAATTTGAATTGTATGTGTTACACAAAAATTTATAGAAAAATCATATTCATGTTTTCTGGTTCATTTATTTAAAAATCTATGTTGCAACACTCGATCAACAATGTGGAGATTAATGATTTTTTAATTCTTAAAAAACCAAATGAAGTCTAAAAAACATGAGACTTTCTATGGTGTTATGATATGATACATATATGCTATAATAAAAATTTAAAAATGTTTCAAGAAAGTCGTCATGTAAAATGTTAAGAAATCAAAGATTCTTCGAGGAGTAATTAGAATTTAGAGAAGAAATGTGTGAGTGTTGAAAGCTAATATTTTGTTAAATATTTGTTTGAATTTGATTTTTTTACAGTCATAATACAAACATTTGATAATACAAACATTTTTATTCATTAATTGTTTTTATAGCATTTAAATTGAAATATGTGAAATCTGAACTGCAAGTGCCTAAAATAATACACCAAAATTTATAGAAAAATCATATTCATATTTTTTAATCTATTTAGTTCCCATCCACTAAATTTAAATAAATTTTGAAAAAATCTAAGTTGCGACACTCCATCAACAATATGGATCTTAATGATTTTTTAATTCTTAAAAACAAATAAAGTCTAAAAATATGATACTTTTCATGTTGTTATGATATAATACATAAATTCTGTAATAAAAATTTAGTATTTTTATAGGTAATTTTACTATTTTTAATTTATTAAGTGCGTTTTTAGAATTTAAATTAAAATAGGTAAAATTTGAAATGTAAGTACGTGAAATAATGAACATTTATAGTAAAAAATTCTTGTACTAACCGTTAATTTGATATACTCATCCCTTTAGAATTTTGTAAAAGTTTTAAAATGATGAACTTTCGAATCCCGATTCATTTCAAGTAAAACCAAGTAAACATTCGAATACTTATTCGTATTTGAATTTTCTTTTTTGTATTCGTATTCGAGAACATCCGAATCGTATTTGAAATAAAATGTGGTAAATAGTGCTATCTGGATTTGTTTCCATCGATATTCGATCCGAATCCATCCCTACTACTGTTGCTGATTATGTTCACATTCATTTTACTTCATTAAACATGTGAGAAACCAAGGGTTGGTTTCAGTGCTTGTGATGAGTGATTGACAGGCTTTTAACCTCTGTTCGAAGGGGTACCTCCGGAAGGGGTTCAGAGGTTGGACCTCCGAAGGGTGTTCGGAGGTGGTTTCACCGAAGGGTGTTCGGTGTTTGGTTGCTGCAGCTGTTGCAGCGGAGTGTGCTCGTAGGAGGGGTCCGATAGTACACAATGACTGGGTTCGTACCGAAGGCTTCGGTACTTTGGGCGGTACACCGGAGTGTGTACCGGAGGTTGCTAACCCGGAGAGGTCTCCGGAGTACTAGATACACTTGTCTGTTTGTCTGTGGTGCGCAGGGAGTTTGGAGGCGACGGACAAGGTTCGTAGCAGGTGAACCTGGGTCAAGCGGGAGGCTTGATGCCAGGGGAGCGGGGAGCTCCGTCACGGTGGCTGCGAAGGGGGTCCGGGTCGGTCCTCGGGTCGAGGCGTGCCAGGTGAAGGCAGAGAGTGCGGAGCGTGGATCCGGGTGAAGGTACTCCGAGACAAAGTCCTTAGAGGCGAGGCACTTCGAAGGTACTCCGGATGGAGTGACTTCGGAGTTTGGTGGATCAAGTCCTCTGCGGAGGCAAGGAGTTCGAAGTGTGCTCCGGAGGGAGACATTCGAAGGTTACCCGACGGAGGTCTCAGAAGTCGAGGCGCATCGAAGGCATGGTCCGGGTGAGGCTCGTCGAGGAGTGTGCTCGGGGAGAGACACTGCGACGAAGTGCTCATGGAATGCTTCATGCGGAGGCCTTGCACGAAGGAGGGACTTCGAAGGGTGGTACTCCGAAGGTGGGGCTTCGGAGTGTGGTTGTCTTGTGGTACTTCGGCCTGCATGGCTTCGGTACATGGACTGACGGAGTTCGAGCTGGGTGAAGCTGCGAAGCCGTGGTGGTCCACTCCGGAGGTGTTGGTGCGAAGGCCCAAGGGCTTTGACGGCTCCGGCTCAAAACCGTCACTGTATCGGAGGCTATCTTCGGCGAAGCGAAGGCCACCAGGCTCAAGGCTTCTCGCCGAAGCTACCGCACCCTCGCGTGCGAAGGGAGGCTCCAGAAGGTCAAAGACTGCAAAGGCTGACACTGTCTGTTCTGTAAAAAGCTGACGCTGTCCCCTCTGCAAAGCTGACAGAGAAGCCTCCAGAATAAAGTTGGACTACCTTTTGTACCCCTCTGTTCTGTAGAGACAAAACTGGTGTAAACCCTAGGGGTAAAGTAGTCAATTCCTTTGGGTGAACTGTGGGCTATAAATATGGGGGCTCGGTAGGTAACATTGAACACTTTGAGCATTTACTGTTGAGCTCCTGTAGCCACACACTTCGTTGTATTTCATCCAGAGTTCAATCTTTTTGTGTTCCTTGTTCAAGCGGCGAAGCCCTGCTTCTGTGTGCTTTTTGCTTGAGCTCGCGTTACATACCTCGCTAGTTATAGTGCACCGAAGCCTATCTAGGCGAAGGGTGTTTTGTGCGAAGTGTGTTTTTCAGTGCGCATTCGCTCTGTGTAACTTGAGGCTAGACCTCACAGCTTACTAGCGAAGCCCTGATCGAAGCCCGTTTTGCTTCTTGTGTCGAAGCCCTTAGCGAAGTCCGCTTGTGTGCGTTTAGACCTTTGTGTACGAAGCCCAGCACCAGTTGCTGCTGCCAAGTACTTGGTCGAAGTCCTCAGTGGGGTGTCCACTCTTGCGAAGGGTGAAGTGCGAAGCCTGCTCGAAGCACCCTGTGTGCGGAGCCTGCACTGACTTAGCAGAGTAGATTTTTGAGGGTTGTAAGTGGAGCAAAGTCTTCTTGGCTTCGAACTTTTGCTCCTGCGAAGCCTGTATTCGGAGCTGTCGAAGCACCTCCGAACCAGACCTTCGAAGGTAGTGTTCGAAGCCTGTTCCGCAGAAGACAGAACTAAAACCGAAGGCTAGTTTTTAGCCTGAAATTTTAAAAGCTCTCATTCACCCCCCCTCTGGTCGCCGTTTTCGGTCCAACAATTGGTATCAGAGCGGGTTAAGATCACCAGTTGACCTTAACCGGTTTTGTGATCTTTTGGCGACATGGATAGAGGCAGTAAAATTCCTCTGTTCGATGGGACTGATTTTGCATACTGGAAGGTGCGCATGGAGGCTTACTTGTTAAGTCAAGGAAATGCAATTTGGGAGATTGTGGACTCACAATACTCCATCCCTGATACTCGCACCACTCAAACAGAAAAAGACCAGTATAATGCCAACTCCAAGGCTAGAAATATATTGTTCATTGGTTTGAGCCGGAGTGAGTTTGATCGGGTGCAGCACCTTAGGACTGCTAGGGAGATTTGGACAACACTCACTATTTTTCATGAGGGCTCTACGCAGATTAAGGCCAGGCGCCAAAGCGCGTACAATCAACAGTATCAGCTGTTTGTGCAGGCACCTGGTGAATCTATAGATGCCATGTTTTCTCGCTTTGATGCGATAGTGAGTAACTTGCGATCCAACGGGACGCTTGCTTACAATGATCATGATAGGGCTATCAAGCTTCTCTATGCTCTTGACCGTAGCATATGGGAAGTGAAGATATCCAGCATTGAGGAGTCCACAGGTTATGACACATTGACCTGTGATGAGCTCTTTAGCAAGCTGAAGTGCACAGAGATTGCCAAGGCATCTCTTGCTATGCACAGAAGCTCTTTGCCACAGCCATTGGCATTGGTTTCTAGCACTAGCCATGGCACCGCTGCAGAACCAAGCACATCTGGTACTTGTGTTCTTGCAGATGGTTTTGCTTTGTCCTCCCTGGTCTCCGTCACAAAGGAGCAGGTGGACACTCTAGATGATGATGAGCTTGCTCTCATTGCCCGGAGGTTCACCCGTTTTCATCATGAGAGACGGGATCAGAGGAGAAGTGGTTTTGGTGGCTGTTTTGAGTGTGGCGACACTTCTCACATCAAGGCTAATTGCCCCAAGCTCAAGAAGAGAGATGAGAGTGAGCGCCCCAAATACCACAAAAAGGAGAGGAAGCCTTTTGTGAAGGGCAAGCGCGGCAAGATGGCTAAGAAAGTAGCCAAAGCCGCTTCCAGAGCTTTTGTTGCTGCTCTCAGCGACATCGACACTTCCTCAACTGAGGAGTCGAGCTCTGAGGAGGAGGAGTCCCCAAGGAAGGAGGACAAGAAGGACAAGAAGGGACGAGACTTCACCAGCCTTTGCTTCATGGCCGACAGCGATCACAGCGGCGATGAGCTTGACTCATCTGAGGTAACACTATCATCTGACCAGCTATTAATTAAATTAGATGAGCTGAATGAAGTAGTTCTTGGTCAGGATAGATTACTTGTGCAAGCCGCTAGAGAAAGAAAAGACCTTAGACTTAGGCTAGAATCTGTATCTACTGAATATGCCATGCTTAAGTCTAAAGTTAATGATGCTGAATGTGATTCTTGTACCACTGTCATGGGTGAGCTTGCTCAGTTGCGTTCTGTTCATGCTCAAACTCTATCTGAGCTTGAGACTGCACAAAAGCAGCTTTTGGAGGTGGATTCTAGACCTCATGATTTTATTGAATGCATGAACTGTTCTTTATTACGCGAGAGCATTAATTTACGTGATAAACATGTTCATGATTTAGAGGCTAGATTGGAGAGGGCCGATAGTTCTAAGGATGTGCAGCTTGTGTGTGACACTTGCATCACCCTTAAGGACCAGCTAGGCACTGTTAGAGAGCGAGCTGAAAACCTTATGACTGAAAATGAGTACCTTCTTTCTGTGGTTAATAAATGCACTGAGGGAAAGGGTAGGATGGATTTGCTCTTGGCCAAGACCAAGATGTGTGCTGACAGAGCTGGGGTAGCTCTAGGTTTGGGTTTTGAGAGGATACCTTCAGACAGTAAGACCAAAACTGTTTTTACCTCTCCCACTACCTTAGAGAAAGAGAGAGCTCTGTTAGACACTCCATCAGCCAAGAAGCCTACCCGACCACCAAAGAAAACCACTCCTCCTGCCAAGAAAAATCCTCCTAAGAAAACCACACAGCAGAAGCCCAAGGAGCCTGTGAGAGTTGCTCCTGTGACCCATGAGAGTGCCCCGAGGAGAGTGTTTCACTGTTCTTACTATCAGCGGGCGGGTCATTTGGTTGGGTTCTGTTTTCGTCGCATCAAAGATGAGCGACGCTCTTAGGCAATGAGTTACCAGGACATGCATTACCCATCTTTAGGTATGCATGAGTCTGAGTTGTACTATCGTCCTGCTTTTGAGGCTCCTCGTGCTTCTCGGAGAGGTTTTGCTCCTCGAGGTGTTCACCATGTTCCATATGGTGGTAGACCTCGGGCGAGCAGCTTTGTACCTCGTTAGAGTAGGAGACCTCGTAATGCTTTTCGATCATTGCATGTAGGTAGACCTCGCACTTTGCATCATTCAGATTATCATGTGCGTAGACCGTCTACTTTTACTGTGCCTACTACTCGTGTCACTCAGTGCTGGATGCCTCGTCATTTTTTCACTCACCCCAGCACTGAGCGATCGAGATATTCTTATCGTGTGTAGGCGACAGATCGAGGCTTGGATGGCACGTGGATCATGGACTCCGGTTGTTCGCGCCATATGACCGGAGATGCAGCATGGTTCTCCAGCCTCACCACAACCAAGCAAAGGGAACATATCACCTTTGGAAACAATCGAAGGAGTAGAGTGAAAGGTAATGGTGTGGTAAGAATTAACTCGAATTTCACTCTCAAAGATGTTGCTTTGGTTGAGAACCTGGGATACAATTTGCTGTCTGTATCTCAATTGCTTGATGAGGGCTTCGAAGTGCGATTCCATCGCGATACTTCGCAAGTACTCAATTCTGATGACGTTGTGGTGTGTAAGATCTTTAGAGTTGGGAGAGTTTTTGGAGCTGATTTTTCAGAGTCATCTGGTTCTTCTCATTGTCTTGTTGCACATTCGACTTCTGAGCTTTGGAAATGGCATAGGAGACTAGGGCATATGAGCTTTGAGTTGCTCGCTCGTCTGAGCACCCTAGGTCTGATCTGAGGATTGCCTAAGCTCAAGTTTGAGAAGAATTTAGTTTGCGCTCCGTGTCGGCAAGGTAAAATGATTGCCGCTTCGCATTCGCCAGTCACCACAGTGATGACTGAACAACCCGGAGAACTTCTCCACATGGACACTGTAGGTCCTTCTCGGGTTAGTTCTTTAGGCAGCAAGTGGTATGTACTAGTTATTGTCGACGATTTCTCTCGCTACTCTTGGGTCTTCTTTCTTGCCAGCAAGGATGAAGTGTTTTCACACTTTCGGAGCTTGGCTTTGAGACTTTTTACTGAACTCCCTGGTGCATTGAAATTCATTCGAAGTGATAATGGCACTGAGTTCAAAAACAGTCTCTTTGTTGACTTTTGCATGGAGCATGGCATAGAACATCAATTCTCTGCTCCGCGGGTTCCTCAACAGAACAGTGTTGTTGAGAGGAAGAACCGCACTTTGGTTGAGATGGCTAGGACGATGCTTGATGAGCATAGGACTCCTAGAAAATTCTGGGCTGAGGCCATGAACACTGCTTGTTACATCTCAAACCGAATCTTCTTGCGCTCAATTTTAAATTTGACATCTTATGAGCTGCGTTTTGGGAGACAACCCAAGGTTACTCATCTTCGAGTTTTTGGCTGTCGCTGCTTTATCCTAAAACGTGGTAATTTGGACAAATTTGAGTCGCGATCTTCTGACGGGATCTTTTTGGGTTACACTACTCATGGTCATTCTTATCGTGTTTATAATTTAGAGACTAACACTGTCATCGAGTCATGCGATGTGACTTTTGATGAATCAACCCCCTCTGTTAGTTCTGTATTTGAACAGGCAAATGAACACGACATGGAACAGACCATCTTCGAAGAGGAAGATCCCGGAGATTTCGAGGATGAACCCCTGCTACCCTCGACATCGACCCCCGAAGCCGACCCCGCTTCAACCACTTCGGCACGAGGTCCCGAAGCGACTACCTCAACATCGGTCGTCTTGGACCACTCCAACGCACAAGTTGAGGGGGAGACTACATCCCGCTGCGAGGCTCCACATCATGTTCAAAGGATGCACCCTCCCGAGCAGATCATTGGTGAGCTTGATCAAAGGGTAACACGTTCTCATGCTCATTTTATTGATTCCACTTTTGTTGCTTCTTTCGAGCCCTTAGATGTTAGTCATGCACTTTCTGATTCTAGTTGGATCAATGCCATGCATGAGGAACTTGAAAATTTTGAGAGAAACCAAGTCTGGTCTTTAGTTGATCCTCCACCTAATGTTCATTTCATTGGAACAAAATGGATTTTCAAAAACAAACAAGGGGAGGATGGGACTATAGTTAGAAACAAGGCTAGACTTGTAGCTCAGGGCTTTTCTCAACAAGAAGGGATTGATTTTACTGAAACTTTTGCACCTGTTGCTCGCCTTGAGGCCATTAGGATTTTGCTTGCCTTTGCGACATCCCGGGGATTCAAACTCTATCAAATGGATGTCAAAAGTGCTTTTCTTAATGGCTTCATAGGTGAAGATGTTTATGTAAAACAACCCCCTGGTTTTGAAAACCCCAAGTACCCACATAAAGTCCTTAAACTTCATAAGGCTCTTTATGGACTCAAGCAGGCCCCTCGGGCTTGGTATGATAGACTTAAGTCTTTTCTGCTTGAGCGGGGGTATTTGATGGGCTCTGTTGATAAAACTCTGTTTACTCTCAAGCACGGCAAAGATTTCCTCCTAGTGCAGATTTATGTGGATGATATCATCTTTGGTGGCTCTTCTCATGCTTTGGTTGCCGAGTTTGCAGATACCATGAGGAGGGAATTTGAAATGTCCATGATGGGTGAACTCACCTTTTTCCTTGGTTTGCAAATCAAACAAAGCAAACAAGGTACTTTCGTCCACCAGACGAAGTACACCAAGGACCTGCTCAAGAAGTTCGACATGACCGATGCGAAGCCCCTCGCCACTCCAATGGCTACATCTGTAGCATTGGATCCTGACGAAGATGGAGAAGCCGTAGATCAGAAGGAGTTCCGAAGCATGATCGGCTCCCTTCTCTACTTGACTGCCACGAGGCCGGACATACACTTCGCAGTGTGTCTGTGCGCTCGTTTTCAGGCTTCACCACGAACTTCGCACCGCCAAGCGGTAAAGCGCATCTTAAGGTATCTCAAACACACCCTTGAATTTGGCATATGGTATTCAGCGTCTTCATCTTTATGTCTTCGAGGTTATTCCGATGCGGATTTTGCTGGGTGTAGAATTGATAGGAAGAGTACCTCTGGTACTTATCATTTTCTGGGTACTTCACTGGTTTGCTGGTCTTCCCGCAAATAGTCTAGTGTTGCACAATCGACGGCTGAGGCCAAGTATGTTGCTGCAGCTAGCTGTTGCTCTCAGATTTTGTGCATGGTTTCCACTTTGCGGGATTTCGGGTTAGATTATAAGAGTGTTCCACTTTTCTGTGATAACACTAGCGCTATTTGTATTGCAAACAACCCGGTTCAGCATTCCAGAACCAAACACATTGATGTGCGATATCATTTTCTCAGAGATCACAATGAGAAGGGTGATATTGAACTTCAATATGTTGATACCCAACACCAGCTTGCCGACATTTTCACAAAACCCCTCGATGCTTCTCGATTTGCCTACTTGCGTGGGGAACTTGGTATTTGTCACCCTTACGGCATTTTGTGAGAGGGAGCAGATCTAGATGGATGTGCATTTGCTAATTGTGTTGAAATTGCATTCACATCTTTTGCACTTATATGCCTGATTATAATCCATGACATCATGACAACTCAGCTCTTTTTAATTTATCTGAAACATTCATATGCATGATGTTTTCTTTTCAAAATCAAATCGTGCTCACTACTTAGTCTTGAATCTAGCATGTTTAGGCAGGACTGCTTTAGCTATCTTTTATCTGCTTGATAGCAAGACACTGTTCATTGGATGCTAAAAATTGCAACTTGAAAAATTGTTCTACTTTTTCATGTATATTCATAAAGTGCCACACAATTGGTTCACTTCGTTAAAATCAAAAACTCCATGATTTGCATGCTTCAAGTTAAAAGATCCAGGTGGGTTTGTTTGTCGCACTACCCTATTCTAGACTGGTTACCATTGCACATTGGTCTGAACTAGAATAGTGTAGTGTATGCCAAAATCATTGCTTTAAGCTTCTAATGGCTTTCATGCCTAGGCTTGGCCTGATTGGAAAGTATAAGGTGGACAAACAAATAACCCCTGGCACTAAGAAAAGAACAACAAATTTCATTGTTCATCAAGTTTGCTTTTCATGCTCCATTTGAACTGGACTTGTCTGTCTAGAGTAGAATTGAACTAGCTCTGCGCAGTCCCTGCTCTTCCTTGTCTAGTTTCCTTGACTAAGTGATGATGCTTTTATTTCAAAACTGATCAAATCACATGCTTCATCATGTTTTTAGAGAATATTAATTTGAGCTGAGCCCATGATTATTGGTGTTATTATTGGCATATTTTTGCTTTATATGTCTTTGCAATTCTGCTCATTTCCCAGCTATGCATCTTTTTCATGCTCCTTGATGCTTGCATTGCCAAAGGGGGAGAGATTTGCTACGTTCTCTGCCGCAAGGGGGTATAATTTTCAAAGGGGGAGAAAATTTGACATAAAGGGGGAGAAGGTTCTTTATTGCCAAAGGGGGAAAAATTAACTCAGGGGGAGTTTTTATTGCCGAATGGGCTTTTTACTCTTTTGAGAAAGGGGGAGGAAAATTATTTTGTCAAGTGACATGATTTGGCTCTTGTTCTGAGTTTTTATGGTCACTTGTGTGCTGAATTTTTTAATATTTTCTTGAACTTGGAGTTGGTTGTCAATGCACTCATCAAGGGGGAGATTGAGAAACCAAGGGTTGGTTTCAGTGCTTGTGATGAGTGATTGACAGGCTTTTAACCTCTGTTCGAAGGGGTACCTCCGGAAGGGGTTCGGAGGTTGGACCTCCGAAGGGTGTTCGGACGTGGTTTCACCGAAGGGTGTTCGGTGTTTGGTTGCTCCAGCTGTTGCAGCGGAGTGTGCTCGTAGGAGGGGTCCGATAGTACACAATGACTGGGTTCGTACCGAAGGCTTCGGTACTTTGGGCGGTACACCGGAGTGTGTACCGGAGGTTGCTAACCCGGAGAGGTCTCCAGAGTACTGGATACACTTGTCTGTTTGTCTGTGGTGCGCAGGGACTTCGGAGGCGACGGACAAGGTTCGTAGCAGGTGAACCTGGGTCAAGTAGGAGGCTTGATGCCAGGGGAGTGGGGAGCTCCGTCACGGTGGCTACGAAGGGGGTTCCGGGTCGGTCCTCGGGTCGAGGCGTGCCAGGTGAAGGCAGAGAGTGCGGAGCGTGGCTCCGGGTGAAGGTACTCCGAGACAAAGTCCTCGGAGGCGAGGCACTTCGAAGGTACTCCGGATGGAGTGACTTTGGAGTTTGGTGGATCAAGTCCTCTGCGGAGGCAAGGAGTTCGAAGTGTGCTCCGGAGGGAGACATTCGAAGGTTACCCGACGGAGGTCTCAGAAGTCGAGGCGCATCGAAGGCATGGTCCGGGTGAGGCTCGTCGAGGAGTGTGCTCGGGGAGAGACACTGCGACGAAGTGCTCATGGAATGCTTCATGCGGAGGCCTTGGACGAAGGAGGGACTTCGAAGGGTGGTACTTCGAAGGTGGGGCTTCGGAGTGTGGTTGTCTTGTGATACTTCGGCCTGCATGGCTTCGGTACACGGACTGACGGAGTTCGAGCTGGGTGAAGCTTCGAAGCCGTGGTGGTCCACTCCGGAGGTGTTGGTGCGAAGGCCCAAGGGCTTTGACGGCTTCGACTCAAAACCATCACTGTATCAGAGGCTATCTTCGGCGAAGCGAAGGCCACTAGGCTCAAGGCTTCTCGCCGAAGCTACCGCACCCTCGCGTGCGAAGGGAGGCTCCAGAAGGTCAAAGACTGCAAAGGCTGACACTGTCTGTTCTGTAAAAAGCTGACGCTGTCCCCTCTTCAAAGCTGACAGAGAAGCCTCCAGAATAAAGTTGGACTACCTTTTGTACCCCTCTGTTCTGTAGAGACAAAACTGGTGTAAACCCTAGGGGTAAAGTAGTCAATTCCTTTGGGTGAACTGTGGGCTATAAATATGGGGGCTCGGTAGGTAACATTGAACACTTTGAGCATTTACTGTTGAGCTCCTGTAGCCACACACTTCGTTGTATTTCATCCAGAGTTCAATCTTTTTGTGTTCCTTGTTCAAGCGGCGAAGCCCTGCTTCTGTGTGCTTTTTGCTTGAGCTCGCGTTACATACCTCGCTAGTTATAGTGCACCGAAGCCTGTCTAGGCGAAGGGTGTTTTGTGCGAAGTGTGTTTTTCAGTGCGCATTCGCTCTGTGTAACTTGAGGCTAGACCTCACAGCTTACTAGCGAAGCCCTTATCGAAGCCCGTTTTGCTTCTTGTTTCGAAGCCCTTAGCGAAGTCCGCTTGTGTGCGTTTAGACCTTTGTGTACGAAGCCCAGCACCAGTTGCTGCTGCCAAGTACTTGGTCGAAGTCCTCAGTGGGGTGTCCACTCTTGCGAAGGGTGAAGTGCGAAGCCTGCTCGAAGCACCCTGTGTGCGGAGCCTGCACTGACTTACCAGAGTAGATTTTCGAGGGTTGTAAGTGGAGCGAAGTCTTCTTGGCTTCGAACTTTTGCTCCTGCGAAGCCTGTATTCGGAGCTGTCGAAGCACCTCCGAACCAGACCTTCGAAGGTAGTGTTCGAAGCCTGTTCCGCAGAAGACAGAACTAAAACCGAAGGCTAGTTTTTAGCCCGAAATTTTAAAAGCTCCCATTCACCCCCCCTCTGGTCGCCGTTTTCGGTCCAACAACATGTGTCATTTTCCCGAATCTCGTCATATCAACCGGGGAATTTTTTTAAATTAGTATTTTTTTAAAAAAATTCAAATTTGTATGGCGGATTCAAAAATTACAAAAGTAGCATCTGGTCATCCAACCATCAACCGACTAGTGCCATGTGGCAACCAGTTGGCACTTGGTCGACCGACTGGTGCCACGTGGCAGCCAGTCGGCTGATGGGTGGCCAACTGGCACTCGAAACGCGCCGCGCCGTGCCCTGGCCGTGGTTCACCGCACCGCGTTGCCCGTGCCCGTGCCCACTCCTGCGCCTGGCCCGTGCCGCGCAACGCCACGCCGCGCCACGCCGCGCCATGCCCGCGCCTACCCCACGCCCCTGCGCCCCTACGGCCCCTCACCTCCCGTGCCCTCGCGCCCCCATTCCTCCCACGCTCCCTCACTGACCGTGCCCATATGCGCTCCCATGCCCCACCCGTCCCCTCGCCTACCGCGCCAGCTGGCCCCCGCGCCAGCATAATTCGTATGGTGCACTAAAAAATTGTGTAAACAAATCCTTTTGTATTTATTACATGCAATAACTATTTCTATCCAAAATCATTCCGCATAAAAATATTTTTATTTCCATTTAAGATATTATATATCTATATTAGGGATGAAAACGAATCAAATACGGACATATATTAGTGATATCATATATTTTTAATATTTTTCGAAATAAGATTTCGATTCGAATTCAAATACTCTGGATACAGATATGAAACCGAATATCATCGGATATGAATACATAGTGAATATAGAACAAATATGAATACAATTATGAATATTTACTGAATATCATCGGTAATATAATTCTTAATTCATAATCACAACACATAAAGTGATAGGTAAGTTCACATCACACAAATCACCACTAATATAGAAGTCCATATATGAGTTCATATTACACAAATCACAACAAATAGAGTTCACATGAAAGTGCATGTCATACAGATCACCACAAATAATACTTCACATAAAATGAATCTTGAAGTAAATAAATAGTTATGAATAACTTGGCAAACCCAAAAGAGCTTGTGTGATATTTGGAACTTGGTTTGAGCTTGAAATGTTTTCTACACTCAAAATACAACATATATTATTTCATTTAATTTTTTTGTATTTTTCTAGGTATATTTTCTATGTTTAATTCATTAAGTATTTTTCTAGGATTTAAATTGAAATATGTGAAATTTGAACTGTAAGTGTTTGAAATAATGAATCAAAATTTATAGGAAAAATATATTCATGTTTTTAGTTCTTATCAACTAAACTGAAATAAATTTGGAAAAAAAACTAGGTTACGATACTCGATCGAGAACATGGAGCTTAATGTTTTTTAATTCTAAAAATCAAATGAAGTATGAAAGCACGAGACATATCATAGTGTTATGATATGATACATAGATTATGTGATAAAAAATTAAAAATATTTTGAGAAAGTTGTCATGTACGATGTTAAGAAAGCTAGAGATTCTACGGGAACAAAACATGATTTATAGAAGGAATGTGTTGGGTTTGAAAGCAAATCATTGGTTAAATACTTGTTTAAACTTGAAACCTTTTCTACAATAAAAATACAACATATATTATCTCATGTAAAAAATTTGTATTTTTCCAAGTCAGTTTATTATTTTTAATGCATAATGTGTGTTTCTAGGATTTATATTAAAATAGGTCAATTTTGAACTGCAGGTGCTTGAAATAATGATCTAAAATTTATAGAAAAATCATATTCATGTTTTTAGTCTATTTTTGGTTTTTATCCAGTAAATAAAAGAATTTTTGAAAAATATAGGTTATGACACTCGATTGGCAACATGGAGCTTAATGTTTTTTTAATTCTAAAAAAACAAAATGAAGTCTTAAAAATATTAGACCTCTTATGGTATTATGATATGATATGTAAATTTTATGATAAAAATTTAAAAATATTTCGATAAAGTTGTCGTGTAGGATGTTAAGAAAGCCGAAGATTTTCCAAGGACAAACTACGATTTAAAGAAGGAATAGGTTGTGTTTGAAATCAAATCATCGGTTAAATCCTTGTTTAAACTTGAAACTTTTATATATTCAAAATACAATGTATCTTATCCCATAAAAAATGATGTTTTCTAAGCTAGTTAGATATTTTTAGTTAATTAATTGTGTTTCTAGTATTTAAATTAAAATGAGTCAAATTTGAAATGCAAGAGCATGAAATAATAACTCATGATATTAAGGAAAAAAATATAGATTGTATGCTACAGACCAAATAATCTTAGAAAATCTTAACATTTCAAAAAAACCTTTTTTTCTTTTCTATTATCTCGTTCTTCTACCTTTCCTTCTTTTTCCCTCTTCCCTCATTTTCCCTTTCTCCATCGCTGGTAGAGGCAAAGAGCACGTGGTTTGAGGTAGGCCAAGGTGGGCGATGACTAGGGCGGAAGTCAGTCGGGGCGGAGCGGTGGTAGGGCGCCACATGTTGGGATATAAGGAGGCTATGCTAACTAGCAATTTTAAATTTTAACCTCGTTAGCCTAGGAACCATGCATGTGAGTGATCATAGATCATTACCTTCTAACGCGAGATGCACTACTGTAGTGGAAGAAGAAGTTGTTGAATCTCATCCTCACTCAACACTGCCTCGCTCCGCCCATTCGCCGGTGACCACGTCGATGAAGTCTCGTGACATATGAGTGAAGAAGACGATAAATACCACTATATTAGCAGCGTCTCCATGGAGTCCACATGTATACAGATGGATCACTGCTCGTCGGTGTAGTAGCACCGCTTGAGAGATCTATGGAAAAACCCGATCTCAATGCTTGACATCGTCAAGAGAGGAGAGGTGGAAGCTAGCACCACCACACAAATGACCTTTCGAGATGGATAAAAGACACATGTCACTAATATACCTTTTGACGCCAAGATTTCATAAATCCCAAGCCCACCAAGGATGCTGCATGATGAACAGAAGTCAAAGGAGTCTAGTCAAAGGTGGCCAAAGAAGCCCATCCATATTGTTACAACATGATCGGATATGAAGGAGACGATGAAGGTGAGAGAAAATAAAGATGATCTAGAATCGGTTACAAAGTATATAACTTGGATGACAAGTCTTCAGATTATAAATATGTATCTAATTGTCTAGGTTTAGACACACAATCAACCATAACAAACTACTCTTTCGGCGCATCACCACCCTTGGGTTCCCAAGGTTAATCCCGGTAGGACTTGGCACTTGGAACCAGACTGCATCATCTCGACCTCCAGCGAATAGGTGTGTCCCGCCACCCTATCGGTCACATTGATTAGGTCAGTGTTCTTCAAGGCTCCATCGTATCGATCTCTTGAGGCATCAACCCAGCCAACGTGGTCGCCAGTTTATCTTGGTATATTTTCCTAGGTCTAAGGATGCATTTTTTGATCTCTTAGATTGATGTGAATTAGGTGTCATAGTTTGAGGCTTTATTGGTTAAGTCCGACATCTCGCTCTATTGTATCTAATTCATGCTATGTACCATTCATCTAAATAAAATATGCCCGATACATTGAAGTGTTATTGATTTATCATGATTAGAAGCTATCTTGGTTAGGTCCAATCTAGTGGTTATGGTAATTTGATAGCATGGATATGTTGTTGGATATGCTGAGTTTAGTTTCTATTTATCGGAGTACAAGCCGATAGGTTATCTTTAATTTGATAGCATGGATATGTTGTTGGATATGCTGAGTTTAGTTTCTATCAGAGTACAAGCCGATAGGTTATCTTTATTTCCATGCTATGTTCCACTCGTGTCTAGGAGACATTTATCAGCCTTTATGCATAAGGATTCCACCCTATCGGCCGATAGCGTGTTCAACCCGATAGCATGGTTGTGGTCATCGGCCCTATGGCTGATCGGCATGTTTATTCCTGTTTATTTTATTCTCACCATAGTCATCAGCTCAATAGCCAATCGGCGTTGCTACTAAAGTTATCTTCTTTGATTCCTTATTAGTTGTAGGGTCAAACTGATTTGCATGCTTAGAACCTTTTTTCTAAGATAGTAGGACCTACACTAGAGTTAAGCAGATCTTCCAGGCCATACGTGTGACCTAAAAAGACACCAACACGCTTTTTGGCATGCCTAGTGGGACATTCTTCAGATCATCCATCCATGGCAGATGTAGTTGAAGGTAGTAACATCATCCCGATCACCATGGATGCATTGACCGATGAATAGAGAGCGGAGCTATAGGATCACATGGAAAACTACAAGAGATTGTGCCTCAAAGCTTTCTGCATGACTCGATCTGGCCCTATCCAGAGGAGTCAGTTGCCAAAAATAGCCGTGGCTGGCAAGATCCCTTAGCAGGTCAAGAGTCCACGAGTCACTTTTTAGGAAGCCGTTGACAACGCTCTACATCACGCTCTCATCAATTAGTCCGAGGTATTGGTTAATACCTTGCATGGGTTGATCAAGAAGTCTATGAACGGGATGATTGCTCAAGAGACGATGCAAGGCCCGATGTATTTCTTGACAAACCCTCCTCATCTGCTACAAAACCCTCAACACACTCGATCGGTGCCACCACCACAAGGGCTGATAAGTTAGGGTCTGCCGAACTCTTCGTTCGGCTAGGAGGCTGACATGACGGTGCCATTACCTACACCCATGATCTAAGGGCTAGGTAGACAGGACCTATCCCAGAATACGTATCCCTTCGGTAGGGGTATGCCACTCTCCCAGCCTTCAGTCACGTCGCAAGGACCGATCAAGCAAGAGGTGCCTCAACCTACATATGGAATTGCTAGGAATATGTTGCCTGAGCTTGTGCCACCAAGGGGGCACCTGTTGGCATTCCACAAGGGTACCATGATACGACACGATGTACCGATCTTCACGATGTAGGATCAATCACCAGATAACTAGCTGTAGAACAGCCGGATAACTTGCTGCAAGCAGCGATAACTAGTGCAACCTGGCAAATAAAACTTGAAGCCAACCACTGTCTTGAACCGGCAACCTGAATCGAGGATTCGCCAATCACACTCTCAAGAACCAACCAACACAACCTACAATCAATCAAGGAAAAACCTTGAAGGGAGTAGGAGCACCAATTGGGAGTAGGATCAATCACAAGAGCAAAGGGGTAGAGATTACTTTCGAGTTTGCTAGCACTCGGCTAAACAAAGGGGTTCTGTTTGTTTTCAAAATATCAAAAGTATCCTCTTGTCCAAGAGTAAATGGATATTTATACTAGGAACAACCCTCCCAGATAGGCATGAAAGCGAAATGGAGACAAACCTATAAACCATATGAAAGGTCTCCTCGGAATAGTTTTTCTTGAGTGGTTCCACCTGGCTGTTACTCTTTTGCGCAGTCTTTAATGTTTTGGTCATAACTCTGTCCTAGGAAGTCCAAATGACATGCCATTGATTACGTTGGAATGATAGGTTGAATGGAAAGTTGAACATATGATAGGCTTGTCAATCTTCTGACCAATACTGAATAATTTGATCAGATATCAATAATAGAAATTCCAAACTGGTCGGCCCTAGTGGCATTGAAAACTAAACTTGATAAGCTTTCCAAAAAGTGCTCATTCACCTCAATATCTTCTAGGAATCAAAAGTTATGTGATTCACAAGTATTGTCTTCCCTTCAATCATCGCCTTGCATGTTCTTGTACTCCTCTTAGGTGAACTTGGGTAATAACAATGTGCAAGATGTAGGTAGCATATAATTCTCATTAATATTAAATTGATCTTCATAAAGTAGCGCATTCACCTCTTGTTGTAGCTTCTTTGCTCGACTACGTGTGATCGGGCTATCAAAGGCTAGAGTTGGTGTCGAAGTAGGTGATACTTGAGATGGTGCTACTTGTTTTGGGGTTGTAACATGTTGGTTGCTGCCGTGGTCATATCATCCTCCCCCTCTTGAAAAGGAGTCATCCTCGACTCTAAGGTGTCTTCTCTTATGAACGACAATAAATCAGCAACATTGAAGGTTGTACTCACACCATAGCTTTCTGGGAGATCTATCTTGTACGCATTATCATTGATCTTTGCAAGAACACGAAATGGTAACATGTTAGTTGCTGGCATGGTCATATCATACCATTAGACCACATACTATGGAGTACCATCCTATTCAGATGAAGAACAGAGATACAACACTGTTTGACTGGTTCAGTATCAACAGCCTCCAGCGACTGATCAATACCCCACGCCGAACCAGCAGGAAGACGATTGGGTAAACTAAATCACTGAGCTGATTCGGGACTAGTTTGGGATCAAGCCTAAAGATTAGACCTACATGTATTGACGATTATACCTGGAGTGGTTTGATTGGGTGTCGCTGCCGAACCGATACAAGATCCCTAACTTCACCAAGTTCTCGGGGCAAGACTCGGTCTCCACGATCGAGCACATTAGCCGTTTTCTCACCTAGTGTGGTGAGGCATCGACCGAGGAAGCACTCAAAGTTAGGTTCTTCCCACTATCATTACTAGGATCAGCTTTTGCCTGGTCCTCGTCACTGCTAGTGAACTCTCTCAAAGGATGGGTAGATCTGGAGAAGAAGTTTCACAAGTATTTCTTCGCCGGCATACATGAGATTAAGCTTACCGACTTGATGATAGTAAAATAGAAGATGGACGAGTCGGTGCAAGATTATGCACAAAGGTTCTGTGATGTGAGAAATAGGTGCTATAGCCTGAACCTGAGTGATGCGCAACTGGCCAAGTTGGCATTTTAGGGGCTCCTAAATCCAATAAAAGAAAATTTTTCATCACAAGAATCTGAGAGACTCTCACACATGGTACAGCGGGTATCGGCCCATGAGAGCCGATTCCAGGTGGCAAAAAGGGACAGGTATCAGAAGAAGGTGTCGTATGCTCATGCGTCCTATTCAGACTCCAATGAGGATAGCAGATCCGATGCGAAGGTTGGTTTGGCCGAATGGACCCTGTTGGGGGAAAATATTCCATCCTCAGGGTTATTGCCGTAACAACACAAAGGCAGATAATGGATTCGAAAGTTTCCAGATGTTCATCTTCGAAGATGTCCTGAGTCAAGCTTGAAGTATGAAGATAGGTCTTGGTTCGAAGTATATCTTCGAACTAAGGCTCTTTGAGATTTTTTCTGCCAGCTAAGATGGAAGATTTATCTCTTATCTTATTAGATTAGTCTTTTACCATTTTAGCCCTATCAAGAGTACCGAATAGTATCCACTATGTCGGTTGTAATAGAGGGGTAAATAGGTCTTTTCCTTAATATTTGGGCCTATAAATACCCCCATTTCACCCTGTAATAGGGACCGAATACAAGTTATTCAATATACACATTCGAACTATTCTAAGTTGTTATCCTTTCGGAGGCTTAGAACAATTCACTTCGCAAACACTTCGTTTGTCAGTTTCTAATCTATAGAAACCTGTTAGCGTAATCTTTTACGCCAACAGTTGGCGCCGTCCGTGGGGAACTTAGTCTGAGAAACTTCGTTCTCTACCAACTTCTTACATCATGCCTCCTAAGCGGAGCGCACCTCGTAACCCTATTCGGAGGTCCTCTCGGATCTCCGGAGAGGCACCATCCGACACGGTTGAGGTCGGAGGGCCTTCGACATTCCCTCCACCCCAAACTCCGGAAGGAGTTTCCATCCCTCAAACATACGGAGTTCCTCCACCAACTCCTTCTATACTTCGACCACCCGGAGTCCCTCTTCCACCTTCAATCCCACTTCGAACTGATTCCCTTGGTTCTCAAGACCCGGAAGACCCTTCCGGAGGAGATGAAGACAATCTTGGAGATATGGCCACTCAAATGGCCAGCCTCCAAGCTGAAGTAGCAAGATGGCGGCAAGATGCCGCGAACAGGCTTCGCTCTCAAGCTGTCCCAACTATTCTAGAAGTGCCCGAAGATGACGAACCCATTTATCCCGAAGCCCCGGAGAACGCATCCTTCGATACTGAATCTCCGCTGCATCCTGAGCTACAAAAAGTTCGCTTCGACCCGAAGTTTAAGACTTCGAAGCTCTGTAAGTATGCTGGAGATGAAGATCCTGGAGAGTTTGTCCGTTCTTATGCCCTAGCAATTGAAGCTAGTGGAGGAGTTCGAGATACCATGGCAAAATGCTTCCCCTTAGCTCTTCAAGGAGTGGCATTAAGGTGGTTCTGGTCTTTGAAGCCAGGATCAATTAATTCATGGGGGCAGCTGAAGAAGAAGTTCGTAAGCAATTTTCAAGGCACCTTCGTGCCTCCAATGTCCACGGGAAGCCTTTTCCAGGTGAAGCAACTCCCTGGAGAAACATTGAGGCAATATTTTAAGCGCTTCGCTCATACGAAGTCGCAGATCCGAGGGTTGTCTACATCTTCGGTAGTTGATGCAGCTCGGGAAGGTGTCACTCATCAAGGCCTCATGGATAAGCTTCATTGGAAAAGCATATCCTCAGTTTCTCAGCTGATGTCATACTTTGAGGTGTATGCAAGGTCGGAAGAAGGTTGGCTTCGAAGAACTGCAACTACTCCATCCATATTGCAAGAAGTAAAAGTAGAAGTGAAAACTTCGGCACAGCCGCAAGAACCAGTTTTCGAAGTTCAACATGATCGGAGAAGGGGGCAGAAGCATCCTCATTCTGAAGTCTTGAACATTGCACCCCCGCAAAAGTTCATATAGAGAGCTCCACAGCCTTCGGGGAATAAGGTCAGCGGCTGGAGGCCGCTAGGGAAAACGGCTGGCAAAGGCCAGACCCTTTTCTGCTGCATTCATGGTGAAAATCGAAGCCATGCAACTGATACTTGCAAGGCTATACTCACTCTAAGAGGAGAATATCTAGAAAGAACTTCGGGTCGAGGTACTACCGACCGAGTTCCAGCTCAAGCGCGCCCGGAGCCGGTCCAGGCTGTGGCGCGGATAGAAAACTCCGAAGCCGCAAGACGTCCTCCAGTGGCCAATGTTATGCCACCTCCGAAGCAAGAAGAAGGGCAAGATCGAGGGAAAAGAGTAGTCCTCTGTTGGAACAATGGCGTTAGTTCCAGCAGGTTTCTGTGTGGTGGAGTATGATGTGGAGAAGGAGGCCCGAAGGACTCTAACAGAGGGAGAAAAAGGTTTATACTGGTTCGGGCCTCTCCTAGGAGATAATAACCCTACGTCCAGTTGTGGTGGATTTGGCATGGTATGCCCTAGTATGGAGTAATAATTCCAGGGTCTCTTGGCCCCCTGGAGCGTGTGTCCTACTACAAGGGCTTGGCCCTGCTTTTATAGGCACGCAGGCCTTAAGGAAAAGACCAAGATACCCTCTACAAGCTCCTAGGCTTATAGGGGTAGACAGGGAAAGGGAGCTAGCTACTGTGCAAAGGTACCAGACAACTTTATAGCTTTACAGACGTGTCAGGCTGCGCCAGACTTTGACCAGCTAAACGACATACCAGGGGCGGCGGGGTCCCCGGTACGGCCTGTACCTAGATATCTCCTGAGCCCGAATTAGGGGCTGGAGCTCTTCTGGCAGAGGCTGCGAAGAGGGCTTCGAAGTGCACCCCGAAGGGGGCTTCGAAGCATGCTCCGAGCAAGGCTCCGAACTGGGGTCTCGGAGCCTTGACCTCGAACTGGGCTCCGAACTGGGGTCTTGGAGCCTTGGCCTCGAACAGTCTTGACAGGGTCCGAAGACTGGTGTTGGGAGGAAGGCTTCGGAGTGCACCCCGAAGGGGGGCTTCGAAGCGTGCTCCGGAAGGCGGCCTCCGGCTGGGCTCCCGGAGGGCGGCCTCTGGACCTGGCTCCCGGAGGGCGGCCTCCGGACTTGGCTCCCGGAGGGCGGCCTCCGGCCTCCTGCGCCTGGAGGGTGGCCTCCGGCGCCCTGCGCCAAGGCCCGAATCGGGGGCTCCGGGCCGGACCTCCTGGTCTGAGGGCTCCGAAGCTACGGGCCCCGAAAGGCACTCTGGGACCTGGAAACAACACTGAGAGAAAACTGGCTCCGACAGTACTAGGCTCCGGGCCGAAGGCTGTCGGAGGCTGACGTCATTTGGCCCCTGTTCAAGGGAAATATATTCCCCCAATAGTAGCCCCTCGCGTGTAGGCCTTCGGAACGAAGGGGTGCATGCGCCCTTAGGACAAATGACCTGAAAACACAACTTCAGAGAAAACATACCTTCGGAGCCTGGACCGAAGGTGACCTCGATACCCGGGGCAATAAATGCCCGCGTTAGTTGCCAGAATGGCCTCGGGGAGCCGAACGGCTCCGCAATGGTCGAAAAAGTTACCGTTACCTTGTTCTGGGCCGGTTCGCCTTCGCTGGAGGCCCATCTGGCGTTGGGTTCGGCCCACGTCGGTTGAAATTCTTACCGCGCCTATAAATAGAGACTTACCGTGAGCGGCTTCGGCACACCTTTATTCGCTTTCTTCTAGTTGCCTTGCAACCTTCGCTCTCTTCTTCTTCTAGCTTCGCTTCGAGCCTCCCTCGCCAGCTTTAACCCTTCGCGGCGAAGTCCCATCAACATGCCGAAGAAGGCGGTGGCGAAGCCTCTGGCCTTGGGCTCGAGCTCGAGCTCCGCCCAGGTGCAGGCAGCGGCGGCTGCGGTGGCGAAGACTGCGCCTAGGCGGCTTGGGCCGAGGGACCTTCGGACGCCCTCTGACAAGTTCGAGCAGACCCTGTAGATGAGGGCCTCGATCTCTACGGAGGAGTCGGTCCGGAGGGCCTGCGAAGGGAAGATTGCAGCGAAGATCCAACTTCGGGTCCCGGAGAAGTCGGAGGCTGAGCCGAGGCCTCGTGCTGATGAGGTGGTGGTGTTTGAGGCGTTCTTCGAAGCCGGCCTCGGACTGCCTGCAGTGGGGATGCTGAGCGAAGTTCTCAAGGCTTACAACCTCGAGCTCCCTCAGCTTTCACCCAACGCAGTGGCGAGGTTAGCTGTCTTCGAGTGGGCCATGAGGGTCGAGGGCTGCGAGGGCCGCGCGGATGTCTTCGTCGCCCTCCATGACGCCAACTGCCAGCCAAAGCCGAGGGAGGGGACGGATCGCGTCAAGAGGGCGCTGGCCTTCGGCAGCGCCAACTTCCAGCTCCGGAAGGAGTATCAAGACGCCTTCCCGGCGAGGGCCGTAAACAACAAGTGGTACTCGAGGTGGGACCAAGAGTGGTTCTATGCCTCCGTCGGTGCCAACTCTCCCCTTCGGAGTACCAACGCCCATATTTTGTACCGGCGCGAAGGGGTGGTGAAGACCAGCGAAGATATCCTTCGCTCGAGGATCTCGCTGCTTCGGAGAGTGGCGGCGAAGATGAGCATGAGGGACCTCGCGGAGGAGTTCATCACCCTCTGGCTCAGCCCCCTCGCACGCTCCTGGCCGGAGGGTCTCTTTCAGGCTTCGGGCCGCCGAGGTGAACTTAGCGAGATGGCCTTCGACCGCTTCTGTAAGGCTTCGCAGCTTCTTTGCTTTTAATACTTCGTAGATTTTCACTTCTAACTCAAACTTTTCATGAAGCCGACCTCGAAATGAGGACCCCGGAGGAGGCCATCGCGGCGGCGGATCGAGTCGTCGGGACTCCGACCCCCGAGGAGCAGGCCCAGCGCCTTGCGCTGGTGGGGTCCTGGGAGCGCTGGAACAGGGTATGGACCGCGCTCGACCTCGGAGGGCTCCCTGCCCTTCCTGACTTCGCCCACTTGGCTACCTCGTCGGCCGGAGCCAAGAGGAAGAGGGGGGACGAGGACGAAGCGGCCGAAGTGCCTACTTCGGGGGAGGTTGCGGCGAAGCCTGCAACTACTTCGGCCTCCCAGAAGGCAGCGAAGCCCCTGGCGGCGAGGACTTCGGCGGTGAAGGCCGACGCACGCACTCCGGCCACCAAGGATGCCACGGATGCCCCGGCGGAACCAACCTCGGGCGCGGAGGTGGATGCGCCAGCTTCACAGTGAAGGGGCTGGAGGGCACACTTGGCCCCATCCTCCTTCCAAGAAATCTCCGACGAAGGTAAACCCTTTTTGCATGCTTTGCTCCAGAATGCGGATTTTGACTTGGCTCCCTGCAGAGGATGAGGATGATGTGAGGCCCACTAAGGCGAAGCCGACAGGCGAGGGTGGGTTGAAGTCTGCCGAGGCGAAGCCCACGGAAGCTTCGAGTAGCAGCGGCAGCAGCAGCAGCGGCAGCGTCTCGGAGTCCGAGAGTACTTCGTCTGACGACGAAGGCAGCGGAGGCCGCGAAGTCCCTCGAGGCGAAGAAGAGGTGGACGTGGTGGGCTTGAGCCCCGCTTCGCCGAAGCCCGCGGAGGGGACCGTGGCCGTGATTCACCCTTTCAAGCCGAGGGGAGGCGTGACGGTGGCGGCGATCCGCGGTTTCCGCGAGGCTTGTGCTTCTGCGGAGGAGGGGGACTTGGTGGCCCATCTTAGCCACCAGGACCCCGCGGATCTCTTCGTCAGTTCGAACGAAGTCCTCCTGCGGGTGAGTGAAGCCCCTTGCAGCTTCGAACTATACTTTGTCCCTTGGTTAATACTTAAGGTTTCTTGAATTTCTGCAGGCCTTCGCACTGAACGCGGCAGCTTCGACTGCTGCTGACAGGCGGATGGAGCGCCTCGCAGAGGAGAAGGAGGCCCTTCGCCGCGAGGTCTCGGAGGAAGCTGAGAGACGGAGGCGGGCCGAGGCTTCGGCTGCCGAGGCGAAGGAAGCCTTGGCCTCAGAGACGGCTCGGCTTCGCGCGGAGCTCCAGGCTTCGAAGGATGCCGAGGCCCGACGGGCGAAGGAGAACGAGGAGCTCCGCCAACGGGCTCGGGATCTTGAGAGCTTTGTCGTGGCTAATCTTGGCGAGGCCACCCAGAGCCTGACCGAGGTCCTTGAGAAAATAGGGACCGAGTGCCGGACTCCGGACTTTGGCGATCAAGACCCGATTGGGGACCGCGCCGACTTCTTGAAGACTGCGTCTTCGGTAGCGGACGAAGCGCTGACGGGCTTCGCTCTTATGGCCGGTCGCGTCGCAGGCCAAGGGGTGTTGCACCTGCTCCATGCCGCGGGGTGCGATCACCTTCGGGCTGCAACCTCCGTGACCCCAATGGCCTTCGGGGGTCCGCACTTGGTGACGCCTCCGGCCGAAGTTCGCGGGGCCTGGCGGCGGCTGCAAGACCCCTGGAAGGAGCAAGGCTGCGAAGCAGTCCTCGATCTCCAGAAGGCCCTTCGACATCGCCGAGCCAAAGCGCCCGCTGTGCCTGATCAGCCTTCGACTTCGGTACCTCCGCCTCCAAAGGTGTAGATCTCCTTAGGCCTTTTGTAATACTTAGCTGCAGGCTTGTAAAAACTCTATCAGTTTATTAATATGAATGCGGGGGGTTTTTTATACCTGCCCAGGCTCAGACTTCGAGCGTAGACCTCGAAGTCCTCGAGGACTCCGAAGAGCTTCAACAGCTGTGGGCGATCCTCGAAGTAGCTAGGTCCGAAGGCCCCCCTCGGTTTAAGCTTCTGAGGGGGCCTAGCGGCGAAGCCATCTCCGAAGTAGCTCAGGATTTATTAGCCGCTGTGAAGACGGAGTCCCTTCAGGGCCCTTTGTCTTTGCCTTCGCGAACGGCCTTAGCAGGCGACGAAGCCCTAGACTTTTCTGCCTTCGATACGGCACCGCCTGCTTCGCTAATTTGGAGCGACCTGCAAAGTGGAAGACGAAGCTTACGGGCTTCGGAGCCTGGACGGGCTAGTCGAGGGAGAGCGGGCTCTGACGAGGCAACGTCCAGCCGAGGTGGCCCTAGCCGAAAAAGGGGCAAGCGAGGATTGGGGCCTCGCACACGGTTCTTCTTAGGTTTAGATACAGATTATACGTAGTTTTGCTTCCAAAGTATGTTTGTAACACACTTCTCAATCGTCATTCAATGAATGGATTATATTTGCATACTTCGTCTGTATGCTTCGCATTGTTTGGCTTTGATCGTACTGCGTATTTCTTTTGCGCACCTCGCATACATGCTTCCCCCCTTTGCTCGTGGCAGCTAGGGACTTAGCCGTTGCTGGTGCGGGCAAAAAATAAAAGATGCGAAGGGTGCGCCTTTCGGCGGCTTCGACGCATGAATTTTATTTAAGCGAAGGCCTCTTTTGGGCTTCGAACGCTTTATTTTGGTGCGAAGCAGGGCTCCGGCTGCTCGGAATTTCACTGAGCGAAGGCCTCTTTTGGGCTTCGAACGCGCTAACTTGGTGCGAAGCAAGGCTTCGGCACAATCAAGCCTAGCGAGGCGTGCTTCGGCACGCTAGGATTTGGATGCTGTGCGTGAGCGAGGCTCTGAAACGCACTTAGATTATAGCGAAGTATGACTTCGAGACGCTTAGGCGTATAATACACGAGCACGCGAAGCCGGGCTTCGGAGCGTGTTTAGATAATGAAGCAAGGCTTCGGAACTTGGTCCTGTAATGAGAAGGATATTTGGTGTGGATTCACCGAACCTGTGATAATGTGAGCCACCTTCGACTCTGAGCCACCTTCGACTCTGGGCCACCTTCGACCCGGGGATGCATCAGGCCGGAGCCTGGAATCCCGGACTTGCCGAGCCGTCGCTCGGAAGTCTCAAAGCCCACTGCTACGGGCCCGGAGGCGCTGTGTAGCCTTCGGAGGGGTGCTCCGGATTTTAAAAAGCAAAGCAAGGCTTCGGTTTTAAATAAGGCGAAGCGTGGCTTCGGTTTTAAATAAGGCGAAGCATGGCTTCGGGTTTGAATAAGGCGAAGCATGGCTTCGGTTTTGAATAAGATAGAGCAAAAAATTGCATTCAAGGGCGAAGCAGGGCTTCGGCTTTAAGGCGAAGCAAGACTTCGAGCTTATATTAATGTAACTGCAGATTGGTGCATCGAAGTAAGGCTTCGGACTGTACATACCTTGTAGCCCTCGGGGCTTCGATGGCCTTTGAAGCGTGGAGCGGAGCCCCTTGCCGGAGAGTGGGCTCCGGTATGTGAAGGATGGAGGAAGGCGAAGGTGGCCTTCGATCTGCACCCGAAGCCCCTTGCCGGAGGGTACGCGAAGCGAGAAAGCCTCGAAGCTCCCCCCTCAGGCGCACTTCGGGTTGCAGGCAGTGGTAGAGAACTTAGCTTCTAGGACTAAGATCCCCACGGATGGCGCCAACTGTTGGAACAATGGCGTTAGTTCCAGCAGGTTTCTGTGTGGTGGAGTATGATGTGGAGAAGGAGGCCCGAAGGACTCTAACAGAGGGAGAAAAAGGTTTATACTGGTTCGGGCCTCTCCTGGGAGATAATAACCCTACGTCCAGTTGTGGTGGATTTGGAATGGTATGCCCTAGTATGGAGTAATAATTCCAGGGTCTCTTGGCCCCCTGGAGCGTGTGTCCTACTACAAGGGCTTGGCCCTGCTTTTATAGGCACGCAGGCCTTAAGGAAAAGACCAAGATACCCTCTACAAGCTCCTAGGCTTATAGGGGTAGACAGGGAAAGGGAGCTAGCTACTGTGCAAAGGTACCAGACAACTTTATAGCTTTACAGACGTGTCAGGCTGCGCCAGACTTTGACCAGCTAAACGACATACCAAGGGCGGCGGGGTCCCCGGTACGGCCTGTACCTAGATATCTCCTGAGCCCGAAGTAGGGGCCAGAGCTCTTCTGGCAGAGGCTGCGAAGAGGGCTTCGAAGTGCACCCCGAAGGGGGGCTTCGAAGCATGCTCCGAGCAAGGCTCCGAACTGGGGTCTCGGAGCCTTGACCTCGAACTGGGCTCCGAACTGGGGTCTTGGAGCCTTGGCCTCGAACAGTCTTGACAGGGTCCGAAGACTGGTGTTGGGAGGAAGGCTTCGGAGTGCACCCCGAAGGGGGGCTTCGAAGCGTGCTCCGGAAGGCGGCCTCCGGCTGGGCTCCCGGAGGGCGGCCTCCGGACCTGGCTCCCGGAGGGCGGCCTCCGGACTTGGCTCCCGGAGGGCGGCCTCCGGCCTCCTGCGCCTGGAGGGTGGCCTCCGGCGCCCTGCGCTAAGGCCCGAATTGGGGGCTCCGGGCCGGACCTCCTGGTCTGAGGGCTTTGAAGCTACGGGCCCAAAAAGGCACTTTGGGACCTGGAAACAACACTGAGAGAAAACAGGCTCCGACAGTACTAGGCTCCGGGCCGAAGGCTGTCGGAGGCTGACGTCATTTGGCCCCTGTTCAAGGGAAATATATTCCCCCAACATCCTCCCCATCTCCGGTGGAGGTACCCTCGGAAGCATGTCGAAAAGACAGAGAAGAGACTATGTCAGAGAGGTGGGCCACATTGGGACTTCGTCATCTGCAGCTGCTATGCCGGAATGGGCTCACGTACCAATATCTTTTTCTGCGGAGGATGCAGTTGGCATTAAATTCCCGCATGCAGACCCACTTGTTATTACTGCTGATATTGCAGGCACTGAAGTTCGAAGAGTGTTGATTGACGGAGGTAGCTCGGCAGACATTATTTTTGTTCAAGCCTTCGATCAATTGTGCATCTCCAGAAAGCACCTTCTTCCAGCGGCTCGTCCGTTGCAAGGCTTCGCAGGACCTCCGCTTGATGCACTCGGCCAAATAGGCCTGGAAGTTACCTTCGGAGAAGGTTTATTGGCCCGAACTGAAGAAGTAATCTTCGATGTTGTAGATGCCCCATATGCCTACAACGTCATCTTCGGAAGAGGCATGCTAAACCAGTTCGGAGCTGTGGCGCATCACAATTATTTGTGCATGAAGATGCCCACACAAGCAGGAGTCCTAACTGTCTTCGGAGATCAAGCTATCGCTCGGAGAGCGGAATATGGTCATGGCCCCCCTCTTGATCCAAGACAAGTAAACAATGTGCAAAATAATCAAGAAAATTTTTCAACCCCTTCCGAAGCTTCGAAGAAATCCTTCCCAAGACCAAGTCCTGAAGGAGAGATTGCAGCGAAGGTTATTATCAAAGATGGTAAAGAATATACATTTCAATTTGGTAAAGATTTATCTCCAGAAGTTGCAACCTCCCTGGAAAAGGTGGTGGAAGAGAATTTAGATGTCTTCGCTTGGTCTGACGAAGATATCACCGGAGTCAATCGGGATATCATTGAACATAGTTTGCTCGTAAACCCGAAGGCCCGACCTGTTCGGCAAGGACTCCGAAAAATGTCTGCAGAAAGAGCTGTTCTAGCGAAGGACGAAGTTGAGAAATTGTTGAAGGCTGGGATTATCAGAGAAGTGGCCCACACAGAATGGTTAGCCAACCCAGTATTCGTCAAAAAGAAATCTTCCGGGAAGTGGCACATGTGCATTGATTTCACATCCTTGAATAAAGCATGCCCTCGTGACCCCTACCCCATGCCCCGAATTGATCAATTGGTCGACTCCACCGCAGGTTCGGAGTTATTAAGCTTTGTCGACGCGTATTCTGGTTATCATCAAATATGGTTGAAGCGCGAAGATGAGATAAAGACAAGCTTCGTAACTCCTTCGGGAGTCTTTTGTTATGTAAGAATGCCTTTTGGCTTAAGAAATGCCGGGGCTACTTTTTCGAGGTTAGTTGCTAAGGCTCTAGGTCATCAATTAGGTCGCAATGTGGAGGCCTATATGGATGATATTGTAATAAAGAGTGCTTTAAAACACCAACATAGCCTAGACTTACCAGAAACATTTAATAGCCTTCAGGCATGTGGGATCCGTCTTAACCCCGAAAAATGTATCTTCGTAGCTAAGGCTGGAAAGTTGTTAGGGTATTTAGTTTCAAGCAGGGGGATTGAAGCTAGCCCTACTCAAATAACTGCGCTACAAAAGATGGCTCCTCCAGAAAATTTAAAGCAAGTGCAAAAGCTGACCGAGCATCTGGCAGCACTTAGCAGGTTTTTATCAAGGTCTACGGAGAGAAGCTTACCTATATTTAAAGCATTAAAAGGGTCCGAAGATTTTGCATGGACACCGGAATGTCAAAAAAGCTTCGAAGATATTAAAGAGTATCTCAGTAATCTTGCTGCACTCACGGTGCCTACTACGAACGAAACCCTACTCCTTTACCTTGCAGCTACAGGTTCTGCTGTCAGTGCAGTCCTTGTCAGAGAAGTGGATTTCAATGGGAAGTTGGTACAAAATCCTGTTTATTTTGTATCCGAAGCATTATCAGGAGCGAAGACAAGATACTCCGAACTCGAGAAGTTCATTTATGCTCTGATAATGGCTTCGAGGAAATTAAGACATTATTTTTTGGCTCACAATGTAATCGTACCAACTTCGTATCCTTTGGGAGATATGCTTCGAAGTAAGGATTCCACTGGAAGAATTGGGAAGTGGGCAGTTGAGCTAGCACCCTTTGGCATATCTTTTCTGGCAAGGACAGCAATCAAATCGCAAGTCTTAGCAGATTTTGTAGCAGAATGGACTCCACCTGCAACTTTGGTTCCGTAGAAGTCAAGTGACGGAGTTTGGACTGTTTATTCCGATGGAGCTTTCCAAGCATCCGGAGTAGGCATTGGAGCAGTATTAATTTCGCCTTCAGGGCAAAGAGCAATGTACTCCGCAAGACTCAACTTTAAGTCTACCAATAATATAGCGGAGTATGAAGGGATTTTACTGGGACTCCGAAAAGCACGTGCTCTAGGGGCTACAAGAGTTGTTATAAAGACAGATTCTCAGATAGTAGTAGGGCACGTAGATAAAAGTTTTCAGGTTCGGCATCCACAGCTTGCAAAGTACTTAGAAGAAATCCGTAAGATCGAAGCACACTTCAAGGGTATTTCCATTCGGAGTATACCAAGAGCAGAAAATATGCAAGCGGACATCTTAGCAAAAGCTGCAGCCGGAGCTGTGAATGTACCAGAAGAAGCTTTCTATGAGGAGCTCAGTACACCTTCGGTGCCACAAATTCCCTCTACAGAGATTCTTTGCATTCCTAGTGCAGATTGGAAAAATTCAATCATGGAACTTTTACAGGGAGGAACAAATTTGCCTGAAGAGCCACAACTTTCAAGATTGAAGCTTAGGGCTAGAAATTATCAAATAATCAACGATATTTTATATAAGGCCGGAGTATGTTCCCCTCTACTCCGATGTATATCTCAAGCCGAAGGTCAAGAAATTCTTCGAGAAATTCATGAAGGCCTTTGCGGTAGCCATTTAGCCCCTCGAGCTTTGGCAGGAAAAACACTTCGCCAGGGGCTTTATTGGCCAACAATAACAGCTGATGCGGAGAGCTTAGTCCGCACTTGTCAAGGATGTCAGTGGATGGGTCGACGAAGTCATCGCCCACCAACATCTCTTCAAGTCATTGCTCCGGTATGGCCTATGGCCAGATGGGGTATGGATTAAATTGGTCCCTTTCCAGTAGCCAAGGGAAATCTGAAGTTCGCAGTGGTAGCTATTGAATATTTTTCTAAGTGGGTAGAAGCAGAGCCCTTAACAGCTATCACTTCGAACAATGTACATAAATTCTTTTGGAAGAATATCATTTGCCGGTTCGGAGTGCCTAGACAACTCATAGTTGACAAGGGAACACAGTTCGATGCAGAACCTTTCAGGAAGTTTTGCGAAGATCTAGGCATTCAGTTATGTTTTGCTGCAGTGAGGCATCCTCAGTCTAATGGAGCCGTAGAAAGAGCCAATGGAAATATTTTGTTAGGGCTAAATCGAAGGATAGTAGGATTAGCAAAAGGACTGTGGACCGAAGAGCTTCCGAAGATTTTGTGGTCCATTCGGACTACGCAAACAAGGTCCACAGGTTTTACTCCATTCAGACTACTATTCGGAGATGAAGCTATGACTCCAACGGAGCTCACAGGAGGATCACTTCACAGCACCGAACCGGAGATTGAAGAAGAAAGACAAGCTTCGCTAGATTTATCAGAAGAAACAAGACTTCGAGCTGTGGAAAATTTATCAAAGTATCATCAGCATACGAAGGCTTGGTTTGACCCGATGGTTAAGCTCAATGAACTAAGATCGGGTCATCTTGTTCTACGAAGCATTATAGCGCCAGGGAAGTTAGGAAATAAATGGGAAGGTCCATACCTAATTGTTCATTCAGGACGCCCTGGCTCTTTTAAATTAGCTAATTTAGAAGGTGAAGAGTTAGCACATACTTGGCATGCGGAGCACCTAAAGCGATACTTCGCATAAGGGCTTCTTGTAAATCACTTGTAATCATCTTCTGAATTAATAAAGCATATGGTCCAGATAGTGCCTTCCCCTCATAAACCTCCAGCTTCCGAGTGGACGCACTGGAACCGCGGGGTTGACCGAGAGGGAAGTGTCATGAAGCTGAATCATATTTTCGGACTTCGAATCATTGGTTCGAAGCTTCCGACGTGGGGGCTGACATAATCCGGAGTCCAAGCCACCGGCTTGTAGGCATCCGTAAAAGAGCCCAAAACCACATCATGCAGAGTCCAAGCCATTGGCTGGTAGACTTCCGTAAAAAGAGCCGAAGGTGGCCAAAAGATACGGAGTCCAAGCCATTGGCTGGTAGACTTCCGTAAAAAGAGCCGAAGGTGGCCAAAATATGCGGAGTCCAAGCCATTGGCTAGTAGACATCCGTAAAAAGAGTCCAAAGAGACCATTGCAAACTCCGAACCATTGGTTTGACAGAGTTCGCAAAAAAGAGCCGAAGGTGGCCAAAGCAAAGCAGAGTTTGAGCCATGAGCTTCGAATGTCTGTTAACATAGTCCAAAGTGACAAATTATTTAAGACACTAAGGTGTCCTGAAAGTTATCTCAACTGATTTCTTTCAAAAAACAAGGGTACTAAGTTGCCATTCTTCAGACTACAAATAGTCGAATACATTTTATAAGATTTTAAAAGATCTTTAAATTGCAGAGGGGCTCTGAACCCCAAAAAATTGTACTCCGAAGTTTTCCTTTGCGCATAACCATCTTTGAATACAGTTCGAAGTTGCTTATCCCCAAAGAGGGGCTAGTAAATATGGAGACAATTTTAAATCGGTATTCATTATTCGAACGAATATGTTTACAGATTACATCATGAAAAATTGGTATCTATACCAAGAAGGAATCGAAGACCTCTTCGATCTCTAGAGCTAGGATTGGAACGACTAGTTCCAGTGTTGGGAGTTCTAACAACTTTACGTTTAACTCTCTTGCCTCCCTTCGAAGCTCTAAAGTCCTTCTGTTCTTGTTGAAGCTCGGCCCAAGTTCGAAGCCGTTCGGGGCTCCTTTCCCAGCTTCCAAGTTCTTCAGGTTTTTTACTTCGAACTTCATCTTCGTCTTCAGACCATATAACGTCTTCAGAAGACGAAGTGTTCAAGTTAACCTCTTTTTCTTCCTCTTTAATATAAGATAGTATATCTTTGCTTACTTCGGGCGCAATTACACTGGAGCTATCTCGAGGAACTAAAAATCGGGGGCGTTTATAAGCCTTTAGAAGATCGAAGGTGGTCCATAATGAGCGAAGTTCATCGTTAATGTCTAACACTTCGATATCTTCCGTATGAGGCAAAGCCTAAAAATATGATAATCAAATTTTCATTGATAAATGTTCATAAGCACAAAGCTTTACATAGCCAAAAATCCTAAGATATTTCTAAACCTGTGGGTTCGGAGGAGGCTGACTGCTTGAAGCTTGGGTCCGAGCTTGTTTCTGGTGTTGTCCTTCGTTGATCCAGGCCTTGATCGCGGAGCGACCTTCGGCTCTCCATGAAGTCTAGAAGGCTCGCCGGGCAGCGGCCACACCTTCGGAAGGAGTCAGAAGCCGCTCGTCGTCGAAGGTAATTGGGCCCTCTCCTGCGCTCGGAGTTATCGATCGGCCCAGATCTTCGTAGTAGCGAAGTAGGCCAACAGCAGCCACTTGTCTGGAGAGTTCTCCGTATCGAATGCCTGCTGTCTTCATCTGCTTCACCACTCCTTGAATCCTTTTCAACCGGCGCAGAAGAGAAATGTTATCATCAGAAGGAAGTGTCCCAGTAGTACCGAAGTACTCCAGAACACCTAGTAGTTGATTCATAACTTCCGCAGCTACCTTCTCGGACTTCAGCTTATCTTCGTTCAGTACGTCCTTCATCGAAGTTACCTCTCCCAGAACCCCAGAAAGTCTAGCTGTTTCAGTAGTCAAGATATTCTTTTGGTTCAAAAGCTGGCTAGCTTCCTCTTGGAGTCTGACAAGCTCGGTCCCCGCAGTAGCGTGCTCCGCCCGCATTCTTTCAATTTCAGCTCGAAGCACAATTCTTTCTGCTTCGAGCTCTTTATTCGCAGCCTCCAAACCTTGTCTGGCCCTGCGCTCCGTTGACACTATACTGTCCATCTGAACCACTCGGCTTTCGGAGATGGTAAGATTCCGTTGAAGGATGTTATTTTCCTCTCGAAGACGAGCGATTTCTTGATCATTCGATATATTCGCAGCTCGGGCCAAGACTGTTTGCTGCGAAAAGAAAAACCAAGGTAAAAATTTATTTGTAGACGAATTCTATGTTATTTCGCAGATGCTTCGTACCTGGTAAGCTGCGCATTCCATAGCAGCGTTAAGCTCCGACCTGTCCGCTTTGCTCAGAATGGCCACTAAGTTGGTCTCCCCTATGTCGCGACTAGCTCGATCCAAAGGTTCGAGCAAAGTCCGAAGACCAGTTGTTTGCCCTAAGAAAGGAGCTAGAAGGGGGAGCATACTTATCGCTTGTTGGTCATCCTCGTCCAGCGAAGGGCCGGAGTGTTGGCCTGTAGTCTTCGGAGCTCCTGGAGACTGGCCCCCCTCGGTAGATTGACTCTCGTCTGTTGAATCGGACGGAGTTGATCTGGAACTCGCAGCAGGGTGGGGTTCTATATTCCTTTTGCCTCTTCCAGGTCCCATTTGAGTGGCACTTGGGATTGGCTCCAAAGTCGTCGAAGGTCCAGGGATTATTTCTTCCTGGCGGACCTCTTCCACAGAAGTGGATTCTGTAAAAAACAAAAGTATTATACATTGTATAAATACACAAAATAAACATTAAAGAATTATTCGAAGTTTACCTTCGACATTCTGGCGAGGGGTAATCATTGGGCTATTTGGCGGATCGAAGGCGAGATCTTCGTCCGAATCAGCCGTTAAATCTTCGACTGCAGGAGCATTTTCCTGAGCAGTCCTTGTTGCCTCTTCCAGAATCGAAGCCATAGTAACTTCGACTCCACCTTCATCCGTAGGAACTTCGCCCTGAGGTAAATCCTCTTGAACTGCCGAAGTCCTTGGTTTCTCAAGGTTATCTCGAGACTCTGGCACGTTCGCAGGTACTTCGGCTTGCGCAGTCCTTTGAGATGCATCTTCGTCTATCAGACGCACAAGCAACCTCCCTTCGTCCTCTTGGGAGTCAGAGACTGAAGCCCTTGGGCTCGAAGGTGCGGGATTCTTTGGTTTCCGAGCCACCTTCTTGACCGGAGTCTTGGCGGAGCTCGAAGTCCCAGCTTCGACTTTCCTCTTTTTGGGTCCTTTCTCCGAAGGCACCCAATCCATCAAAGGGGGTGGAGTTATTTCCAGCATTCCCCACACTCTGTTAAATCTTTCCCAACTCCCGACCAACTTGATTCTCCATTCCTTTTCAGTCGGAGTTGGAGCGCCCAAAATCTTCTCCGAAGCCCGCACGATTTGCTCCGAAGTAATAGGGGCTGAAGAAGCTAAAAAATGAATTAAGTTAGTTACTTCTTTGAATGAATATGCATAATATATGTTGTTTTTGAAGTTACCTGCAGGGCTCGAAGTCGAAGTGATTTTTCGGAGACCACCTTCCGAATCCTCTTCGAAGATGATAGGCCAGTTGGCCATCAGCGGAGGGATTTGTAATCCGAGGAATTCTTCGGCTAAGTCTCGCATGCTCAACCTTCGACTGATCTTCTGAAGTAAGCTAAGGCGAGCTTCGAGCTGACCTTGGTCTGGATGTACTAGGGCTTCCTTCCGGAATTGGATGTCTTTCAGAGGTCCGGCCAAAGGATTGCTCGCCCCAACTTCGGCGTAAAACCATCTCATGACCCAGTCGGTATACCATCTTGCATTGATGGCCTTAGCAGGAAATTGAAGGGCGTATTCATCCCGAAGCCTGAAGTTAATACTTCCGAAGGCTACTACCACTTTTTCACCTCCGGGGCCTACGAAGGTTTTTGGCTGGCATGAAGCTCTGTGTAGCGCAGCGAAGATCTCTGCCCTCCCCTCACAGCCTTCGGCTCTCAACGCCCATTCGAAGATAGCTAAACGAGCTACTGCGTTCGGAGAAAGTTGAGAAAGAGTGACATGAAACAAATCAAGTACCTCGACCAAGAAGTCCACTGCCGGAAGGCCTAGGCCAGCTTCGAAGAAGGCTTCAAATACGACCACTTCTCTAGGCCTTGGCGACGGAATGAGTTCCTTTCCAGGTCTGCGGATCATGACTCCGGTACTAATCTTCCCTTCTACTGCGACCGCCAGTGATTCTCTTTTGCAGGTAGAAGGTCCCAGTTGGAAGGATTGGTCCAAGTACTTCGTTGATGGCGGGCAGAGACCTTGATCATCAACATTTTGGGGATTTCCCCCTCCTGCCGCCATGGATGCCGTTGCGGATGTTGGAGTTACCATCGCCAACGCCGCAGCCGCCGCTGCTGCAGCCGCCTGCTGCCGAGCCAAGGCCGAAGGAGCTCCAGAACTCTTGGTTTTCGCCATTGAAGTTACTAGGTTGTTCTGGAGGACGAATGGAGGCTAGGGCTCAAAGGGCTCAGAGGGTGTTTGTTTGCAAGAAAGCGGTGGAAAGGTACTCAGGAAAGTTCTAGGCCCTCTATTTATAGCCTAGACTTTACATTTTTTACCGTTAGTCTGTGCCGTTTCGCATTCTTGCCCGTTACTTTTCTCCGAAATTAACGCATTCTGTAGTTTCCGTTAGAAGAAGGAAGCTAACGGCTATTTCTTCTAAGTCTAAAAGGCTTTCGAACTTCCTGAGTCAGTTCTAAGATAGTTCGAAAGTAATTGTCTTAAGACTGATTCAGAGTTTTATATCTCCGTACATTTCGGAGATAAGTTAAAATCTAATAACCCCTACGCCTGGTTATTTTTTCTTCCATATACTGCTCTCCTAACATTACAGGTTTAACGGAGAAGCATATTCGAGGGGCTACTGTTGGGGGAAAATATTCCATCCTCAGGGTTATTGCCGTAATAGCACAAAGGCAGATAATGGATTCGAAGGTTTCCAGACGTTCATCTTCGAAGATGTCCTGAGTCCAGCTTGAAGTATGAAGATAGGTCTTGGTTCGAAGTATATCTTCGAACTAAGGCTCTTTGAGATTTTTTCTGCCAGCTAAGATGGAAGATTTATCTCTTATCTTATTAGATTAGTCTTTTACCATTTTAGCCCTATCAAGAGTACCGAATAGTATCCACTATGTCGGTTGTAATAGAGGGGTAAATAGGTCTTTTCCTTAATATTTGGGCCTATAAATACCCCCCATTTCACCCTGTAATAGGGACTAAATACAAGTTATTCAATATACACATTCGAACTATTCTAAGTTGTTATCCTTTCGGAGGCTTAGAACAGTTCACTTCGCAAACACTTCGTTTGTCAGTTTCTAATCTACAGAAACCTGTTAGCGTAATCTTTTACGCCAACAGACCCTAAACAAGAAGCAGATCGCATGTCCATCAGTAAAGCCAGCTGAAAAAGAAGAGAAATATGATTTCGACATCAATAAGGCTGATAGGATATTCAACCTATTGCTAAAAGAAAAACAGATCCAGTTGCCACCTAATCACATGATACCGCTCATCGACGAATTGAAGAAGAAGAAATACTGTAAGTGGAATAACTCCCCGTCTCACCACACTAACAAATGCAAGGTGTTTATATAGCAAATCCAATCGGCCATGGAGAAAGGCCAAATCAAGTTCGATGATGGGAAGAAGCCTATGAACATCGACAATCACCCTTTCCTAGTAAATATGGTGCATGCGCACCATGCTAATGACCGACACTCGAAGAAGAGTAGGCAAGCCAGCAATAGCGTCACCTCCTCAGGCCTGATCATAATATCTGAAAGAAAATCAAGAGAAAGGATGTACAATGAGGATGATCATGATTACTCACGATTCAACCCCATTTGGAATTGTGAGTTCTTCAAGTTCTGCTAGAATGAAGGGCTACATTTGCCATCAATGGACGATTGCCCTGAGTGTGGTAGCGAAGGCATGTGGCAGTGTGGCCATGATCCGCACACCGATGAGGTGAGGTCACAAAGTCAGGAGAGGTCAGCCATCCATTGGAGGTTATCACCGCCAAGGGCGTCGATACTTGAAAGGCTTGGACCCATCAACACCAACGATAATGGTCAATTGACTGATGATAGTGTCACCTCAAGAAAGCCACAGTAGTGTGCTAGAGGGATCTTCACAAAGAATCAGAAGAGGAGAGTACAATGGCTACGACAGAGAGAGCTAAAGGTACAAAGTCACAATAATGAGACTGATCGGCCCCAAAAGATCGAGTGAATGGCGAGTGAAAGACAAGGCCGATCACGATGACAGGAAAGATGCAGGGATAAACATGGTTTTCTTCCTCCCTGCGGAGTATCGGTCTACTCTTGAAGACAACGCCGGTCAGGCCGATACAATGACCCAACTGATATTGACCCCGTAGTTGGTAGTATTTGATAAGCTAGAAAATCATGAACATCGTCACCTAAGACCTCTTTACATCAAGGGCCTGGTCAACGGGAAGAAGATGTCCAAGATGATGATAGACAAAGGTACAACTGTCAACTTGATGCCATATGCCACCTTCCAGAAGCTGGAAAAAGGGCCGGAGGACCTCATCAAAACCAATATGGTACTGAGGGACTTCGGCGTCATTTCATTAGAAACAATGGGGGTGCTAAATGCAGAGCTAAGGATGAGACTTTTCATTTTGTTCATGACCTGATTTTGAAGCTGAAGAATGAGAACAATGGTTGGATGTGAGCAATTCGCTTCGACAACGGCTCTGAGTTCAAGAACTCTCAGTCCGTCAGCTTCTGTAGTGATCAGGGTCTTGACCATCAGTTTTCTGCTCCTTACACTCCCTCACAGAACGACGTTGTGGAACGAAAGAACCGCACGCTAGTCGAGATGGCCAGGATGATGCTCGATGAGCACAGGACTCCTAGGCATTTTGGGCTGAAGCCATGAACACGGCTTGCTATCTGGCCAACTGCATTTTTCTTAGAGCTTACCTAGGTAAGACTTCATATGAGTTGCGGTTTGGCAGATAGCCCAAGGTGAGCCACTTGTGAGCGTTTGGCTGTAAGTGCTTTGTGCTCAAGAAGGGAGGGCATTTGGACAAATTTGAGTCTCATTGCTGGGATGGAGTTTTTCTTGGCTACGCTTTGCATTCTCGAGGCTTCCGTGTTTGGAACCTCGACTCCCAGCAGCTTGTCGAGACTTGTGAGGCTTCTTTCGATGATTCTTTGCCTTCTTTGACTCCTTCTTTTGAGCCTTCTAGAGATGGTGAGCTCGGAGAATCCATCTTCGAGGAAGATGAGGACACTCCAGCTGTCGATGAGAGTGTGCCTTCTGCACTGCCCGCAGAACCCACACCTTCTGAGACTTTGACTGAGGATGAGGGCATACCTCTGATCACTTCTTCCACTTTGATCGAGCCCCCTCAGTCGAGTCCAGAGGTGCCAGCTGCTGACTCCGGCGAGGTGACTACAGATCACAAGGGATCCCGAGCAGTTCAGCGTGCTCACCCCTCAGAGCTCATCATTGGTGATTTGACTGAGAGAACTTTGTGTTCTTTTGTTGACTCTCTTGTTGTGTTTGCTGAATCTGCTTTTGTTGCATCTTTTGAGCCCAGAGACATTTCTTATGCTCTTTCTGATTCTAATTGGATTAATGCCATGCAAGAAGAGCTTGAGAATTTTGTCCGCAATCGGGTTTGGACACTAGTTGAGCTGCCACCAGGATGCAACCCCATAGGCACCAAGTGGGCGTTCAAAAACAAGCAAGGTGAAGATGGGGTTGTGGTGCGCAACAAAGTTCGACTTGTTGTCCAGGGTTTTTTCCAGAAGGAGGCTATTGATTTTGAAGAAACTTTCGCCCCTGTTGCCCGCCTTGAGTCCATTCGCATTCTCTTAGCTTTTGCCGCTTCGAAGGGTTTTAAGCTTTTTCAAATGGACGTCAAGAGTGCTTTTCTGAATGGGTACATAGAGGAGGAGGTTTATGTTAGGTAGCCCCCCAGTTTTGAGAACCCTAAGTTTCCTCGACATGTTTTTAAGTTGCAAAAAAGCTTTATACGAGTTGAAGCAAGCCTCCAGGGCTTGGTATGACCGGTTAAAGCAGTTTTTGTTGGGGAAGGGTTTTGTGATGGGTTCTGTGGATAAAACTCTTTTCTTGCTCACAAATGCTTCATATTTCTTAGTCGCTCAGATTTACGTGGACAATATTATCTTTGGCGGTACTACTAATGATCTTGTGTCCAAGTTTTCTAAGCAGATGCACAACGAGTTTGAGATGAGCCTCATGGGTGAGCTCAAGTACTTCTTAGGGCTCCAGATCAAGCAGACCAAGGACGACACCTTCATCCACCAAGGTAAGTACACTCGTGACATGTTGAAAAAATTTGACTTTGGTGGAGAGTTGAAGCCTCAGATGACCCAAATGGGCACATCTGGGGGCCTAGACAAGGATGAGAGCGGCGTCAAGGTCAACGAGAGAGAGTTTCGAGGGATGATCGGTTCGCTGCTGTACTTGACGACAACAAGACCTGATATACAATTCGCCGTGGGGCTGTGCGCGCGTTTCCAGTCTTCACCACGTGCGTCTCATCGGTAGGCTGTCAAGCGCATTTTCAGGTATCTCACCTATGCGCCCGATCTCGGTCTTTATTACTCAGCATCATCATCTCTTGATTTATCTGGCTTTTCGGACGCTGACTTTGGTGGGTGCCGTTTGGATCGCAAGTCGACTTCCGGTACCTGCCAGTTTCTTGGTTCTTCTCTTGTCTCTTGGTCTTCTCGAAAGCAGTCTGGAGTTGCTCTTTCGACCACTGAGGCTGAGTATATAGCTGCTGCTAGCTGCTGCTCATAGTTAGTTTGGATGATTTCCACATTGCGAGATTTTGGGTTGTTCTTTCCTATCAGAGTTCCTTTGTTTTGCGACAGCACCAGTGCAATTAGTGTAGGGAAAAACCCTTGTCTCCATTCAAAAACCAAGCACATTGATGTGCGCTTTCACTTTCTGCGGGATCAATATGAGAAAGGTGTCATTGACCTTGTTCATGTTGATACCCATCATCAGTTGGCTGACATTTTCACCAAACCCCTAGATCAGTCTACTTTTGAGCGTTTACGAGGGGATTTGGGTGTTGTGTATCCTTTCTAGGATATTTTTGCGGCAGTTTTCTTTCTTCATTACTCTTTTCTTGAGTCTTTTTGTGTGTGTCCATATCATACATATTCACATATCACACTTTTGAGCTTGCTTCTGTTATATGATTGAACTGCTTTACTTATTCTAGCTGGTACATGCTTTTGATTACTTGTCAATGATCATGCTTTGGTTCAGTTCACTTGATATGTCTGATATCTGTCATATGCATGGCTTTTATGCTTTAAACATTAAAAATGATCACCATTGCTTCTGGTAACTAGCATGTGTAGGCTGTATGCTCTTGCTATCTGTTACATGCCTTGTAGCTAGTTCCTAACTTAGCAGCAAATATGCAACTGGGACATCTTTATGCTTTTAACATGGAAAATGTGCTATAAAACAATGAAAAATCAGAAAAATGAAAATTCCATGCCTTTTTATGCTTGAGTTGAAAAGATCTAGGTGGGTTTGCTTTGTCGCATTGCATTGTTCTGGACTGCTTACCATAGCACTTTGGTATAAACTAGGACAGTGTAATGTATGCCAAGACCAATGTCTTAAGCTTCTGATGGTCCAGTTCTGGCCTAGGCTTGACTTGGTCGGTCAGCATAAGGTTTGACTTGCAAATAACCCCTAGCAAAATTGAAAAAGGAAAAAGAAAAAGCCTGAAAATTAAAAAGATAACAAGTTTGCTGAAGCACTTTGTTTTGAAAAATGCTTATCTTGGTAAATATCAGTTAGCTTCTGCATCTCATGTGTTACCTTGCTTGTCAACTGGAAAAGTGGTGATGCTTTTGTTTATGAAAATTTCAAAATGCGTGCTAATCACTTTCTTTAGATATCATATGTTGCACTAATCATGCCATGTGTCTTAGACAGTATATCTTTTGCTAAACCTGTTAGATGTTGTAATTGCAGTCAATCATATCTGAGAAGCATGCTTTCTCCACTCCACCTGCACCCCAGTTGCATTCATTGCATATTTTGAAGGGGAGTTGCATTTTAGGGGGAGTCTGTGTCTCTTTAGAGTGCATTAAGTCTAGCTTGATGAGTCCACTTGTCAACAAGGGGGAGAAATTTTGGGAGAAGAGTTTAAGGGGGAGTTTTGGCTTTCTCTAGGATTTGTTTCAGAGGGAGTTTTTGTCCCGGTTGTCCTTACTCTTTTGCTTTTTTGATATCCTTGTTGATGATTATGAGATTGCACTCGTTTTGAGCTTTTACCTTTGGTTAACCATAATGACCGTTTCTTGCTTTTGTTCGACTTTTGGTCATTAGGGTTAAACGTTTACTTTATTTTCTTCTTCTCTGTTTTCTTGTGTTTGTTTTCATGTTTCGACAGTTGCTTGCAGGTACTGGAAAACTGATAAAGAGAAGTGTTGACAATACACTCATAAAGGGGGAGATTGAGGAGCCATGCTGAAGAGCGTGGGCCTCATGGCTCCAGATGTGATGAGTCATTGTCAACGGTAGTCAAAGAGGACTGAAGAGAGAGAAGACCTGCTACGTCTGGCCATGTGTGACTCAGGTACACGGGCAGCGAGCGACTGTCGGGAAGTGGGGCCGCGAAGTCAGGCTGGCCCAATCCGAGTACATGGGCTAGGAGCAGCAGAGGATTCACTGGGCTGTTGACCAGGATTGACTCAGGTACACGGGCGGCGAGTGATTGCCGGGCTGAGAGAGCTGCGGAATCGGGCCGGCCCAATCCGGGTAACTGGTGCAAAGTCGGTGGACGTTTTGTCAGTTTCGACGCAAAACTGACGACCGCTGATCTTGTATCGGACTGTTCAGAGACGAAGCCGTAGTTGCTATGAAAGCTCCACCTCTGGATAAGCCATCTGTAAATAGGAGTTTACTATTTTGTCCTTAGGCCCACAGTCAGTCAGTCGAGTCTGTAAAAATATCCTAAGGGCAGTTTAGTCTTTTCCTTTTATTTCAACGTCTGTAAAAACCCTAAGGGTCTGATGGAATATTCTAGGCTAATTGGGCTGCCTATAAATAGGGCCCCAATCCCTAGGGTTAGGTTACCCTTTTCTGAAATCACTTTTTTAATCAAGAGATTGTGTCACATTTTTGTCTTTTTCCTGTTCCGTCTCCTGTGTGCGCCGCCAGCAAGTTTCTGTTCTCCCTGTTCATCGCACGTTCTTGTTGTTTCCCTTCGATTCATGTGGGAAAGGATTCCATTCAGGTGCAAATCTCTCTGTGCTCCAATCCTCTCACTATGAAGCTTTTCCCTGGTTGCTTCGGTTTTGTGTGCACAGGTTCATGCTTCTCGTAGTCTTCCTATCATCAAACTTGCTGCTTCTCTGTTCTTATCTGCAGTAATGTTTTTCTTTTGAGATTGGTCTTGTCTTGCCTTTTTGATCGAGAGAAGAAAGGAGCATGCACGTTTTTGTGGTTTCTGGCGGAGGTCGGAACTCTGCAGTAAATCTTTATTCGAAGTCTTTTTGTTCCATGAAACAGACTTCGGTCTAGCTTCGGTCTAAGTTTTGAAGTCCTAGCCTGAGATCTCTGTTTCGAAGCTAGACCCAGCTTCAAAGGCTTCGAACGATTATCCTAAACAAACTCTGTTTTTGGTTCACTGTCGAAGCCCTTGCCTATCCGTTAGTGCGATCGAACGATTTCGAAGTACTCCTTGCGAAGTCCTTCTAATACTGTGTGTTTAGCTTCGATGTTTATTGCTTGAAGTCTCTGATTCGAAGCTAGCACCAGTTCGAAGGGTTCCTGTTTTACTGTGTATTCGAAGTTGACCTTTGAACTTTCTTTTGGCCTGTGACCTTCGGTTTTGCGAAGTACCCTCGATTACTTAATGCACTTTGGCATTGTTTTCGAAGGTGCAGTGCATTTCACTGCAGCATAGCATACTTCGTAGAACAGTGTTTGTTTTGAAGTTCTGTTAAGTACACCTTGTTGTTTTTCTTTGCACTTGTTCGAAGTTTTTGTTGTTCGAAGTATACTTCACATAGTATACTTCGTTAGCTAGAACAGACTTCGTCAGCTTGTTCTGTACACTACTTGTTTGAAGTGCACGGTTCAAAGTCCTGCTCTTTGTTTTCAAACTCTGTGGGCTTCGAAGTCCTGCCTCGTCTCCGTCAGCCTTCACACTTCAACTTCGAAGCAGACTTCGGCACACCCCAGGCTTCGACGTTGCAGGCTTCGATTGACAACCTTCGACTTCGTCTGCCTTCACCCGATAACTTCGAAGCAGGCTTCGTCAAGTTTCGAACAAGAGACAAACTTTGAACAGTAACTCTCCATCTCATTTCTACGAGCACTCGTTTTAATTGCTTTGATAATTTACTTCTGTGAACTTTGATCTGCCCATGTTTTGAATGCTTTGTTTATCTGCCTATTAGCACTGTGTTGGTGTTTCTTTGTTTAGGACACCGGTCGTTTCTAGGCTAGATACTTTTAGGCTCTGGCGATCTATTTACATTTTGCTGCTAAGTCTTTTGAGGTGCGTTGGGTGTTGGGAGCAGGCCATTGATTCGAAAGAATTTTTAGGCGCCCATTCACCCCCCTCTGGTCGCTACTTTCGGTCCTACAAGTGGTATCAGAGCCTGGTTAGGGTTTTTCCATACCTTAACCGGTTCTAAACCCCAATAGTGATCATGACGTATCCTGGAAAGGTCCCGTCCTTGGAAGCTTATGGCTATAATTATTGGTAGACTCACATGTGAGCCTATCTCATGAGCCAAAGCTCGGACATCTGGGACATTTGTATTCACGCTACTTTCACTGTGTTGCCTATTGCTGAGCGCACTACTCCAGATATTGTTGCCCAGCATCAGAACAACAACAAAGCTGTGAATATTCTGTTTTCTGGTTTAGGTCCCACTGAATTTGAGCGTGTGAGCCATCTCTCCACTGCAAGAGAGATCTGGGCTACCCTCCAGGCACACCATGAGGGGACAACCTAGGTCAAGGCTCGGCTCTATCAGACCTACCGGCGTGAATATGAGAACTTCACACAAAAGTCGGGTGAATCTGTTGAAGCGTTGTTTGGTCATTTTCAATCGATCATAAACAAGCTTCGGGACAACAAGGATGAGGGTGTTCAGTTAGTCTCAGATCATGAGCAAGCGCTCAAGGTTCTCCATACCTTGGACCCTAAGATCTGGGAGATCAAGGTATCCTCTATCATTGAGAACACTTCTTATGATACCTTGACCATTTCTGAGTTTTTTAGCAAGCTGAAGGCCACTGAGGTTGATACCCAGTTGAGATCAAATCTCACTGGCTCTGGATCAAATCTGCCTATTAGCACTGTGTTGGTGTTTCTTTGTTTAGGACACCGGTCGTTTCTAGGCTAGATACTTTTAGGCTCTGGCGATCTATTTACATTTTGCTGCTAAGTCTTTTGAGGTGCGTTGGGTGTTGGGAGCAGGCCATTGATTCGAAAGAATTTTTAGGCGCCCATTCACCCCCCTCTGGTCGCTACATTCGGTCCTACAAGTGGTATCATAGCCTGGTTAGGGTTTTTCCATACCTTAACCGGTTCTAAACCCCAATAGTGATCATGACGTATCCTGGAAAGGTCCCGTCCTTGGAAGCTTATGGCTATAATTATTGGAAGACTCGCATGTGAGCCTATCTCATGAGCCAAAGCTCGGACATCTGGGACATTTGTATTCACGCTACTTTCACTGTGTTGCCTGTTGCTGAGCGCACTACTCCAAATATTGTTGCCCAGCATCAGAACAACAACAAAGCTATGAATATTCTGTTTTCTGGTTTAGGTCCCACTGAATTTGAGCGTGTGAGCCATCTCTCCACTGCAAGAGAGATCTGGGCTACCCTCCAGGCACACCATGAGGGGACAACCTAGGTCAAGGCTCGGCTCTATCAGACCTACCGGCGTGAATATGAGAACATCACACAAAAGCCGGGTGAATCTATTGAAGCGTTGTTTGGTCGTTTTCAATCGATCATAAACAAGCTTCGAGACAACAAGGATGAGGGTGTTCAGTTAGTCTCAGATCATGAGCAGGCGCTCAAGGTTCTCCATACCTTGGACCCTAAGATCTGGGAGATCAAGGTATCCTCTATCATTGAGAACACTTCTTATGATACCTTGACCATTTCTGAGTTGTTTAGCAAGCTGAAGGCCACTGAGGTTGATACCCAGTTGAGATCAAATCTCACTGGCTCTGGATCAAATCTGCATATTAGCACTGTGTTGGTGTTTCTTTGTTTAGGACACCGGTCGTTTCTAGGCTAGATACTTTTAGGCTCTAGCGATCTATTTACATTTTGCTGCTAAGTCTTTTGAGGTGTGTTGGGTGTTGGGAGCAGGCCATTGATTCGAAAGAATTTTTAGGCGCCCATTCACCCCCCCTCTGGTCGCTACTTTCGGTCCTACAAGTGGTATCAGAGCCTGGTTAGGGTTTTTCCATACCTTAACCGGTTCCAAACCCCAATAGTGATCATGACGTATCCTGGAAAGGTCCCGTCCTTGGAAGCTTATGGATATAATTATTCGAAGACTCGCATGTGAGCCTATCTCATGAGCCAAAGCTCGGACATCTGGGACATTTGTTTTCACGCTACTTTCACTGTGTTGCCTGTTGCTGAGCGCACTACTCCAGATATTGTTGCCCAGCATCAGAACAACAACAAAGCTATTAATATTCCGTTTTCTGGTTTAGGTCCCACTGAATTTGCGCGTGTGAGCCATCTCTCCACTGCAAGAGAGATCTGGGCTACCCTCTAGGCACACCATGAGGGGACAACCTAGGTCAAGGCTCGGCTCTATCAGACCTACCGGCGTGAATATGAGAACTTCACACAAAAGCCGGGTGAATCTGTTGAAGCGTTGTTTGGTCATTTTCAATTGATCATAAACAAGCTTCGGGACAACAAGGATGAGGGTGTTCAGTTAGTCTCAGATCATGAGCAGGCGCTAAAGGTTCTCCATACCTTGGACCCTAAGATCTGGGAGATCAAGGTATCCTCTATCATTGAGAACACTTCTTATGATACTTTGACCATTTCTGAGTTGTTTAGCAAGCTAAAGGCCACTGAGGTTGATACCCAGTTGAGATCAAATCTCACTGGCTCTGGATCAAATCTGCCTATTAGCACTGTGTTGGTGTTTCTTTGTTTAGGACACCGGTCGTTTCTAGGCTAGATACTTTTAGGCTTTGGTGATCTGTTTACATTTTGCTGCTAAGTCTTTTGAGGTGCGTTGGGTGTTGGGAGCAGGCCATTGATTCGAAAGAATTTTTAGGCGCCCATTCACCCCCCCTTTGGTCGCTACTTTCAGTCCTACAGAAGTAGACATCGAACCCAGTGATAGATCGAGGCCAAGATTTGTAAGTGCTAAACATCCCAATGAAATAAAGAATGAATTAATCGCATTATTACGGGAGTATCGGAATGGCTTCACATGGTAATACCATGAGATGCCAGGGCTAAGCCGATCGATTGTAGAACATCAGCTCCCAATAAGACAAGGGTATCACGAATTTAAGCAGTAACCTCAGTGGTTCAAGGTAGAAATATATCCAGATATCAAGGCTGAGGTAACAAGATTATATGATGCCGGATTCATAAGCCGATCCACAGAGTGGGTTTTGAAAATTGTACCAATATGGAAGAAAAGTGGGAAGCTTAGAATATGTGTTGTTGGCGTAAAAGATTACGCTAACAGGTTCTTCAAAGTTAAGAACTAACAAACGAAGTGTTTGTGAGAGCGGACTATCTCAAGCCTCCGAATAGGATAATAGCTCGAAGTAGTTCGAAGTTGTGTATTGAATATCTGAATATTCGATGCCTATTACAAGGTGAGAAGTGGGGTATTTATAGATAAAACCTCTAGGGAAAAGACCTTTTTCCCCTCAATAGGGTATCCTGTAATAGGGTTAATATGGTAAAGTATGTTCGAAGGATGTAGATAAAGTATACGTCCCATCCTTTTGGTTGTTTTCCGCTTCGGAGGGGAAGCCTTTTGGAGGGTCTCTTCGGACCGGAGTCTAGACGGACCCTTCGACTTTAAACCTTTCAAGCTGGAGATAAGTCTTGTACTTTGAGATTATGATTTGTCTTCTTCTTGGAATCTTGAGGATCATGAGGATGAAGTATTTTCCCCCAACAGTAGCCCCTCGTATACGCTTCTCCGAATAGCCTATATAGCAAGGAGAGTAGTATACGCAAGAAATATTTTCATGCTCATGGACTTAGAAAAAATTCAAGGTATTATAACCGTTCGAAGTGTCTTCAACATCGGAGGTGTATCGGACCCAAGCTTCGTACTTGAATCTCCGTGTGAAAGCTTCGTAAGAAAGTGGACCGTTGCGAATGTAGTGCATCACAAGGAGACGTTATTTTTGAGCCGTTATCCCTCAAATAACCGTTAGGCTTTTTCAAGAAAGTAACGGACACAAATTTTCACTATGGGTTCACACTTTTTTACCTTCTAGTCCCACCTGTCAGCGACGAAGGTTGAATCTACAAGTGTGAACACATATGCGAATCGTGCTAAATGAAGACATAGTGGTTATAAAAGGGGAAAGCGAACCGCGACGGAGAACTTTTACAGAGCCCTCGTTCTAAGCCTCTCCACATTTCCATCTTCAAACTCTCTCAAACACTTTCGAGCAACCATTCGATGGCGAGGACCAGCGCAAGAGTGCCGATGGTGATAGGGACTTTGGCATAGAGGCGAGCTTGGGCTGCATCTACAGCAGCGGCGATGGCAGGAGCTATGGGGGTTCTTGGCCCAAGAATCTGCGAGAACTCCGCCCTACATCCAAGAAGCCGCTAAAGCAAACTTTCCTTCTCGGGCAATAAACGTGTTCAGCGGAATCCATTGAGGAAGCTATGAATGGGAAGCTATGTCTAGGAATGAGGACTCGAGTTCCTGGAGAAGAAGTGACCCCGACGCCAAGGTGCGGAGAAGTCGTCGTCCTCGAAGCTTTTTTTAAGTGGGGCTAGGCCTTCTTGCGATAGATTTCTTGGCCGAAGTATTAGACATGTTCCACATTACCTTGCCACAGTTGTCTCCAAATGCCATCGCAAGATTAGCCGTTTTCAAATGGGCCTTTCGAGCTGAAGGATGCGAAGGGAGGTCCGAAGTCTTCGCAGCTATTCACGAAGCATCATGCCAATCGAAGCCGCAAGATGGGCCCGGAGACTCCAAGTGGTTAGTGGCCTTTGGGAGTGTTAACTTCCAGCTTCGAAAAGAGCATGTAAAGAATTTTCCAGCTAAGGCGATCAATGATCGATGGTACTCAGACTGGATACTACGGTGGTTCTATGCCGAGGTAGGAGAAGACTCCAGGCTAGCCGGTCCCTTGCAAGAATTATGGTACTAGAGGGAAGTAGAGGTGTCTCCGGATCCAAGCCCGCTTTCAACACGGCTTGTGTTATTATCTTCAGTGTCCAAACGCATGAGCATGCAGGACTTGTCCGAAGAGTTCATCGCACTCTAGATACCTCCTCTCGGGGCTGATTGGCCTATTGTATTCAAAAGCGCTTTGGAGGGAGAGCTTTGAAACCTAGGTAAACCTTTGTATCTCCTGCATTAAGATCAGTTAGAGAATAAATAGTATTCTCAATAGATTGTTACCTTTTTTCAGTGGCTCCATTGGCATTAGCTCCGGAGCAGATAGCCCGGGCTACAGAAACGGGTGCTTGGAGCCCTACTGTAGTGGAGAAGCAACGGAGGGTGGAACTGGTTGGGAGTTGGGAACACTCCAACCGAGTGTGGAGTGCTCTTGGGATGAAGGCTCCTCCTCTACCGGACTTCGACTCAGTGGGAGCAGTCTCTCAGAAGAGGAAAGATGTTGCTAGGACCTCCAAAAAGGTTGCAAAGACTCCTGTGAAGAAGGCAATGAAGAAAACTAAGCCTCCTTCACCTCCCTCTTCTCCGACTTCACTTGAAATTCGGAGCTCTTCTTTGGAGGAGTCTGAAGAAGAGACTTCGAAGGTTCACATGAGAAAAGAGCTTGAAGATTATCTACTACATGGTGACGAAGATGAATCCCGAGTTGCGACCGTGGACCCCCCTCGAGAGAGTGTGGAAGAGGTGGCGGCGATTCACCCTGAACCTGCCAGAGTTGAAGAAACAGAGCTAGAAGGTGGAAACCCTAGCTCGCCGGTGATCGGAGTAGTAGTAACGGAGGCTAGGGCTTTGATGTCTGCTACTCTATGCAAACTTTGGGGGAGGAACTCGAGGAATACCTCCAAATGTATGAGTTCCTGGGGGACCCCAAAATCCTTCCTTCGAATCAAGACAGAGGTAGGTCTCCGAACTTTCTCCTTGAAATTCCTAAAATGAATTCCCTGCACCAATAATATTTCAATGAATAATTAATGGATACCTTGCATTTTGCAGATGCTTCGAGGAGCAGCATGGCTCCAACCAAGGATGGAGCTTCGGCTCCTCTTAGAGATGAGGCTCCGGCCGTGGTGGTAGCTCCAACGACCGTAGTTGCTTCGGATGAGGCGGTTCTGCCTGAAGGAGCGACTTTTGAAGGGGGATCTACCCCGACTAAAGTAGCGGCTCTGGTTTTTGTGCCGGGGAGAGGTAAGGGCAAGACTTGTCTTGGGCCTTTTCCTTCTCTAACAACAATGTCTTCGACAAACGATCCTTCAGTAGGCGCTTCGGAAGAAGATCCTACTGAAGACGATCAATGAGCCCTGTCCTGGCTCCCGCTATTGGCTCCGTTCTTGGAGCAACGGACAGGGCTCCGGGCTCTCTTGGAACCTTTGGCTAACAAGGCCAAGAGGTTGGGAACTCCAAGCTAGTCTCCGTTCTGAGCGAGGCCAGTGGATTGGAGCTTGACTTAGCCCTCGAAAGGGCTACCCTCTAGGTGTGCAACAAATATCAAGCATATTTATTTAATGGAAATTATATCGTACTTACTTTGCTTTTTTGTAGCAATTTGTTCTTGCTAGAGCAGCAGCGACTTCTAATGAGCTCGAAACAATTCGGCTCAAAAGGAAGGTTACAACGCTTCAAAGGGTCTTCAAGGGCTCCAAAGACAAAACCTTGCAGCTAGTTGAAGAGCTCCTTGAGGAGCGGAGGGCCAAGTCCATAATGGAGGAAACACTCCGGGCGGAGCAGCAAACCTGCGCTAGACTCACCTCTTCGTTAGAAGAAATCCAAGCGAATCACACGATGCTGAGGGCCAAGATTGAGAAACTTTGAGCAGTGGAGGTGATTTTCGGAGCTAAACTCATAGAGCTTCGATCGTCACTTAATAAAGCAGTGGAGGCACAGTGTGGCAGCTGATCAAACTCTGGACACCCTCAGGGGTGTTCTAAAATATTTTGGCATGGTGGGTCCATCTTCTTCAGCTGCGGTGGATGAACCTCTTGATCAAAAGCTCAAGATGATCCAGGCGGCGGCGGCCAAGATGATGAAAGGCTCTGGGACCCACTATGGGGAGATCTTCGGGAAAGCGGGATCTGAGTCCTTTGACACCTCAAAGCCATCGGGGTCTTCATTGCTCTGGTTAAGAGTTCTATGCCTGCACGCTTCTCCGATGAAGGCTCACTACGACCATCTTTGGATGTAGCTTCGACTTGGGAAGCCTTCTAAGTGACCTGGAAAGCAGATATAGAAGCTGCGGACAAGGCTTGGATCGACGAAGCTCGTCGGCAGAGGCTAGCTCAAACGAAGCCTTTGACTCAGACTCTGACAACCGCTCCGCCTCCTGACCTGAAGGTCAAGCTTATAGGACGTTTAATTATGCACAGGAGATCTTGTAATGTTCTTATCTTAATGAATGAAAAGTTTATATATGAAAAGTTTTCACTTGAATGTTTGTTTCTAGGTTTTGTTATATGCTTCGGATCTTGACCTCGAGGTATTAGAGCTCAATGAAGGGCTTCTCCAACAATGGGCTATCCTCAAAAGCTTGAGGCCTTACAGGCGTTCACGATTTTCCATTCCTCGAGGAAAGCAAGGGGAAATAGCACCCGATGTTTGTAACGAAGTTCTATCTTATATTAAAGAAGAGGATAAGGTAGAAAAATCTTCGTATTTAGAGTATGTAGATTGGTCTAACTCAGAGTACCAAGTCGAAGACCCAATAGAGGTTAGCTTCGAAAAACATCTATCCTAGACCGAGCTTCAAGAAGAACAAAAAAACTACAGGCTTCGAAGAAGAAGGGCACTCGGACCAAAAGAAAGGTTTTGAGAACTCCAGGCTCTGAAGACCGAACTGGTCCTTGGGGTAGTTCTAGAGGTCAGAGGGGTCTCCGTTTTTATTTAGGTTTAGATAATAATTTTTCCTAATTATGATGATTGTAACATGATTATCTAATTAATACAAATTATCTAAGAAGCATCATTGTACCTTACTCCCCTGCCCCTCCTTGTGGGTGGGGGACCATATGCAATGCAATAAGGTCCGTCAGACACAATGTTTGGTATCAAAAATTGGTGCTTCACAATAGTACTTGGTAATCATGAATTCGACTCTTTCATAGAGTTCTTCGAACTGTACGTTCATATTATAATGTTTATAATCTGGGAGCTTTGAGTTTATACTTAGAAGCTCCGACATTGGTCTCTTAGGACTTATAAAGTTTCTCATTTGGCCAAATCTTTGAAACCTTATTACTTGGTCACCTTCGACTCTTTTACAGATGCTTCGAACCCGAAGGACCAGAAATCTGTTTTTTTAAAGTCCTTAGACTCTTCTACGGATGCTATTAGGCCGAAGCCTAGAATCCGTAGGCTTTGGCCACCTTCGGCTCTTTTACAGATGCTTCGAACCCGGATGTTCGGAAATCTGTTGTTTAAAGTCCTTAGACTCTTCTACAGATGCTATCATGACGAAGCTTGGAATCCGTAGGCTTTGGCCACCTTCAGCTCTTTTACAGATGCTTCGAACCCGGAGGTTCGGAGATCTATTCTTTTAAAGTCCTTACACTCTTCTACGGATGCTATCAGGCTAGATCCTGGAATCCGTAGGCTTTGGCCACCTTCGGCTCTTTTATAGTTGCTTCGAACCTGGAGGTTCAGAAATCTGTTCTTTAAAGTTCTTAGACTCTTCTACGGATGCTATCAGGCCGAAGCCTGGAATCCGTAGGCTTTGGCCACCTTCGGCTCTTTTACGTAATCCTTGAACCAATGGTTCAAAGGCCGTTTGCTGAGTTCTGATGAAAGATGCTTACCTCTACAAGCATCTCCATTCCTCTGATGCATCCACCAGGGGTAGGGAATATTTGAAGAGTAAGCATAGTTCGAACCTCAATCTTTATTTATTTGAGAAAGGTACTTTACAATTGATTACAAGGAGCCCCTAAGCGCAATAACGTTTAAGGTGCTCCGCATGCCATGCATGCTTTAATTCTTCCCCTTCTAAATTGGCTAATTTAAAAGATCTAGGGCGTGCAGAGCGTAGGATAATATATGGTCCTTCCCATTTGTTTCCTAACTTTCCCGGAGCAATTACACTTCGTAGTACCAAATGACCTGGTCTAAGTTCATTAACTTTTACCTTTGGGTCATACCATGCCTTTGTCTGGTCTTGGTACTTCATCAGATTGGTGACAGCTCGAAACCTTGTTTCTTCTGATAAGTCAAGCAAAATGTTTCTTTCATTATTATCTTCAGGCTCCATTATACAAAGGGATCCACCTTTTACTTCTGTGGGAGTCATGGCCCCATCTCCGAACAACAATCTAAATGGGGTGAATCCCATGGACCTAGCTTGAGTTGTCCGAATGTAACATAAAATCTTAGGAAGATCTTCAGTCCACAACCCCTTTGCCAGCCCAACAATTCTTCGATTTAAACCAGATATAATATTTTCATTTTCTTGCTCGATGGCTCCGTTGGTTTGGGGGTGACGAACAGCTGCAAAGCATAACTTAATGCCCAAACCTTCGCTAAATTCTCTAAAAGGTTCGGCTTTGAATTGAGTGCCATTGTCGATTGTCAACTCTCTAGGCACTCCAAACCTGCAAATAATATTCTTCCAAAAGAATTTCTGTAAATATTTCGAAGTGATAGTAGTTAAGGGTTTAGCTTTGACCCATTTATAACAGTATTTGATTGCTACCACCATGAACTTCAAGCTGCCCTTCGCCATTGGGAAAGGGCTGATGAGATCCATTCCCCATCGTGCCATTGGCCATACCGGAGTAATGACTTTAAGGGGTGTCGGCGGACGATGGATTCGTTTGCCCATCCATTGGCACCCTTGACAGGTTCGGACCAATGTTTCTGCATCTCTTACAATTGTTGGCCAATAAAGCCCCTAGCAAAGTGTTTTTCCTACTAGAGCACGAGGGGCTAAGTGGCTGCCACACAGGCCTTCATATATTTCCCGAAGTATATCTTGGCCTTCAAGTTGTGAGATGCATCGGAGTAGAGGAGAACAGACTCCGTCTTTATAAAGTACTCCATTGACAAGCTTATAATTTAGGAACCCTTACTTGGAGCCTTTGTAAATCTGGACCTTCTATCGAAGTTGTATTGTTTTGCAAAATATCCAAAATTGGACTCGGCCAATCAGTGCCTCGAATGCAAAGGACCTCTGCGTAGGGCAGTTGATGCACCGAGGGTTTAACAAGTTCCTCATAAAAAGCACCTTCTGGGACGTCCACTGCTCCAACTGTAGCTTTTGCCAAGACATCTAAAAGCTGATTATCTGTTCGAGGGATGCTTCGGATGGAAATTCCTTTGAACAATACCTCCGTCTTGCAGATTTCTTCTAAGTATTTTGCAAGATGTGGATTCCTAGATTGGAAGCTTTTGTCAACATGTCCTGCAATAACTTGGGAATATGTTTTTATTACAATTCTAGTTGCTCCAAGTGCTCTTGCTTTTCGGAGACTAAGCAGGATTCCTTCGTATTCTGCAATGTTGTTAGTGGACTTAAAGTTGAGCCTTTCAGAATATATTGCTTTTTGCCCTGAAGGTGATATTATTATGGCTTCGGCACCAGCCCCAGATGCTTGATAAGCTCCATCAGAAAATATTGTCCATAATCCTCGCAGGATTTTTCTAGAGCCCAAACTACAGATGGAGTCTACTCGGCCACAAAGTTAGTTATAACTTGGGATTTAATAGCTGTTCTTGCAGTGAAAGAAATGCCAAAGGGGGCTAGCTCGACAGCCCATTTTCCAATTCTCCCTGTGGAGTCTTTGCTCCGAAGCATATCACCAAGGGGATACGAAGTAGGGACAATTAAATTATGTGCTAAGAAGTAATGCCTTAACATCCGTGAGGCCATTACCAAAGCATAAACAAATTTCTCGAGTTCGGAGTATCGTGTTTTTTCTCCGTACAAAGCTTCTGAAATGAAGTATACTGGGTTAAGCACCAATTTTCCCTTGAGCTCTATTTCTCTGACAAGCACTGCACTTACTGCCGAGCCCGTTGCTGCAAGATAAAGAAGAAGAGTTTCTTTTGGGAGGGGCACAATAAGTGTTGACAATTTTCCAAGATAATCCTTAATATCATCAAAGCTTTTCTGGCACCCCGGCATCCACTTGAAACTTTCAGACCCTTTTAAAGCTTTGAATATTGGGAGGCTTCGCTCGGCTGATCTGGCTAGAAATCTGCTGAGGGCTGCAAGGCGTCCTACTAACTTCTGGACTTGCTTCAAATTTTCAGGTGGAGCCATTCTTTATAGTGCGCTTATCTGCATTGGGCTAGCTTCGATTCCTCTGCTCGAAACTAAGTACCCTAGCAATTTTCCTGCTTGAGCTCCAAATATACATTTTTCAGGGTTGAGGCGAACTCCACATGCTCAGAGGCTCTCAAAAGTTTCTGCTAGGTCTAGACTATGCTGGTGCTTTATAACACTTTTTATTACAATGTCTTCCATATGGGCTTCGACATTTCGGCCTATTTGGTGACCTAGAGCCTTAGCAATAAGACGAGAAAAAGTTTCCCCAGCATTCCGCAAGCCAAAGGACATTCAGACATAACAAAATTTGATGATAACCGGAGTATGCATCTAGGAAGCTTAAAAGCTCAGAGCCAGCCGTAGAATCCACAAGTTGATCGATGCGGGGCATGGGGTAGGGGTCTTGGGGGCATGCTTTATTTAAAGAAGTAAATCAATGCGCATGCGCCATTTGCCAGAGCCTTTCTTCTTGACGAAGATGGGGTTAGCCAACCACTCCGTGTGAGCTACCTCCCTAATGATTCCAGCTCTCAGCAACTTTTCTACCTCCGCCTTAGCGAGGTCTTCTCTCTCAGTCGACAATTGGCGGAGCCCTTGGCAAATTGGTCGAGCCTTAGGGTTGATGAGTAAACTATGCTCGATAATGCTCCGGTCAACTCTGGGGATATCTTCGTCTGACCAAGCGAAGATATCTAAATTTTTTCGAACTACTTCTTCTAGCGAAGTAGATATTTCCAATGGTAGACCCTTACCAAACTTAATGGGATATTCTTTGCCTTCTTTGAGAATCATCCTGGTGATTATGTCACCTTCTGGGCTTGGTTTGAGGGAAGGGCTCTTCGAAGGGTTTGGGGACCCCGAAGTTTCCTCCGAGTGCTCCTGCATGCTATTTACTTGCCGAGGATCTAGAGGTCGGTCGTGGCCATATTCTGCTCTCTGAGCTGTGGCTGGTCTCCTGAAATTGTAAGAACTCCACCTTGCGTGGGCATCTTGAGACATAGATAATTGTGATGTGCCACAACTCCGAATTGGTTCAGCATCCTCTCACGAAAATTGCATTGTAGGCGTACGGGGCGTCGACGACGTAGAAGATGACTTCCTCAACTCTTGTTAGGGGCCCCTCACTGAAGGCAACCTCGAGGCCTATTTGGCCGAGAGCATGGAGAGGAGGGCATGCGAACCTTGGATTGGATGGGCTGCTGGAAGCAAATGCTTTCGAGAAATACACATTTGATCGAAGGCTTGGACGAAGAGTATATCAGCGGAGCTTCCACCGTCCAGTAATATCCTTCAAACTTCGACTCCTGCTATGTCAGCTAAAACGACAAGGGGGTCAGTATGGGGGAATTTCACCCCTATAGCATCATGGGCAGAAAATGAAATGGGTACATGGGACCACTTGGGCATTTCTGCAGTCGAGTTCGAAGTCCCTATATGCCCTACTTCTCGAACATAATCCCTTCGCTGACGCTTCGACATATTACCAAGGGTCCCCCCTCCGGAGATGGGTAGGACCACACGTTTGCCGCGATCTTGAGGGTCTTCTTACTTTGGTGGTGGCATAATGTTGGCCACCGAAAGCTGCATTGGTGCTTCAGGATTGCTTGCCCACCCAACAGCTTGTACAGGCTCCGGTCGTGTTGCTGGAGGAGCTCAATCTATAGTGCCTCGCCCTGAACTTCTCCCTTGGTACTCGCCCCGGAGATCCAATATAGACTTACAGTCTTTTGTGGCATGGCTTCTGTTTTCACCATGCACACAACAAAAAAGAGCCTGGCCTTGGCCAGCCGATTTTTCTTGTGGCTTCGAGGTACTAGCCTTATTACCTTGAGCCTGTTGATAGTTGAAAGGCATCTTCGGAGCAGAGGGGGCAATATTCAGTACTTCAGAGCGGAAGTGTCTCTTTCTCCTATGATCATTAGGGCAATTATCGAAGGGGGCTTGCGGAGGAATCGGAGCCTCTAGCTCCATCTTGACTTCTCGAGGGAGGGTTGACGTAGGTACCACAGTTCTTTGGAGGCATCCTTCTTCTGCCTTGGCATACTGTTCGAAGTATGCCATTAATTGCGCTACTGAAGATACTGGCTTTCGGTGAAGTTTACTCAGGAGGTCGGGATTCAAAACACCTTCACGCGCCGCATCCACCACAGATGATGTAGACAATTCTTTTATCTAGGACTTGGTGTGGGCGAAGCATGTGAAGTATTCTCGAAGGGTTTCTCCTGCCTGCTGTGTCATGTAAAAAAAGGCTTCCAATAGACATTGGGGCTACAAACGTTCCCTAGAAATTACTCACGAATTTTCTTTTCAACTGCTCCCATGACTTAATTGATCCTGGCTTTAGAGACCAGAACCAACGAAGGGCACACCTTCCAACGTGAGGGGGAAACATTTTGCCATCATATTTTGGACCCCTCCGCTGGCTTCTATTGCAAGGGCGTAAGAGCGAGAAAATTTTCCAGGATTAGACCCTCCGGTGTACTTGTGCAGCTTCGAGGCTCGGAACCTAGGATCTAAGCGCAACTTCTGCAAGTCTAGATTCAGCGGGGATTTGTTGTCGAAGGAGGCATTCTCGACATCTTCTTAGAGTTGAGGGGCTTCGGGATAATCATCGAGGCCACCATCTTGATGCACTTCCAAAGTAGGAGGGATGGCTTGAGGGCGAAGCCTGCTCGCAGCCTCCTGCTTCCATCTTGCTACTTCTGCCTGAAGCCACACTACCTGAGTAGCCGCATCTTCAAGAAGGTCTTTGCTTCCTCCGGAGGGATCCTCTGGGTCTTGAGAATTGACATAATCAGTTCGAAGGATAGACGGAGCTACCCGAGGGACTCCGGCTGCTCGAGGTCTAATGACTACGTTGGGAGTTTGGGGAACATCTGAAGGTCCTGCACTGGAGGTATGAGGGGACCTTCGGGGAAGACCGGTGGCTAGACTCCGCTTGGGAGGCATGACTTATGAAGCTAAGGTTCGAAGACTAGAGGCTTCGCTCACACCCACAAACCTAAAAACACAACTCTGCTAGGATAGTGTAGGCTCCACACACTAGGTGACTTGTGTAGGTTTCGCACTACACACTTCGTAGAAGAAGGTTTTCCCGTGAGGGCTTCGAACGTATACTCCGCACTAGAAACTAGTTCTAGGGTTCGTATACCGAAGGCATAAAGGCAGACAAAACTGACTTCGCTCAGGAAGGAAAAGAGCCCTCAAGCACAACTCTACTCAGTGCTTCGCTAGTAATTAGAGAGTTGTTGCCTAAGTTTACACAGAGCGAACACACACTGAAAAGCACACACTTCGCATGCAGAGAACACTAAAACCCTTGTCTAGAGAAGAAACAAAGCACAAACTCAGGCCAGAAAGAAACGAAGTGTAACTCAGAGAAATCAACACATGTTGTGCAAAATAGAGATACAAGTTCAAGCAACGGATGAAGAACAGAATGTAAATTTCATTGCATGAATAGGGAACACAAAAGACTCACAGGACTGAGTACATGGGTGGCAGCTAGCTTTGGAGTTCTAACAATAGCTGCTCAAAGTATCTCCTACACCTAGCTAGCCTTCACTATTTATAGGCACTATTCAGCCCTGCGAATAGACTACTTTACCCCTAGGGTTTACACTGTTTTTTCTCAGCCAGATGAGGGGGTAAATATAGTAGTCTACTTTATTTGGAGGCTTCTTTTGTCAGCTTCGCAGAGGAGACATCATCAGCTTTTGTAGAGTAGACACGATCAGCCTGCGCACATTTGGAATCTTCTGAAGCCCCCTTCGCACGCGAGGTGTGCAGTAGCTTCGGCGAGAAGCTTTGAGCCACATGGCCTTTGCTTCACCGAAGTCAGCCTTCGACATAGTGACGGTTTTGAGCCGAAGCCGTCAAAGCTCTTGAGCCTTCGCACCATCACCTCCAAAGTAGACTACCACGGTTTCGCAGCTACTCCTAGCTCGAACTCCGTTAGTCCGTGTGCCGAAGCCATGTATGGTCGAAGTACCTCAAATCAGCCATACTCTAAAGACCCACCTTCGGAATACCTTGGCCACCTTTCAAAGTCCTTCCATCCAAGGCCTCCGCATGAGGCATATCCATAAGCACCCCTTCGTAGTGTCTCAGCCCCGAGCACACTTCTACGAAGACCCTTATCCGTACCATGCCTTCGATGCACCTTGACTTCCGAGACCTTCATCAGGTGTCCCTTCGAGTGCCTCCCTCTGGAGCACACTTCGAATGCCTTTCCTCAATGCCGAGGACATCGTCCACCATACTCCGAAGTCACTCCTTTCGGAGCACACTTCGTAGTGCCTCGCCTCCGAGGACTTTGCCTTAGGGTACCTTCATCCGGAGCCACCCTCCGCACTCTCTGCCTTTGCCTGGTGCACCTTTACCCGAGGACTTACCTTGACCCACTGTAGCCTTCGTGTCCGAGCTCCCCGCTCACCTGGCATCAAGCCTCCTGCTTGACCCAGGTTCACTTGCTGCGAACTGTCCGTCGCCTCCGAAGCCACCTGCACACCACCGACAAATAGACAAGTGTTTCTAGTACCCCGGAGACCTCTCCGGTAGACAACCTTCGGTACACACTTCGGTGTACCACCCAAAGTACCGAGCCCTTTGGTACCACCAAGTCATCGTGCTCTGTCGGACCCCTTCTGACAGACACACTCCACTGCACAGTCATAGCCAACTAAAACTGCATCCTTCGGAAAACACCTCCGAACTCCTTCGGAGGGACCCCTTCGCCTACAGAAGGAAAATTTTCAATCACTCATCACAGACTTTAAACCAAGGCACATTTCAACTTGGTTTCTCAACTATTCTATAACTTCTCTCACTCACTCTCTCTACTTGATCTTTACTATTCTCATCTCAAGATCTATCAATGGTATTCGTCATCACTACATGATCTAATCGACGATGACTGACATTACTTCATGCTCCACCTGACCATGAGCTCATCGGTATTGAACTACTTCAACAAATGGTACAAAGTTATTACCATTGCTTCACCATATCATATTGTTTGCTCTCCTCCATTGTTATCACCTCTTATCTCCTTAATCATCGCCTCTCTATTTTTTATCAAGGTAGAGGCCTAACCAATGATGACCACATGGAATAAATGTCAGGACAATGACAAAAATAATAGAAAGAGCATCTCCATGACCAACATGGATCTATTCTTCTTCTTATTCATCATTGCCGTCCTCTCGTTCTCTATTATGGCTTGGGGTAGAGGCCTCACCAATGACGACCACATAGAAATCACATCGGAACGATGAAAAAAATGATGAAAAGGGAACCTACATGACCATCTCAGATCTAATTGTTAACTCATTTGAACTGAAATAAACTAAATGAAATTGTATAGAACAGATCTAAAATGAAAAAAATTGACCATTAGTAACGCGTGAAGATCTATACCCGTCACTAAAGGTGACTATTAGTGACTGGTAAAGATGTATACCCATCACTAAAAGTCACCTTTAGTGATGGGTGTGTATTCGTCACTAATGATAGGTCATTAGTGTCGTGATAAGGGTGACAGGTACGATGTCCATTACTAATGACTGTTATGACCCATCACCAATAGTCCTTTTTTAGGTAGTGAAGGTTTAGATCTCTAATCTAATTAGTAAGAAGCAGCAATACACGTGCGTGCCTGCTCTCCTATTTATATAGTGCCGAGGCCCTAGGCCTTAATCCGTATTAAAGCACAATAGATTTAATATGTTTTGACTAGACCGAAACTTTTGGTTCAGAACCGGAACTTCTAGTTTGACCCTTCTATATCGAATTAATTCTTCACCGGAACTTCCAGTTTAAACCTTATGTATCCGAATGAATTCGACCCGAAACTTTTGGTTCACAACCAAAACTTTCGGTTCATCCAGAAATTGAATTCCTTAGTCTGGCCCGGAACTTTGGAACTTCCACTTCACAACCGGAACTTCCGGTTACCCCATAAGTCTCTTGAGCACAATTTGATCACCACAACCGCTGGGGTGGGCGGGTGGCATGATGTCGAGGCCGCCAAATGGTGTAGGGTCGGGCGACAATGCGAGTCTGCGGCCACCAGCTAGCATGGTCCCTAACGAGCGATGCGACACTGAGGACATCATCTAGCATGGGGTTGGGTGGGTGGCGCGAGGCCATGGCTAGGGTTGGAAGAGTGGGAGCGGTAGGGCAGGATGGGGCTTGGTGTTGGTGGATAAGGCAGGTAGAGTAGGAATGACGAGGCGAGGTGGGGCTTGGCGCCGACGAGGTGAAAGTGCATCTTGATGCATTTGGGCTCCTAATTTGTTTATTGTATTAATGACAATAGTAATTAAATACTACCGAAAGTGTTGCTAAGATGAATGCAAATATCAAAAATTAAAAGTGACATTGAAGCTTATTCAAAACTAAAGAAATCAGCTTATTTTTGGAATTTTTTATATGTTGTTTTTTGTTTTCTAAAAAAGTTAAATTGTTTGAGTTCTAGCCGGACTGTCCAAAAACATCCTTTGTTGGAATTTATTTACATGTCGAACTATCTAGGTTTGATCGAGACAATCTGAAAACATGCTTTTGTTTAATTTGTTTTTCAAATCAGATTGTCTGGATTCTGAGCGGACTATCCGGACACATGTTTATGTTTGGATTTTATTTGAAGCCCGGAACATCTAGACATGTCTAGATGGTCCGAAAACTTGTTTCTGTTAAATTTATTTTTAAAGCCGAAATATCTGAATTTCTAGTTAGATGATCTAAAAATTACTCTCTATTTGATTTTTATTCCATGACTTGGAGCGTCTGAAGTTTGGTCGGACTGTCCAAAAACACTTTTCTATTGGGATTTTTTTGGCATGGAATATCCAGACTCAAGCTAGATTGTGTGAAACATCTGTTCAATTTCTATTTTATTTGGCTTGGATCATCCGGTTAAGCTCGGTCTGTTCGAATGAAAAGTGTGTGATTTTTTTTGCATTAATGAACAGATTTGGGCCAAGGGTGTAAATACCCTTCCTCCCCATAATAAGTGGAACATGATTGCAAACTCTAGCAACCATGCCATATTTTCTCTCCTTCCTTGACCGTTGATTCTTGTTTTGGATCTTGACGGAAAAATAGGGATTTCTCCACACAATCTTCTCGTGTTCTCATTTGATCAATCTCTTAGGAGTTGTGTGGGTATGTGTGTTGTTGTTCCTCATTGTTCCTTGAGCACACGATATCGGATCACATCAATGGGTCTATTATTCTTAGATATCGAGATCTCCTAGATAATTAGGTGTCGATCCCCAAGCACCCAAGGATTATGAGTGACCGAACAAGTTTGTACAAGGCCTTGCCTCAGCTTCAAAGAGGTAACATAGTGGAAAGCTAAGGGTTGTAGCAGTGAGCGCTTGGTGAGGATTAGGATTGATACAAACCCAGCCCCTTGGGATTTCCTCAACAGAGACGTTGGATCGGAGACTCCGAACATAACGAAAAAAATCAGTGTATCTATCATTGTTCTTGCTAGTTGTATTTACTATTGATATATTTGTTATGTAGTATGTTAATTGAATTCATTCTTGTTAAGTTCTTTGATTTGTTAGTTTTCCACATTATTAATTGTTTCAGATCTGTTATTTCTAGATCATTTAGTTATACTTGGATAGTTTATACCTCAGATAATTTTCATTTTCATTCGGCTCCTAGAGTATCCGACTAAGTCTGGATAGTCTGAGTCCTAGAGGGTGAACTAACTAGTTTTTGTCGATAATTTCAGATTACCTATTCACCCCCTATAGACAAACTTTCACGAGGGCCATTCTCAAGAGAGAGGGAAGGAGAGTACAATCTAGTAAGAATATGGGTAGTTTAATACACTTCTCAAAGCATATCAAATGAGTATAAATAATTAGGCCAAAATCCTTAACATGACTTTTAATCCAGATAACCCAAATAAGATTTATCTTTATTATCCAAATTCGAATCCTATCCGTCGATACCAATGATGTCATATATGTTTCCATATCCAAATTTTTTTCTAAATCTGAATAAAAAATCCGGATCCAAATCCAATTTTTTCTAATATGGTCGGAAACTATCCGAATCACTTTCATTCCTAATCTACATAACTGTCTTTTGTTTTAAAAACAGAGGGAAACTAAATGGCGTGTCGTCCACGGGAATTGAGTCGAGAATGTCACATAAGCCCTTATACATTTGAGAGTAAACTGCATGCGGTGATGACAAAAGACAGGTCACATGACAACCGACTCCCTACTTATTGCTGCTTTTGTCCTTTTTAATTGATTGATAGTTTATAGTAATCAAATCAGTAACCGTCAAATCAAATTGATGCCAAATGGTAACCAAACGGAAACCAACTGTTTGTCTATTGCTGATAACTGTCCATACTAATTTGGCAAACTTGTTTTTATTGAGAAATATTAATGAACCTCAACACCCTCCTAACTTCCTCTTCCTTATTTTTCTCATGCATGTGACAAAAGTTAACAAAATTATGTTTACCAATGTAATAACTATTAGATTTAGCTAACTATCAATCGATCAATGCTTAGTAACCATTGTGCTAAACACTAAACCATACCAATAATAATAATAAGAGAATATTTCTCACATGCCACAAAATGAAGGGGGCAAACTTCACTTTGCCTTAAAGTTAAGTGGTTTTACTGAAATACTGTAAATTTGAGTTTCATGTTCTTTTGTTTGCCTCAATCCTATGTGTAATGACAAATTTGTTTTTATCTCCAATATTTTCTTCTTAGTATCTATGTTTATTTTCTCCTCTCCATCCCCTTCACTATTAGCCATTATCGTTCTATTGATGCTAGAAATTGGTCAAGGCCCAAGCCCAGTAAGGACCTGGCATGGTCAGCAGAAGTGAAAAAAGTCCGGTCAAAGTTGGTCAAAAGAGTCCATCTTTTGTATGCGATCAGATAGAGGAATCGATAAAAATGAAGATAGACATCCAAACAGATTGGTTACAATTGTAGTGGACAACAAGTATTTAGACTATAAATATGTATCCAATAGGTAGATTAAGAACACAACTACTACAACCACGAAACTACTCTCGGCGTATCGCCATCCTTGTTAATTCAAGGTTAACTCCTGTGGGACTTGGCACTCGGAGCTGGACTGCATCGTCTCGATCTCCGGCAAAGCGGTGAATCCCGCCACCCCATTGATCATATCTACTTAGCTAGCATCGTCCAAGGCTGCATCGCTTCGATTCTTGTGATGCCTATTCGGTCAATATAATCATTGGTTTATCTTGGTGTATCATCTAGGTTTAAGGCTACATCATTACAATCTCTTAAATCGAAGTAGATCCGGTATATTAGTTCAAGACTTCATCGGTTAAGTTCGACATCTTGGTCTATTGTATCTGGTTTATGATGTATATCATTCATGTAGACAAAGTGTGTCCGATACATTGAAAGATTGTTAAGTTATTCGTGATTTAGTAACTATCTTGGATAGGTTCGATCTTGCTGTCATGGTGATTTAATAGTATGGATGCATTATTTGGTGTGCTAAGATTAGATTCTATAAGAGTACAAGCCGATAGATTACCTTTTAATTACACGTTACATATCTTTGGCATCGGGGATTACCGATAGGCTCGAGCATAAAGTGCACTTCCTTCCCTGCCTTCGGTCCAATGGTGCGGGCATTGTGTCTCGGTTGATCACCTAGTCATTCCTGATGGCCCTTCACCGATACTCGCGTATCAGCATATATCATGTCCATCGAGTCAACGGCCGATCGACGTTGCTACTAACTATTTTGTTGTACCTTATTAGTTGTAGAGTCAAACTGATTGGCACACTTAGAACCCCAGGAATTTAGGACTTGCACTTTAGTAAAGTAGATCTCCCAGGCCACGCGTGTGACCAAAAACGATACCAACTCACTTTTTGGCACACCAGGTGGGACCACCTTTAGATGACTCAACCATGGCAGGTGAACTAAACAATAGTAACATCATCCTGATGAGCAGAGGGCAAAGGTACATGAGCACGTAGATAACTACCAGATATTGTGCCTCGAATCCTTCGCCGTGACCTGATATGGCCCCGTCTAGGGAAATCAATTGTCGAATCTGACCCTGAGTAGAGAGATTGTCCAATGGACTGAAAGCCTTTGGATCAGTTTTCAAGAAGCCATCGACAATGCTCTCCACAATGCCCTCACCAATTAGTCCGAGGTATTGGTAAACACCTTTCATGGGCTGATCAAGAGGATTGTTGATGACACAATAGCTCACGATTCAATCATCCCCGCATACTACAGAATTGGCAACACACTTGGCTGGCGTCACTGCCACAAGGGCCGATGAGGCAGGAACCGTCGAACATATCATTCGGTCCCGAAAGAAGCAACACAGTCCAACCACCTACTCCTCCATTTCAAGGGGTAGGAAGACATGACCCTCTACATGGTGCATATGGCCTCGAGAGTGGCATACCGGCGCCTAAACCCACGACCACTCCACAAGGGCCAGTGGGGCAAGAACTAGTTCGAGTTGCGTATGGCGTCGCAAGGAATGTGTCGCCCGATCTCGTGCAGCCAAGGGGGCACCCAATGGTATCCCTCCTTGGTACCATCAGACTACTTATTACAAGATATTATCGCTTGTTAATGAAGAGCAATACAAGTATAGTGCTATTCGTTTAGGCTAGTACTCGCAAGCCCTGGCATCCGACCAGTGCCCTGTGTCAAGGCAACAAGAGGAAGATTGGGTAAATCAGGTCACTGAAGTCATTCGAGATCAGTTTGGCCTTAAACCCAAGGACGAGACATAAATGTATCAGCGGCCCTACCTAGAGTGGTTCGATAGGGTGCTACTGCCGAGCTGATATAAAGTGCTTGATTTCACCAAATTTTTAGGGCAAGACTCGGTCTCCATGATCGAGCACATAAGCCATTTCCTCGCCCAGTGTGGAGAGGCATTGGCCGATGAAGCACTAAAGGTCTGGTTTTTTCCACTCTCATTGTCGGGATTAGCGTTTGTGTGGTTCTCATCATTGACAGTGAATTCTATTAGAGGATGGGCAAATTTAGAGAAGACGTTCCACAAATATTTCTTCACTGACATGCATGAGATTAAACTCATCGATCTGACGATAGTGCAACAGAAGATGGAAGAGTTAGTACATGATTACGTTCAGAGATTCCAAGACGTGCATAGCAGGTGCTACAGTTTGAGCCTCAATGACACTCAACTAGTAGAATTAGCATTCCAAGGACTTCTGAACCCCATAAAAGAGATATTTTCATTACAAGAGTTCAAGAGCCTCTCACACCTGGTACAGAGTGTATCAGCACACGATAGATGATTCCAAGAAACAAGGAGGGAGAAATATCAAAAGAAGGTCGCATATGCCTAGGCTTACCCTTCGAATTCCAACGAACAAAGTGAGACTAATGCAGAAGTCGGCTTAGCTGAATGGTCCAGGAACAAGAAGATGGTCGCATGCCCCTAGGTGAAGGCATCCGGTGAGGAGGAGAAATACGACTTCGACATCAATAAAGCCGATAGGATATTTAACCTATTAGTCAAGGAGAAACAGATCCAGCTGTCGCCCAACCACGTGATATCATCTATTGATGAGGTGAAGAAGAGAAAGTATTGCAAGTGGCACAACTCTCCGTCACACCACACCAACTAATGCAAAGTATTTAGGAAATAGATCCAATTGGTTGTGGAGCAAGGCTGGATTAATGTAACGCCTAGATTTAATAAAACCTGACTTTGTTGAAATTCCATAGAAAATCAATAAAACAAGACGTTCATCACACGACCGTGTACAATACGCCAAGCATTCATGGTTCATAGACCATATTATTACAAAAGTGTTAAATCAAAGAGAAACTAATAAAATAAATGTCCTAGATGAACACCTCCTTCTAGTCTTGCCTTGACTGGGTCGCTACTCCAGACCTTCATCCTCCTCATAGTAGACGACCTCTGGTGGTGTAAGTCAATGGGGGTGAGTACAATCGTACTCAACAAGCCACCGAATATAAGTATAATGTAGAGTAAAAACAAGGAAGGTAGTGGCTACTTTTGCGAAAAAGCATATTTGTAAAGATTTTAATGTAAGCTGATTATTTAGTACATAAAACGAGAAACCAAGGGTTGGTTTCAAAGTCTGTGATGAGTGATTGACAAATTTTATCCTCTGATTCAAAGGGGTCCATCCGAAGGGGTTCGGAGGTTGTTTCACCGAAGGGTTCGGTTGCTGCGGCTGTTGCAGCAGAGTGTGACTGTCGAAGGGGTCTGACAGTACACGATGTCTTGGTCATACCGAAGGTTTCGGTACTTTGGGGCGGTACACCGGAGTGTGTACTAGAGGTTGTTTACTCAGAGAGGTCTTCGGGGTACTGGATACACTTGTCTGTTTGTCTGTGGTGTGCAGGTGACTTCGGAGGCGACAGACGGTTCGCAACAAGTGAATCTAGGTCAAGCGGGAGGCTTGATGCCAAGCGAGCGGGTAGCTCGGTCATGAAGGCTGCGGTGGGTCAAGGTCGGTCCTCGGGTCAAGGTGCGCCAGGCGAAAACAGAGAGTGCGGAGTGTGGCTCTGGCTAAAGGTAACCCGAGACGAAGTCCTTGAAGGTGAGGCACTTTGAAGGGTACTCTGAAAGGAGTGACTTTGGAGTATGGCGGACAAAGTCCTCAGCGATGAGGCAAGGTGTTCGAAGTGTGCTCTGAAAGGAGGCACTCGAAGGTTCACCCGATGAAGGTCTCAGAAGTCTAGGTGCATTGAAGGCATAGTCCGGGTGAGGTTCATCAAGGAGTGTGCTCGGGGAGAGAGACTGTGACGAAGTGCTCATGGAATGCTTCATGCGGAGGCCTTGGACAAAGGAGGGACTTCGAAGGGTGGTGCTCCGAAGGTGGGGCTTTGGAGTGTGTTTGTCTTGAAGTACTTCGGCCATGCATGGCTTCGTTACACGGACTGACGGAGTTCAAGCTGGGAGTAGCTGCGAAGCCGTGGTGGTCCACTCCGGAGGAGATGAAGCGAAGGCTCAAGGGCTTTGACGGCTTTGGCTCAAAACTGTCACTGTATCGAAGGCTGACTTCGGTGAAGCGATGGCCGTCAGGCTCAAGGCTTCTCACCGAAGCTACCGCACCCCTCGCGTGTGAAGGAGGGTTACAGAAGAATCCAAAACTGCAAAGGTTGATCGTGTCTGCTATGCAAAAGCTGATGTTGTCTCCTCTGCGATGCTGACAAAAGAAGCCTCCAAATAAAGTATACTACCCTTTGTACCCCCCTGTTCTAATGAGACAAAGACAGTGTAAACCCTAGGGGTAAAGTAGTCTATTCACAGGGCTTAATAGTGCCTATAAATAGTGGAGGCTAGCTAGGCAACAACAACACTTTGAGCAGCCATTGTAGAACTCATGTTCTAGCCGCCACACTCTCTTGTATTTAGATCTGTGAGTTCATTTTGTGTTCCCTGTTCAGGAAATGAAACTTTGATTCCATGTTCATTCTCTACTTGAACTTGTATGTCTTTTCTGCACTGAGTGTTTTGTTTTTGCTATGCTCCACTTCTTCATGGTTTGGAATTTTTGTCTGGGGCGTTTTTGGAGAAGTGTGATAGAGATCAGTGCGTGTGTAGTGTGTTTTTTAGTGTTCGTTCGCTCTGTGTAAACTGGACTCTAGTCCTCTCAAATTACTAGCGAAGCACTATTCTTGGCTTAACTCGAAGCCTATTTTCTTCCCCATCGGAGTCCTCAGCACAGTGTGTTCAGCGTTCGTTCCGACCTTCAAAATATGAAGCCTAGTACCAGTTGCTATTGCAGTGTATCTGGTAGAAGTCCTCAAAGGGAAGTCTTCTCTTGCGAAGGATGAAGTGCGAAGTCTGCTCAAAGGCACCCAGTGTGCGGAGCCTGTACTGACTTAGCAGAGGTGAGTTTTTCGGAGTTGTGGGTGGAGCGAAGTCTTCTTGACTTCGAACTTTTGTTCCTTGCGAAGCCTGGTTTGGGAGCTGTGATATACCTCCGAATCAGAACTTCGAAGGGCGTGTTTGAAGCCTGTTCCGCAGAAGACAGAATTAAAACAGAAGGCTATTTTTAGCCTGAAATTTTAAAAGCTCCCATTCACCCCCTCTGGTCGTCATTTCTGGTCCAACAGAAAATTAAACATGTGTAATACATCATCATCTAACTCGAGGGGTACAGTCATTCCACCCTCGCTCAACAGTCCTTACATGCCATAAATCACACGATCATTCCAACAATAATAAACTAACTACGAGAAGTCATGCAACCCGCCCTTGACTGTGGGCACGGCTTTTCGAAAAGATTATACTCTGATCAGAGGTGTACTACTATACCCACAAGGCACTCATTTCCCGCACACCTCAGTGTGTTAAATGACCCATGTCATGAGAAACTCATGCCAAAATCTTTAGCATAGAATGCACCAATTTGATAACACTGTCTTATAGGTTTCATATGGTGGCCCAGTCACTTCGGGTCAACACCATACCCCCCTTGAGCCTCGTCGGTACAAGTCACCCGCAGGTTGCCCCTTGCCCCCTCCACTATGGTGCTTCAAGTTAGTACGATCCATACCTCCAGTTAGGACTTACCCACTAGACTTGCGGTTAGTACGAGTTTGTTTTGCAATAGATCCCGCAGACCGGTGCTTATAGTGCCCTGGGTGCGACCAACCAATGCCCTAGCTTGCACCCGGAACCCACGATGCTTATACCATAGCCAACTCCAACAGAAAACCAGAGACGAGAATAATGGGGGAAACATATAGTAGAATCCAACTATCTACGACTCGTTCTTTTATGCTATAGCAGTTGTGTCGATACATTGGACACTAGTTAATATAATATTTAAAAAGTGACAAGGAGTTTAGGCTCAATAAGCATGGCTTGGGTTTACACACAAGGACGGGGATCTAATAAATATAATTTAGGGATTGTGATTAGACTAATGCAATATTTAATTCCTATGAGTTATATCGGTAATTATGAAAAACTGGGCTCAAATATGATCAACTTGGGGTTTGTGACTTGCCTTGATCCGCAAACGCTGAGGGTGGAACCTCGGGGTAAAACTTTGGATCCTCGATGACGTTGTAGTCTTTTGGTACAAAAAGTAAACACGATATTCAACAAACAATCCAAAAATCACCAAAACAAGCATACATGTTTTTGTTGGATTAAATAAAGGAAATAAAACCTTAAATCCTTTGAAATTATTGCCTAAGTATTTAAGGTTAGTTTTTAAGGGGTTCTTGAATTTTATAATTTGGAATAAGTATTCACCCTAAGGGTTTTTTATTGGATTAAAATAGTGAAATGAAGTTATTATTTTTCTGAAATTATTATTTGCATTTTTAGGATATTTTCAGAGAGTTCTGAATTTTTAATATATATGAAATAAACATTTATCCTAAAAGGATTTTTGAATTATTATTTAATAAGAATAAAATGGGCAAAATAACCATACTGTTTTTATTGCATAAATTTGTAGAGAATGAAAAGACAAATTTTCCAGAATTTGAATGGTGAAATTTAGAGTCAAATTGAGCAAGATATGAATTTTTAAAGTTCAAACTATTTTCTGGATTTTTATTTTAAACAGAAAAGGGTCCTGGTCAACGGTAGACCGAGCCCACCGTGCGCGGGGCTACTATTCGCATGGACCCGATCGGCGTGAGCCATTCGATCTAGATCCGAGGGCTGGTGGCGGGGCGGGAGGTGTTAAGTGGATCTAGACAGCCAGATCACCCCATACCCCTCCGCCGGAACGAGCGGATGGGATTAAATCACTGAGTGATTTAATGTCGCCCGTTCAGTCCGGATCGAATGGTCGAGGCACCGTCCGACACGCGCGTGGCACAGGGGAAGCCGAGGGCTTTGTCCCCAGTGCCGGCCGAGCGACGGCGAGCGATGCACGGCGGTAGCGATGGCCTAAGGCCATAGATACCGGCCAAAATAGAGAGAGGGGAGGATGGGGAGCATGGCCATACCATAGACGGCGACGACGAGGGACTAACGGAGACCGGCGACGTGGAGAGGCGGTGTGACTTCTCGAGTTGGCGGTGTTGACGGTGATCCGGTGGCAAGGAACTAGAATGGAGGCGAGGCCGAGGATGCCCGGGCGACGATGGTTCCGGGGATGTCGACGGCGAGGGTGGCGGCGTCCTATGGCATCGGTGAGGGGTTGCCAGAGGAGAAATAGGGGGAAATGGGTTTTGATGTCGCAATGTGTCGGGTGAGCACGGCTTGGGTTAAAACAAAGTGGGCGGTGTGTGGCGACGTCGAGGGTTCTTATAGGGTCGTCGGCAACGTGAGTATGGCAGGGCAAAAGGAGGAAACCCGAGGGGATTCCATCTTGGCACCGGCGAGCTTCTAAACGTGCGGATACTTGCTATATGTTGCGAAAAACGTGTGGTTTCATGGGGAAAGGGTCCACCGGCGATTGGGGAAGGAGATCTCGGGTCCAATTTGGCGAAACAGGGCGGCCGGTGGTGGATTTTTGGAAGGGATCCCTCCAGTGATGGAAAGAGGATCCCTTCCCATCAGGGAAGACGATCCTGACAGGTGGCCCCCACCTGTCAGCGATCGAGCGCGGGGCAATAGCACCGATTGGCCGGCCTGAGAGGACAGCGGCTGAGGGGCACGTGTGTGCGACTGACAAGAAGGGCCGGCCGGGTGTGGGCGGGAAAGAGAGGAAGCGGGCGGCGCCGACAGGGAGGCCCCACCTATCAGTGGCCCGGGGATTGGATTGGGCCGAGCTGAGGGCGAATTGGAGGTTGCGGCCCAGTAAGATTTTAAATGCATTTCCGATTTAAATTAATTCTAAAAATTCATATATTCCTTTAGAGCTTGAAATACTATTGCTAAAATTTTGTAAAAATTCCTAAAAATATTTCTTGGCTTATAGATTCCATCATAAATTTATTAGCTTTAAACTTGAATTATTTCTCCATGTTTTGCTTTATTTGGGTCCTTTTATCCTTTTTCCCTATTAAAATAATCCTTTTTATTTCAGAAATTTTATTTCACTCATTTTTATTTTATTTTTAAATTTGGGATGTTACAATCCTATCCCCCTTACAAAGAATCTCGTCCTCGAGATTCGAAGCGAACTTTGGGAAACTAAAGGGACGGGGGTTCTGCTGGTGCTCCGGAATGGGAGAAGATGGTGCGTCAGAAACAAGCCGAGCATTCTCCGGAACTGAGTTGATTGAGGCCATACTAAAAATGCCTTCTGACATACCTTGGACTTCTTTAGCGGTGATGTGGTGAACTTGAGTACGACCCACCGGGCTTGGAACAGAGGGTGGTGGCTGCTTGGGGTAAGGGCACATATTGGAGAAGTGTCCTGCCTGGCGACAATTGAAGCATATTATGGGATTACCATTCCTATCCCTCTTGGCTCTGGTAGCTTGCACTGGAGTTCTTCTGGCTAGAGGTGCTTGGGGTCGGATGCCTGAACTTGGCCCTCCAAGGACATTCCGTGGCTCGACAGGGGTTGGGGCTTGAGGGGGATCACAAAGTGGGGTTTCTACGCCATTCCTTGGTGCTGACGGAAAGCGATCATTCTCTTCTTCTTCAGGTCCACCTTGTTTTGTTCGGTCTCCTGAATGATTGCTTTATTCACCAATTTCTGAAAATTAGCAAAGTCTTCAGAGACCAACTGAAGTGATAGTTCATCCTTTAGCCCCCGAAGAAACTTGGACTAGCAGGCGGCGTCCGTGCGCACTTCCTTAGGTGCATATCAGGCCAACCGGTTGAATTCATGAAGGTATTCAGCGACAGTCCTACCCCCTTGATGCAAGTCACGGAACTCCTGCTGCTCTGGGCTATCATGCCATCCGGGACATGGGCGGCGCGAAAGGCGGTGGTGAACACAGCCCATGAAATTTCATAGCCCTCGGGCTGAGTCTCACAGAAATTATCCCACCAGTCCACAACGGGTCCTTGGAGTTGGTGAGCGGCAAATGCTACTCGCTCCTGCTCGGAACAAGGCAGAAGGTATAGCTTTTTTGCCGATGGTTCTTAGCCAGTCACCCGCCTCCATCGGGTTGGTGGTGCTGGAGAATATTGGGGGCCAAACACGCAGAAACTCAGAGAGTTGAGAAACTGGTGCCGGTGCATGGATGGCTGGTCGGAGGGGAGGCTTAGGTTGCTGCTGCTGGAGACCGAACAACTGCTCCTGCTATTCTTGCAACTAGTTTTGTTGCTGCTGCATCTAGGTAAGCAGTGTGGCGATAAGTTGGTTTTGTTTGGCAATCATCTCAGCCAGGGTGGGATGATTGGCGACGGGGGCCTGCTGTTGGCCGGTTGCTCCCCACTGAGGCAAAGTACCGGAGTCACTTCCGTTGCGCGGGGCATCCAATCCTTGGTCGTTGGCTATCCTGAAGTTGAGGGGTTTTCAAAAGAAGATGAAAATTTTTAAGGGGAATTATTACTAATTTTATTTCTCAAAATAAAAGTTTCGACCTAGATGCTTACATCTTTATTCTTAAACTCTTATTAAATCCTCACTCATGCCTTATATCCAACGTGAGCGGCACTACAAGCATAACAAAATAAAAACAATCAATCGTGAACTAGCGTCAAAAATAGCTCTGGGGAGGGCTTGATCGTTGGCTCGGCGGGGACGGTCAGTGCAAGAGTGGTGGAGCTAGAGGGCCTAGCGGAAGAGGCGCTGCGCGAGATCCTCTTGGGCCTGGCTGAGGGGGTCCTAAGTGTCTTCTATTTGCGTGATGGAAGGGGAGCGACCTCCTCAAGATCCTTCTGCAGCTCCCCGATCTGACGCCGCAACTCTGCTGCCTCGGTGGCCAAGTGGCACCCCTGCTGGACCTAGCGACGAAGATCCCCTTTCTCGTGGTTCAGTTTCTCTGACATGTGGAGGTAGTAGTCGATGGTGTCATGCTGGCTGTCAGCATTGAGTACTACCTCCGTGTGAAGATCGTCCATCGCCTCGAGCAGATGCATGGTGCGGGCGATGGCGGAGTTGCGTTGGGAGAAGGTGCTGACGTAGACACTGCGATGACTCCCCGAGGTGCGCATGGGCATGAAGCGGTAGGTGGTGTCGTGGAGCTGTCCATCATAGACCATCCGAAGCTCGGAGAGGGCCTGAAGTGCGGCGCGCTGGCTGGCCACCAAGAAAGTAGGTCCTCCGACTCCGTGAGTGTAGAAGGCTGGCTACGTGCTGGAGGGGAGGATGACGATGGTGACCTCGCAGTAGCGCTCGTTCACATCGGGAAAGATCCCATGGAACGTAGGCTCATGCTCAAACCCGAGGAAGTCCACGAGCATGCGGAGCTCACGAACGAAGCCACCCTCATCACGAAGAGAACCTCTCATGGTGTGAATCAGCATCTACAAAAATAGAGAATTTTTGTTAAATATTTTGGAAGACGAGATAGTAAGTAGTTTGTAAAAATATGGTTAATATAAATCCTAGGGTCAGATCTGTTTGGATACCTACAGTCAAGTCGGCTCTGATACCATCTTGTATCACCCAGATTTAATAAAACCTGGACTTTATTGAAATTCCATAGAAAATCAATAAAAACAAGGCGCTCATCACACGACCGCGTACAATACGCCAAGCATTCATGGTTCGTAGACCATATTATTACAAAAGTGTTAAATCAAAGAGAAACTAATAAAATAAATGTCCTAGATGAACGCCTCCTTCCAGTCTCGCCTTGACTAGGTCGCTACTCCAGACCTTCATCCTCCTCGTAGTAGACGACCTCTGGTGGTGTAAGTCAATGGGGGTGAGTACAATCATACTCAACAAGCCACCGAATGCAAGTATAATGCAGAGTAATAACAAGGAAGGTAGTGGCTACTTTTGCGGAAAAGCATATTTGTAAAGCATTTAATGTAAGCAGATTATTTAGTAAGGAAAATTAAACATGTGTAATGCATCATCATCTAACTCGAGGGGTACAGTCAGCCCACCATCGCTCAACAGTCCTTACATGCCATAAATCACATGATCATTCCAACAATAATAAACTAACTACGAGAAGTGACGCAACCCGCCCTTGACCGTGGGCACTTTGGGCCAACACCATGCCCCCCTTGAGCCTCGTCGGTATAAGTCACCCGCAGGTTGCCCCTTGCCCCCTCCACTACGGTGCTTCAAGTTGGTACGATCCATACCTCCAGTTAGGACTTACCCACTAGACTTGTGGTTAGTACGAGTTTGTTTTGCAATAGATCCCACAGACCAGTCCTTATAGTGCCCCGGGTGCGACCAACCAATGCCCTAGCTTGCACCCAGAACCCACCATGCTTATACCATAGCCAACTCCAACAGAAAACCAGAGACGAGGATAACGGGGTAAACATATAGTACAATCCAACTATGTACGACTTGTTCTTTTATGCTATATCAGTTGTGTCGATACATTAGACACGAGCTAATATAATATTTAAAAAGTGACAAGGAGTTTAGGCTCAATAAGCATGGCTTGGGTTTACACACAAGGACGGGGATCTAATAAATATAATTTAGGTTTGTGATTAGACTAATACAATATTTAATTCCTATGAGTTATAGCGGTAATTGTTGGGGGAAAATACTTCACTTTCAGGACTTAGAGATTAACAGTTCAAGATAACTTATCAGCTTCGGAGCTGATAAGCTTATGCCCGAAGGTGGTGGAGTCATTAAGCCGTAGGGTGCTTCGACTTACAATCCGAAGGAACTCCCCGCAGGATATGAAGCTTCGGTGCAAAACTGCAAGGTTGATAATATGTTCTTCTTATCTACTTACTCCGGGTAAATTTTACCATTTTAACCCTGTTCAGGGTACCGAATAATTTCCACTATGTCGGTTGTAATTGAGGGGTAAATAGGTCTTTTCCTTAGACTTTTTGCCTATAAATACCCTCCTTCTTACCCTGTAATAGGCATCGAATACTCAGCTATTCAATACACATATTCGGACTACTTAAGCTATTATCCAATCCGGAGGCTTGAGATAGTTCTTAACACGAATTCACTATTTGTTAGTTCTTAATCTTAGAGAACCTGTTAGCATAATCTTTTACGCCAACAGTTGGCGCCGTCCGTGGGGACCCTAGTTCTAAAAGCTAGTTCCCTGCTGCTGACTACACTTTGAAGAGCACTTGCGGAGGGAGCTTCGGAGTCTCAAGATTCCGCGCACCCTTCGGTAAGGGGCTTCTTAGTGCGGTTCGAAGGCCTTTCCTCGCCTTCCCGAACCAATCAAAGTCCTTGCTCTTCGGACCTCTTTTTCATTATCTATGCCTCCCAAGCGGAGCCTAGCCTCGGATCCTCCCCAAAGGTCCCCTCGGACCAATGGAGCAGGACCATCAGCTGTTCCGACAACCCCCAAAGGCATCACCGGGCATCGAGTACCCAGAGGCCCTCGAGCCGCTCCTACGGTGCTCCAAACCGATTATTCTAGTTCCCGAGATCCAGAGCTCCCCTCCGATGGAGACGAAGACCTCCCTGAGGACGAGGCTACTGAGGTAGCGCGACTTCAGGAGGAAGTGGCTAGGTGGAGGCAAGAAGCTGTTGATCGCCTCCACTCCCAAGCTTCCACCCAAGATCTAGAAGGACCTCAAGACGGTGGTGCTCGCAACCTTCCCGAAGCTTTCCAAGTCCCGGAGGAGGCCGAGAACACATCTTTCGATGACGAGTCTCCGCTACATTTGGACTTTCAAATGGTGCCCTTCGACCCCAGGTTCAAAGCCTCGAAGCTGCACAAGTATTCTGGTGGGTCTGACCCCAGAGAATTTGCTCGTTCATATGCCCTGGCCATAGAAGCAAGCGGAGGGGTGCGTAACACAATGGAAAAGTGTTTTCCCCTCGCTCTCGAAGATGTGGCTCTCCGATGGTTCTGGTCTTTGAAGCCAGGATCGATCAAATCCTAGGAGCAGTTGAAAAGGAAGTTTGTAAGCAACTTCCAAGGTACCTTTGTGGCTCCGATGTCAACGGGGAGCTTATTTCAGGTGAAACAACGAGCAGGGGAGACGCTTCGGGAATACTTCACGCGCTTCACCCACACCAAATCGCAGATCAAGGGCTTGACTACCTCTTCAGTAGTCAACACCGCCCGCGAAGGGGTGTTGAACACAGATCTCCTCAGCAAGCTTCATCGGAAGCTAGTGTCATCATGGCGCAGCTGATGGCATACTTCGAACAGTATGCCAAGGCGGAGGAAGGTTGTCTCCGACGAGCCGCAACACCTGCACTAGCCCTTCAGGAAGTGAAGACGGAGCCCGAAGCCTCAATTTCTCTGCAACGCCCTCAAGACAATCGCTTCAACGATCACAGGCGGGGAAAGAAGCACTTCCGTTCGGAGGTGTTGAACATAGCACCCTCTGCTCCGAAGGCACCTGCCAACTTTCAGCAGACGCAAGGCTTCAAGGCTGGAGCACCGAAGCCCCAAGAAAGAATACATGGCAGGCGTCAGAGCTTTTTCTGTTGCATGCATGGCGACAATAAAAGCCATGACACGAAGGATTGCAAGGCGGTATTTACCCTTCGGGGTGAATACCTAGGACGAAGTACCGGGCAAGGTACTTCGGATCAAACCCCTCCAGTGGCACGGTCAGAGCCTGTGCAAATTGTGGCCCGATCCGGTGTCCCCGAAGCCCCCATGCAGCTGCCGGTGGCCAACATTATGCCACCACCAAAGCAGGAAGACCCCCAAGACCACGGAAAGCGAGTGGTCCTGCCCATCTCCGAAGGGGGACCCTCGATAACATGTCCAAAAGGCAGCGGCGAGAGTACGTCCACGAAGTAGGACACATAGGGACCTCACATTCCACGGAGGGAATGCCCGAATGGTCTAATGTACCTATTTCCTTCACTGCCAATGATGCCGCGGGGGTGAAGTTCCCCCATGCTAACCCCTTGGTCATTTCAGCAGATATAGCTGGGGTGGAAGTTCGAAGGATCCTGGTGGACGGCGGAAGCTCCGCAGACATACTTTTTGTCTAGGAATTTGATCAAATGTGCATACCTCAGAGGCATTTACTTCGGCGGCCCGGCCACTTCAAGGTTTTGCAGGTCCGCCTCTCGATTCCCTCGGCCAAATAGGCCTCGAGGTTGCTTTCGGAGAGGGGCCCTTGGCTAGGGTGGAAGAGGTGATCTTCAACGTTGTCGACGCCCCATATGCCTACAACGCAATTTTCGGACGGGGGATGCTGAACCAGTTTGGGGCTATAGCACATCACAACTATCTATATCTCAAGATGCCCACGCAAGGTGGAGTTCTTACTATTTTAGGAGACCAAGCTGTAGCCCGAAGAATGGAGTATGGTCACGGCTAACCGTTGGACCCTCGGCAAGTACATAGTGTGACGGAGCACATCGAGGAGGTTACGGAGTCTTCGAACTATTCGAAGGGCCTTTCCCTCAAGCCAAGCCCAGAAGGTGATGTCGTGACAAAAATAATTTCAAAGGATGGCAAAGAATACCCAATACAGTTCGGCAAGGGGCTATCTCCGGAGATAGCTGCCTTGTTGGAAGAAGTAGTCAAGCAAAATTTGGACATCTTTGCCTAGACTGACAAAGACATCACCGGGGTTGACCGGAGTATCATCGAGCATAGCATGCTCGTCAACCCGAAGGCTAGGCCGGTATGCCAGGGGCTCCATAAGCTGTCTGCGGAAAGGTCAGACCTCGCTACGATCGAAGTAGAAAAATTGTTAAGGGCTGGCATCATCAGGGAAGTAGCCCACACGGAGTGGTTGGCTAACCCTGTTTTTGTCAGGAAAAAGGGCTCGGGAAATGGAGCATGTGCATCGATTTTACATCATTAAATAAAACATGCCCGCGAGACCCCTACCCTATGCCCCGAATAGACCAGCTGGTGGATTCTACAGCTGGCTCCGAATTGCTGAGTTTCCTCGATGCTTACTCTGGTTATCATCAAGTCTGGCTAAAGCGCGAAGAAGAAGCCAAGACAAGTTTCATAACTCCATCCAGAGTATTTTGTTATGTAAGAATCCCTTTTGGCTTGCGGAATGCCGGAGCCACATTCTCACGTTTGATAGCTAAGGCTCTAGGTCACCAAATAGGCCGAAATGTCGAAGCCTATATGGATGACATTGTAATAAAGAGTGCTGAAAAGCACCAGCATAGTCTGGACTTAGCTGAAACATTTGAGAGCCTCCGAGCATGTGGAGTCCGCCTCAACCCTGAAAAATGTATATTCAGGGCGCAAGCAGGAAAACTGCTAGGGTACTTAGTTTTGAGTAGGGGAATCGAAGCTAGCCCAATACAGATAAGTGCACTGCAAAGAATGGCTCAACCAGAAAATTTGAAGCAAGTCCAGAAGTTAACAAGATGGCTCGCAGCTCTCAGCAGATTCCTGGCCAGGTCAGCCGAACGAAGCCTTCCAATTTTCAAAGCTCTAAAGGGGTATGAAAGTTTCAACTGGACGCCGGAGTGCCAGAAGAGCTTTTATGATATTAAGGAATACCTCGGAAGACTGTCGACACTTACTGTGCCCCTCCCGGAAGAAACTCTTCTCCTTTATCTTGCAGCAACAGGCTCCGTAGTAAGTGTAGTACTGGTTAGAGAAGTTGAGCTTAAGGAAAAGCTGGTGCAAAACTCTATTTATTTCATCTCAGAAGCTTTGTCTGGAGAAAAGACAAGATACTCCGAGCTCGAGAAATTTGCTTATGCTCTAGTAATGGCCTTGTGGAAGCGAAGGCATTACTTTCTAGCGCATAACCTAATCGTTCCTACCTCGTATCCTCTTGGTGACATGCTTCGTAGCAAGGATTCTACTGGTAGGATCGGAAAATGGGCTATGGAGCTAGCCCCTTTTGGAATTTCCTTCACGGTGAGAACAGCTATCAAATCCCACATCATAGCTGACTTTGTAGCAGAATGGACTCCATCTGCAGTTTGGGCCCCGGAAGAGCCCTTCGAAGGTTTATGGACAATTTTTTCTGACGGAGCTTACCAGATATCTGGTGCCGGAGCTGGAGCTGTAATAATATCGCCATCAGGGCAAAAGGCCATGTATTCTGCGATGCTCAACTTTAAGACGACCAATAATGTCGCAGAGTACAAAGGAATCCTGCTAGGCCTCCGAAAGGCAAAGGCACATGGAGCAGCAAGGATAATAATTAAAACAGATTCCCAAGTCGTCGCAGGGCATGTTGACAAAAGCTTTCAAGCAAGGAACCCACATCTGGCAAAGTATCTGGAAGAAATCCGCAAAACAAAAGCAGTATTCAAAGGATTTTCTGTTCGAAGTATCCCTCGAGCAGATAATCAACTTGCAAACATTCTAGGGAAGGATGCAACCAGAGCATTGGACCTCCCGGAGGGTGCTTTCTATGAAGAACTAGTCAAGCCTACAGTAAATCAATTACCCTCCGCAGAAGTCCTTTGCATCCTAGCTACAGATTGGTGGGCTCCGATAATGGATGTCTTGCAAAACAGCACAGATTTGTCAGAAGGTCTAGATTTCCGAAGGTTGCATCTCACAACCCGAAGGCCAAGATATACTTCGTGACATTCACGAAGGTTTATGTGGAAGCCACCTAGCCCCCCGTGCTCTAGAAGGAAAGACACTTCGGTAGGGGCTCTACTGGCCGACAATTGTGAGAGATGCGGAGGAGTTGGTTCGAACCTGCCAAGGATGCCAGTGGATCGGAAGGCGATGCCACCATCCACCGGTACCACTTCAAGTTATTGCCCCGGTATGGCCAATGGCACGATGGGGAATGGATCTCATCGGCCCTTTTCCAATGTCAAAAGACGTCTTAAAGTTTGTAGTGATAGCAATTGAATATTTCTCTAAGTGGGTCGAAGCAGAACCCCTTACTGCTATCACTTCAAGAAATGTGAAAAAAATTTCTAGCAAAATATTATATGCAGGTTCAGAGTATCAAGGGAGCTGACTGTGGATAATGGAACCCAGCTCGAAGCTGAGACATTTAAAGAATTTTGTGAAGAATTGGGCATCAAGTTGTGCTTTACAGCAGTTCGCCACCCACAATCCAACAGAGCCATCGAGTGAGGCAACGGGAATATTCTTTCCGGTCTTAATCGAAGGGTTGTCGGGTTGGCCAAGGGGCTGTGGGCCGAAGAACTCCCTAAGATTTTATGGTCCATTCGGACCACTCAAACCAGGTCCACAGGCTTTACCCCATTCATGCTACTATTCAGAGATGAGGCCATGACTCCAACGGAGCTCAGAGGTGGATCCCTTCGTGTAGGAGAACCTAGAGACAAAAATGAGAGAAACACTTCGCTAGACTTGTTAGAAGAAACAAGGCTTCGAGCTGTCACCAATCTGACGAAGTACCAAGACCAAACAAAAACATGGTATGACCCGAAGATAAAGCTGAATGAGCTTAGGCTAGGTCATTTAGTTTTGCGAAGTGTAATAGCCCCGGGGAAGCTAGGAAATAAATGGGAAGGACCATATATTATTCTACGCTCAGGGCACCCCGGATCGTTTAAATTAGCTAATTTAGAAGGGGAAGAGTTGAAACATGCATGGCATGTGGAGCAACTTAAGCGTTACTATGCTTAGTGGCTCCTTGTAATCAATTGTAAAAGTTCCTTTCTAAATAAAAGTGGAGGTTCAAATCTTGTTTGCTCTTCGAATATCCCTTACTCCTGGTGGACGCATCAGGAGAACGGAGATGCTTGCAGAGTGAAGCATCCTTCTAAGGACCTGGGCAACGGCCTTCGAACCATTGGTTCAAGGGCTCCGCTGCCAGCCTACGGATTCAAGGCTCCGGCTTGTTAGGATCAGTAGAAGAGTCTAAGGACTTTAAAAGAATATATTTTCGGCCTCTGGGTTCGAAGCATCTGTAAAAGAGCCGAAGGTGGCCAGCCTACGGATTCCAAGCTCCGGCTTGTTAGGATCCGTAGAAGAGTATAAGGACTTTAAAAGAACATATTTCTGGCCTCCGGGTTCGAAGCATCTGTAAAAGAGCCAAAGGTGGCCAGCCTACAGATTCCAGGCTTCATCTTGTTAGGATCCGTAGAAGAGTCTAAGGACTTTAAAAGAACAGATTTCCAGCCTCCGGGTTCGAAGCTTCTGTAAAAGAGCCAAAGGTGGCCAGCCTACGGATTCCAGACTCCGGTTTGTTAGGATCCGTAGAAGAGTCTAAGGACTTTAAAAGAACAGATTTCCGGCCTCCGGGTTCGAAACATCTGTAAAAAAATCGAAGGTGACCAAGCAATAAGGTTTCAAGGCTCCGGTCAATGAGACACTTTTAAAGTCCTAAGTGACTAGTATAGGAGCTTGCAAGTATAAATTCAGCTCCAAAACTTACAAACATCATAATACAAACGTATAGTTCGAAGAACTCTTCGAAAAAGTAAAGTATGGTTACTAAGTGTTGTGCGAAGCATCAGATTGTTGTGCAAATCATTGTGTCCAACGGACCTTATCGCAATGCGTAAGGTCCCCCACCCACAAGGAGGGGCAGGAGGGTAAGGAACAACAAGATGCTTCCGAAGCAATTCATATTATTTTAATAATCATACTTTTACATCAAGAGAAAGTTTGGTCTAAGCCTAGGAAATATCGGAGACCCATTCGGCCTCTAGAACTACTTCTAAGACTACTTTGACCTCCGGAGACTTGAAGCCATTGAAACTGTCTTTTTAGTTCGAGTGCTTCTTTTGTTCTTTGAAGTTCTCAGTTTCTTCGGGTCCTCTTGAAGTTCAGCCCAAGTCAGAAGCCTTTCGGAGTTAGCCTCCGCAGGGTCTTCGGCCTGATACTCCGAATCAGACCAATCTACATGCTCGGAGAATGAAGATGTTTTTCCTTTTCCTCCTCCTTGATATAAGTTAAGACTTTTTGACAAACTTCAGGGGCTATCTCTCCTCGATCTCCGTGAGGGACAGAGAAGCGAGAGCGGCGGTAAGGCCTTAAGTTCTCAAGGACTGACCACTGTCGACGGAGCCCTTCGTTAATTTCTAGTACTTTGAAGTCAAGCTCCGAAGGACATGGAAAAACCTAAAAGAATAAACATTAAAACAAGTTCTTCATTTACAAACCTTTCATTCATTAATGCAAAGGGCTTTACAAGATTTCTAATGCATATTTAAACGCCCTATAAGACTAGACCTGCGGGTCGGTCAGTGGAGCAGGAGGGGTCGGAGCTGGCGAAGCTGGAAGCAGAGGCCTTATTTGCGCTTGCTTTTGCCGATGGGCCTCGTCGATCCAAGCTTTGGCTGCAGCCTTGTGGTCCGTTTTCCAGATTGACCGGAAAGCTTCCCAAGTTGAGGCTACATCCTACGAAGGACGCAACAAGCTCTCATCGGCGAAGCCTGCGGGTGTCGAACCCCCAACCGGAGCGATGGAAATTCCAAGGGATTCGAGGTGATGGAGGACTCCGATTCCAGCACATTGTCTGGAGATCTCTCCGTACCAGACACTGGAGCCCATCATCAGCGACGTCGCCACTTGAATATGAAGGGCACATGGTGCCAAAGTATTCCAAGGTACCCTGAAGGGCATCCAAGGTACGCTCCACTATTGTAGCATTCTTCGTCTCTGCCGCCTCCAGCCCCGCGGCAGCAGCAGATACTTCAGCCATCCGGGATAGTAGGGAGCTCTTCTGAGCCATCGCCTATTTGAGAGAGCCTTGGAGCTATACCAGTTGAGCGCTCGAAGTAGCTGCCGCCAGCTGGAGCTTCTCGACCTCTGCTCGGAGCACCAAGCACTCGACTTCGGCTTCTTGGGCCTAAGTTCAGAGCGTGCCGCTGATCTGCTGTTCGAGCCGAAGGGCTTCATTGGTGGTGGCTCTAGCACTCCGTTCTTCAAGGAGCTCTTCCTCCAACCGAAGTGTTTTGTCTTCGGAGTTTTAGAGCGCGGTTTGGAGGGTGGTAACCTTCCTCTTGAGCCGATTGGTTTCGGCTTCGTTGGAAGTCGCTGCCGCTCTAGCAAGGACAAATTGCTGCAAAAGAAGCAAGTAAGTACTGAGTAGTTACATTTGGCAATTAAAGATATTTGTGGTATTTTGTATACCTGAAGGGCAGCCCTTTCGAGGGCTAGATTAAGCTCTGGGGCTCTGGCTTCGCTCAAGAAGGAGACCAAGTCGGAGTTTACGACTTCTTGGCCTTTCTCCGCCAATGGCTCCAGAAGCGCCCGGAGAACCGTTCATTGCTTTAGGAAAGGAGCCAACAAAGGCAGCCAGGACAAAGCCTGGCAGTCATCTGCAGTCACCTCTTCCTCTGAGTTACTTGCCGAAGGCTCATTGGAAGAGGGCGTTGTCATCGGAGCAGGAGGGAGTCCAAGGCTTGTCATGCTTTTTCCCCTCCCCGGTACGAAGGCCGGAGGCGCGACTCCGGCGGAGGTAGATCCTCCTTCGACAGGTGTCCCTTCGGCCAGAACCACGTCGATGGAGATGGCTCCCGCAGCTGGAGCCGGGGTGTCCAGTGGAGCCGAGGTGTCCATCGGAGCCACAACCTCGGAAGAAGCTGGAGCTTCGTCTACGGCCGGAGCTACGTTACCCTTCGATGCACCTACAACATTGAGGTACTCGATGAACATTTGTGTGCAATAACTTTTGTAGGAAATGAAAAAGGAAAAAGGTTTGAAGCCTACCTTCGGAGGTGCCCTGAGGTAAAATGGTATGGTCCTCTAGGACTTCGTACATCCGGAGAATCTCATCGAGGTCATCCCCCGAAGTCCTCTCTGGTGTAGTTGCCGTCGGAGGCTCGACCTCCGCTGTTATCACCCCAGCCACGGGTGAGTTTGGGATAGCTGCTTCCAGCTCCGAGCTCGTGGCGATGGGTGTAGGAGTGTGCGACGTGTCCGCCTCCGCAGCCTCCCAAGCAGGAGCTTCGGTTGTGGCTGTAGGATCGAAAGTAGCAACCAGAGGGGGGTGAATGGGCGCCTAAAAATTCTTTCGAATCAATGGCCTGCTCCCAACATCCAACGCACCTCAAAAGATTAAGCAGCAGAATGTGAACAGAAAGCCTATATCTAAAAGTATCTAGCCTAGAAACAATAGGTGTCTAAATCAGAGAAACATCAAGGCAAAGCTAATAGGCAGATAAACAAAATATTCATAACAAGCCAGGTTAAACTTCTCAATGGATGAACTAAGTGTATACAACGAGAGATGAGAAGTTACTGTTCAAATTTGTCTCCTGTTCGAAACTTGGCGAAGCCTGCTTTGCTGGCCGAAGCCTCCTTCGCTGGTCGAAGCCTGCTTCGGAGGTCGAGGCCTGCTTCAGAGGTCGAAGATTGTCGAAGTTGAGCGAAGGTTGAAGTTGACGTGCCGAAGGTTTGTTTGGTCTAGCCTAGTTCATGTGTGACAGAGTGCGAAGTATGCTTCGTAGCGAAGTATGTGTGTATCGAAGCTTGCTTCGAACAGTATACTTCGAAGCCAAGACTTCGAACAGAAGGGCAAAAGATAGGCGAAGCCAAACACACGGAAACAAGAAGTCGAACCCTACACTCAACCTTCGAAGCTAGGTTGGTCAAGATATGACAACCGAAGCTGAGACCTTCGCTTCGAGGGTTAACTTCGAAAGACTAGCTCCGAACCTACACACTGTAACCTTCGAACACGACACCAAGAAGCAACACGTCGAACGAAGTATACCAGAGAGACATACTTCGGAGCTAAGTTCGAAGCCTGTCAGAGTAAGCTTCGCAAGAATAACCGAAGTACCCAAACAGCGAAGTCTACCCTCGCAAAGACAGTCGATGTAGGTAAAGCTGATAGACAGCACAAAAAATTTACTTCGAAGCCCTCGAAGATGTCGGCTCGAAGCCTACCTCACGGGGCTGAGGGGCTTCGAACAGAGAGGGAGCCTTCACCAGAAAACAGCTAGAAAAGGTTTTCAGCCCTGTCTACTTCGATCAAAAAGCTGCGTAGAAAAAGCAAAGCTAGTACCAGTGTACTGTTGCTACAGAGAGTAGTACTACTTGCTACAATGCGCAAGAACTTGTACTCACGGGAAGAACAGAAGCAACAGAGGAGAAGAACCATGTTCAGGAATAAGAAGCAGCCGTATGTAGATAGAAACATTAAACCACAGAAATCACTGCACACCGAAAGACATGAGTAGATAACAAATCTTCACAGCAACATGAAGAACAAATTAACTCACGGTGAACAGGAATAGAAGATGGCTGCGCATGAAGGGAATAGGAAAGAGAACGTGGAAGAGACAAAATGACCCAATAGAGTAAGAAATGATTTCATCAAAAAGGGGTAGTCCAACCCTAGGGATTGGGGCCCTATTTATAGGCTGCCCAATGACCTAGAATATTCCACCAGTCCCTTAGGGTTTTTACAGACTCTAAAAATAAAGGAAAAGACTCAACTGCCCTTAGGAATTTTTACAGACACGACTGACTGACTGTGGGCCTAGAGATACAGATGACTTATCCGGAAGTTAAGCTTTTGTAGCAACTACGGCTTCTCTTCTGAACAGTCTGATACAGAATCAACGGTTGTCAGTTTTGCGTCAAAACTGACAAAGCCTCCACCGACTTTGCACCAGGTACCCGGATTGGGCCGGCCCGATTCCGCAGCTCTCTCAGCTCGGCAATCACTCACCGCCCATGTACCTGAGTCAATCCTGGTCAACAGCCCAGTGGGTCTTCTGCTGCTTCTGGCCCATGTACCCGGATTGGGCCAGCCCGACTTCGCAGCTCTCTCAGCCCGACAGTCGCTCGCTGCCCGTGTACCTGAGTCACACGCGGCCCATGAAACAGCAGATCTCCTCTCTTCTTTTGTCCTCTTTGACTATCGTTGACAATGACTCATCACATCTGGAGCCATGAGGCCCACGCTATTCAGCATGGCTCCTCAATCTCCCCCTTGATGAGTGCATTGTCAACACTTCACTTCTTCAGCTCTTCAGAACCTGCGAACACATGTGGAAACACGAAAACAAAGCACAAGTGAAACAAAGAAGAAGAAAATAAGGTAAAAGTTTAACCCTAATGACCAAAAAGCCGAACAAAAGCAAGAAGTGGTCATTATGGTTAACCAAAACGTAATAGCTCATAATGAGTGCGATTTCAGAACAACAAGGATATCAACAGAGTAAGAACAAGCGAGACAAAAACTCCCCCCTAAACTCTGATCCCAAATTTTCTCCCCCTTGTTGACAAGTGAACTCATCAAGCACTCAAAAGAGACACAAACTCCCCCTGAAACGCAACTCCCCCTCAAAATATGCAATGAATGCAACTAGGGTGCATGAGGAGTAAATAAAGCATGCTTCTCAGATATGATTGACTGCAATTACAACATCTAACAGATATAGCAAAATACATACTGTCTAAGATACATGGCATGATCAGTGTGACAGATGATATCTAAAGAAAGTCATTAGCATGCATTTTCAATTTTTTGCAAACAAAAATATCACCACATTTTCTGGTTGACAAGCAAAGTAAAACATGAGATGTAGAAGCTAACTGATATCTACCAAGATAAGCATTGTCCAAAACAAAGTGCTTCAGCAAACTTGTTATCATTTCAATTTTCAGGCTTTTTCTTTTTCCTTTTTCATTTTTGCCAGGGGTTATTTGCATGTCAAACCTTATGCTGACCGACCAAGTCAAGCCTAGGCCAGAACTGGACCATCAGAAGCTTAAGACATTGGTCTTAGCATACACTACAGTGTCCTAGTTCATACCAAAGTGCTATGGTACGCAGTCCAGAACAACGCAATGCGACAAGACAAACCCACCTGGATCTTGTCAAGTTATGCATAAAAAGGCATGGAATTTTCATTTTTCTTGATGTTTCATCATTTTTTAGCACATTTCCATGTTGTAAAGCAGAAAGATGTCCAAGTTGCATGTTTGCACCTAAGTCAGGAACTAGCTACAAGGCATGTATCAGATAGCAAAAACATTCAGCCTACACATGCTAGTTACCAGAAGCAATGGTGATCATTTTTCAAGTTTTAAAACATAAAAGCCATGCATATGACAGATATTAGACATATCAAGTGAACTGAACTAAAGCATGATCATTGACAAGTATTCAAAAGCATGTACCAGCTAGAATAAGTAAAGCAGTTCAATCATATAACAGAAGCAGCTCTAAAGTGTGATATGTGAATATGCAAGATATGAACACACAAAAAGACTCAAGAAAAGAGCAAAAAGAAAGAAAAAACTGACGCAAAATATCCTAGAAAGGATACACAACACCCAAATCCCCTCGTAAACGCTCAAAGGTAGACTGATCTAGGGGTTTGGTGAAAATGTCAGCCAACTGATGATGGGTATCAACATGAACAAGGTCAATGACACCTTTCTCATATTGATCCCTCAGAAAGTGAAAGCGCACATCATTGTGTTTGGTTTTTTAATGGAGACAAGGGTTTTTCCCTACACTAATAGCACTGGTGCTGTCGCAAAACAATGGAACCCTAGTAGGAAAGAACAACCCAAAATCTCACAGAGTGGAAATCATCCAAACCAACTGTGAGCAGCAGCTAGCAGCAGCTACATACTCAGCCTCAGTGGTCGAAAGAGCAACTCCAGATTGCTTTCGAGAATACCAAGAAACAAGGGAAGAACCGAGAAACTGGCAGGTACCGGAAGTCGACTTGCGATCCAACCAGCACCCACCAAAGTCGGCGTCCGAAAAGCCAGATAAATCGAGAGATGATGAAGCTGAATAGTAAAGACCAAGATCGGGCGCATAAGTAAGATACCTGAATATGCGCTTGACAGCCTGCCGATGAGATGCGCGAGGTGAAGACTAGAAGCGCGCGCACAGTCCCACGGCGAACTGAATGTCTGGTCTGGTCACCGTCAAGTATAGTAGCGAACCGATCATCCCTTGAAACTTCCTTTCGTTGACCTTGACGCCACTCTCATCCTTGTCCAGACCCCCAGAAGTGCCCATCGGGGTCATCTGCGGCTTCAATTCCCCACCAAAGTCAAATTTCTTAAGCATGTCACGAGTGTACTTACCTTGGTGGATGAAAGTGTCGTCCTTGGTCTGCTTGATCTGGAGCCCTAAGAAATACTTAAGCTCACCCATGAGGCTCATCTCAAACTCGCTGTGCATCTGCTCAGAAAACTTGGACACAAGAGAATCAGTAGTACCGCTAAAGATAATATCGTCCACGTAAATCTGAGCAACTAAGAAATCTGAAGCAACTCTGAGCAAAAAGAGAGTCTTATCCACAGAACCCATCACAAAGCCCTTCCCCAACAAAAACTGCTTCAACCGGTCGTACCAAGCCCTAGGGGCTTGCTTCAACCCGTATAAAGCTTTGTGCAGCTTAAAAACATGTCGAGGAAACTTAGGGTTCTCAAAACCGGGGGGCTGCCTAACATAAACTTCCTCCTCTATGAACCCATTCAGAAAAGCACTCTTAACGTCCATTTGAAAAAGCTTAAAACCCTTCGAAGCGGCAAAAGCTAAGAGAATGCGAATGGACTCAAGACAGGCAACACGGGCGAAAGTTTCTTCAAAATCAATACCCTCTTTCTGGCAAAAACCCTGGGCAACTAATCAAGCCTTGTTGTGCACCACAACCCCATCTTCACCTTGCTTGTTCTTGAACACCCACTTGGTGCCTATGGGGTAGCATCCTGGTGGCGGCTCAACTAGTGTCCAAACCCGATTACGGACAAAGTTCTCAAGCTCTTCTTGCTTAGCATTAATCCAATTTGAATCAGAAAGAGCATGAGAAACATCTCTGGGCTCAAAAGATGCAACAAAAGCAGATTCAGCAAACACAGCAAGAGAGGTAGATGAACGCAAAGTTCTCTCAGTCAAATCACCGATGATGAGCTCTGAAGGGTGATCACGCTGTACTGCTCGGGTTCCCTGGTGATCTGAAGTCACCTCACCGGAGTCAGCAGCTGGCACCTCTGGACTCGATTGAGGGGGCTCGATCGAAGTGGAAGAAGTGATCAGAGGTCTGCCCTCGTCCTCAGTCGAAGTCTCATAAGGTGTGGACTCTGCAGGGGGTGCAGAAGGCCCACCCTCATCAGTAGCTAGAGTATCCTCATCTTCCTCGAAGATGGACTCTCCGAGCTCATCATCACCAGAAAGCTCAAAAGAAGGAGTCAAAGAAGGCATGGACTCATCAAATGAAACTTCGCAAGTCTCGACAAGCTGCTGGGATTCGAGGTTCCAAACACGGAAGCCTCGAGAATGCAAAGCGTAGCCAAGAAAAACACCGTCCCAACAACGAGACTCAAACTTGTCCAAGTGCCCTCCCTTCTTGAGCACAAAGCACTTGCAGCCAAACGCTCGCAAGTGGCTCACCTTGGGCTGTCTTCCAAACCGCAACTCATATGAGGTCTTACCTAGGTAAGCTCTAAGAAAAATGCGGTTGGCCAGATAGCAAGCCATGTTCATGGCTTCAGCCCAAAAACGCCTAGGAGTCCTGTGCTCATCGAGCATCGTCCTGGCCATCTCGACTAGCGTGCGGTTCTTTCGTTCCACAACACCGTTCTGTGGGGGAGTGTAAGGAGCAGAAAACTGATGGTCAAGACCTTGATCACTATAGAAGCTGACGAACTGAGAGTTCTTGAACTCAGAGCCGTTGTCGGAGCGAATTTCTCGCATCCGACCATTGTTCTCATTCTTCAGCTTTAAAATCAGGTCATGAACAAACTGAAAAGTTTCATCCTTAGACTCCAAAAAGAAAACCCACGAGAATCGAGAAAAGTCGTCAACAATCACAAGCGTGTACCACTTCCCACTGACTGAGCGCACCCGAGCTGGACCGACAGTGTCCAGGTGCAACAGCTCGCCAGGATACGAAGTCATCACCTGAGTCACAGGTGAGTGAGAAGCGGCAACCATTTTCCCATGACGACAGGGATGACACACTAGATCTTTCTCCATTTTAAGCTTGGGCAATCCTCAGATGAGGTCCATAGAGCTTAACCTGACTAGCAGATCAAAACTCAAATGACCTAACCTCCTATGCCACTTCTAGAGCTCAGAAGAAGATCCAGCAATCAAACACCGAGAAGGGCCAAAAGAACTAGAGAAGTCAATTCGAAAAACTTTACCGAAGGGTAAAATCTGGCAAACCAAAGACCCTCTAGAATCAATCACAGAAGAATTTCCCTTATTAAAACGCACCTCCAAACCATCCTCAAGAAGTTGCGAAACCGAAATCAAGTTAAAGTTCAGATTTTTAACTAAAGCAACATTCTTCAAAGAAAAATGGTCTGAAATGTGAATTGAGCCTATGCCACTTACCTTCCCTTGACCACTGTTCCCGAATGTGATGTACTCTTGGGAGCTCGGGGGAGTGAGACTGGAGAACCATCTGCGATGTCCCGTCATGTGGCGAGAACACCCTGAGTCCATGATCCAAACGTCCTCCAGTCCCCGATCCTGCACAATCAGTGGCTGTAAGTGGGAGCAAATGGTCCGGCACCAGGTTTAGCAAAAGAGCTAAACCAGTGTCGAGCCATCTGCTCAAAAGACGGAAAGCAGAAATCATAATGAGAGTCCGGACCAAATCGCGGCTCAAAGCGTGGTCCTCGGTTCTGCCTAAAGCCTCGGCCACGAGGTCCAGGACCGTAGCCTAAACGGCCCGGAGCTCTGCCGGAACGGACACCACCAACTGGAGCACGGGCAAGAAAGCCGTCTCCTCTACCACCACCTACACGACGCGGCCTGGCCTCCAGCCTCTCCCCGCGTCGAGGAACACGCAGTCTACCACCCTGCTGGTAGAACTGCTCCTGACCACCACGAGCTCTCTCTGCTCTCTCAACCCGCTTCCTCCTGAAGCAAAACTCCGCAAGATGCCTGTCTCTCTGGCAATACTCACAATGATAGGTGGGCTTCTTGGGATGTGGTTGAGGTTTAGGGTTCTTGGGCTTGGTGTTGTTCGGTGTGGTCTTCTTGGGTTGAGAGGGTCCAGGAAGAGAGTCCAGAGAAGAGTGGATGTGTTTGGGCTTTGGAACCCAGATAGGCTTCTTGGGTGGAGCTTTGGGTGGTTCATGAATTACTCCATCATTGGGCTAACAAGCCTGGGAAGACTCAGTGGAGTGAGTCTTGGGGTATCTCTGCTCAGGAGTCATTTTACTCCACTCCACTGCCCGACTAATGGCACTCTCAAAGTCAGCCTTAGTGTAGGTGTAACCTACCCCAAACCCATCATGCCTCTTGAACTGCTGGATCATCATGCCGAGCTGTGGTTCTCTCGCACTGATCCAACTCAGGATAGAACGGAGGTAAAAGTTCTCATTCTGAGAATCAGCTAGCTCCTCTCTCAAGGAAGCTAGAACCTCCACCTGAGACAAACAGGTCTCACACTCACTCTCTACTTAGATAGACTTTTCGGCTTTCAGCTTGATCAATTCCATTCTAAGAGACAAACAGTTCTCACAGACAATGGGTGGATCTGATAGTGTCTCAAGCTCTAGCCTAGTCTGCACAAGCTCAGCTCTCAACCTCTCCAAATCACCCAAATGCTCATCGCCCTTAGATTTCAGCTCAGCTAAGGCAGCTAGATGAGATGGGCAATCAACACAGGGTGCGACGACAGTGGCTTGAGCATTTTTCAGCTCCAGCTAAGCGCTTTCAAGCTCAGTGGCCAAAGCGTCCCTCTCATCAACCCTTTCTTTGTACTTGGACTTCAGAGTTGACAAGTCACACAGAAGCACCTCACATTTCGAGCACTCACTGCTATCACCCAAGCAGGGGGAAGAAGATAGACTCTCAATTCTGCCATTGGCCACGGCAAGCTCACTCTCTAATTCGTCTATCCTTTTCTTGGCACCCCTAAGCAGTTTTTCCCGATATTTTAACTCCTGATGATTACTTTCAAGTAAATCAACGATTTCGCGCTCATAAGATGATACCTTTTCATTGTCGTCATCGTCGGAGTCATCGGAGGAGCTCTTCTCTCCCTTATCCCCAAGAGCCATTGAGCAGAAGCTCTTGCGGGATCTTCGGCGCTGGTGTGAACGGCTCTTCGGTCTGTCCCCGAAAGCAATGAAGCAAAGGCCCACCGGATCGTCCTTGTCCTTCCCCTTCCTGATGATGATCTCCTCATCGCTTGAGCTCGATGAAGAGGAAGAATGCGTGGACTGCTTGGAGTAGCTCTTCTCCATCTCGGCAAAAAAGGCCTTGTCACGCTTCTTGTTTTCTCGCCGGTAGTCCTTCCGGGCCTTCTTGAAGAATCTGGTCTTCGGCTTGGCCTTGTTGAAGGAGGAGCTCTCGTGCTTGCCAGAGTCGTGGAAGCCACCACCGGTGCCCTTCTTGTGGCCAATGTGCTTGGGGCAGTCGGCGATGAAGTGTCCTGGATCACCACACTCAAAGCACCCGGATTTCGTGCCATGTCTTTTGAACATTCTTTTGTCATAGACACGACGCACCCGGTTGTTAAAAAGACATAAATCATCATCTCCCAAAGACTCAAGCTGGTCCTCAGTGATAGACATCAAAGAGAACCCAGCACAGCTCACAGAAGAGGGATCAACAGAAGGTGTAGCAAGGGCCAGAGACTTTGATCCAGAACCAGTGAGATTTGATCTCAACTGGATATCTACCTCAGTGGCCTTCAGCTTGCTAAATAACTCAGAAATGGTCAAGGTATCGTAAGAAGTGCTCTCAATGATAGAGGATACCTTGATCTCCCAGATCTTTGGGTCCAAGGTATGAAGAACCTTGAGCGCCTGCTCGTGATCTGAGACTAACTGAGCACCCTCAGCCTTGTTGTCCCTAAGCTTGTTAATGATCGATTGAAAACGACCAAACAAAGCTTCAACAGATTCACCCGGCTTTTGTGTGAAGTTCTCATACTCACACCGGTAGGTCTGATAGAGCCGAGCCTTGACCTAGGTTGTTCCCTCATGGTATGCCTTGAGGGTAGCCCAGATCTCTCTCGCAGTGGAGAGATGGCTCACACGCTCAAACTCAGTGGGACCTAGACCAGAAAACAGAAAGTTCACGGCTTTACTATTGCTCAGATGCTGGGCAATGATACCAGGAGTACCATGCTCAACAACTGGCAAAATGACAAACGTATCGTGAACACAAATGTCCCAGATGTCCGAGCCCTGGCTCATGAGATAGGCTCGCATGCGAGTCTTCCAATAGTTATAGCCATAGGCTTCCAAGGACGGGACCTTTCCAGGAGAAGTCATGATCACTACTGGGGTTTAGAAACCGGTTAAGGTATGGAAAAACCCTAACCAGGCTCTGATACAACTTGTAGGATCGAAAGTAGCGACCAGTGGGGGGGTGAATGGGCGCCTAAAAATTCTTTCGAATCAATGACCTACTCCCAACACCCAACGCACCTCAAAAGATTAAGCAGCAGAATGTGAACAGAAAGCCTATATCTAAAAGTATCTAGCCTAGAAACAATAGGTGTCTAAATCAGAGAAACATCAAGGCAAAGCTAATAGGCAGATAAACAAAATATTCATAACAAGGCAGGTTAAACTTCTCAATGGATGAACTAAGTGTATACAACGAGAGATGAGAAGTTACTGTTCAAATTTGTCTCCTGTTCGAAACTTGGCGAAGCCTGCTTTGCTGGCCAAAGCCTCCTTCGCTGGTCGAAGCCTGCTTCGGAGGTCGAGGCCTGCTTTAGAGGTCGAAGATTGTCGAAGTTGAGCGAAGGTTGAAGTTGACGTGCCAAAGGTTTGTTTGGTCTAGCCTAGTTCATGTGTGACAGAGTGCGAAGTATGCTTCGTAGCGAAGTATGTGTGTATCGAAGCTTGCTTCGAATAGTATACTTCGAAGCCAAGACTTCGAACAGAAGGGCAAAAGATAGGCGAAGCCAAACACATGGCAACAAGAAGTCGAACCCTACACTCAACCTTCGAAGCTAGGTTGGTCAAGATATGACAACCAAAGCTGAGACCTTCGCTTCGAGGGTTAACTTCGAAAGACTAGCTCCGAACCTACACACTGTAACCTTCGAACACGACACCAAGAAGCAACACGTCGAACGAAGTATACCAGAGAGACGTACTTCAGAGCTATGTTCGAAGCCTGTTAGAGTAAGCTTCGCAAGAATAACCGAAGTACCCAAACAGCGAAGTGTACCCTCGCAAAGACAGTGGATGTAGGTAAAGCTGACAAACAGCACAAAAAATGTACTTCGAAGCCCTCGAAGATGTCGGCTCAAAGCCTACCTCACGGGGCTGAGGGGCTTTGAACAAAGAGAGAGCCTTTGCCAGAAAACAGCCAGAAAAGGTTTTCAGCCCTGTCTACTTCGATCAAAAAGCTGCGTAGAAAAAGCAAAGCTAGTACCAGTGTACTGTTGCTACAGAGAGTAGTACTACTTGCTACAGTGCGCAAGAACTAGTACTCACGGGAAGAACAGAAGCAACAGAGGAGAAGAACCACGTTCAGGAATAAGAAGCAGCCGTATGTAGATAGAAACATTAAAGCCACAGAAATCACTGCACACCGAAAGACATGAGTAGATAACAAATCTTCACAGCAACATGAAGAACAAATTAAGTCACGGTGAACAGGAATAGAAGATGGCTGCGCATGAAGGGAACAGGAAAGAGAACGTGCAAGAGACAAAATGACCCAATAGAGTAAGAAATGATTTCATCAAAAAGGGGTAGTCCAACCCTAGGGATTGGGGCCCTATTTATAGGCTGCCCAATGACCTAGAATATTCCACCAGTCCCTTAGGGTTTTTACAGACTCTAAAAATAAAGGAAAAGACTCAACTGCCCTTAGGAATTTTTACAGACACGACTGACTGACTGTGGGCCTAGAGATACAGATGACTTATCCGGAAGCTAAGCTTTCGTAGCAACTACGGCTTCTCTTCTGGACAGTCCGATACAGAATCAACGGTTGTCAGTTTTGCGCCGAAACTGACAAAGCCTCCACCGACTCCGCAGCTCTCTTAGCCCGACAATCACTCACTGCCCGTGTACCTGAGTCAATCCTGGTCAACAGCTCAGTGGGTCTTCTACTGCTTCTGGCCCATGTACCCGGATTGGGCCAGCCCGACTTCGCAGCTCTCTCAGCCCGACAATCGCTCGCTGTCCGTGTACCTGAGTCACACGCGGCCTATGAAACAGCAGATCTCCTCTCTTCTTTTATCCTCTTTGACTATCGTTGACAATGACTCATCACATTTGGAGCCATGAGGCCGACGCTATTTAGCATGGCTCCTCAGTGGCTACTGCTTCGTCTTCATTGCCATCTAGAAGATAGTTCTCGAAGTCTTTGGCCAGTTGAGCATCAGAGCCATTGGTTTTGGAACCTTTGTTCCCATAGTATTCCGAAGCTGAGCTCCGAATACCCAAGGGTGAAGCAGAGGATGCTGGGGTCAGCTAAGGTGGAATTTTTGCTATTTTCTTCCCTTTCTTGATGGGGGTCTTGCTGGCTTTCTTCGAAGGCTCAGTGATGGCTTTTCTCTTTCGGGGGGCCGCTCCGGCTGGGTTGAAGTCTGGCAGAGGAGGAGGCACCATTCTGAGGGCCCCCCATACTCTGTTGGAGCGTTCCCAGCTCCCCATGAGCTCTATTCTTTTTTGCCTCTCGGCCACCGTAGGGGCTCCGAGCACCCGTTCGGTGGCCCTTGTTATCTGCTCCGGAGCTAACGCCAGTGGGGCCACTGAAAGAAGGTAGCATATTATAAGTATGTTATTTTTCCTCTGACATATTATTGCAGGAAAATCGAAGGCTTACCTAGGCTTCAAAGCTCACCCTCTGAAGCGTGTTGGAATGCTATCGGCCAGTCAGCTCCAAGGGGTGGAATTTGGAGCGCGATAAACTCTTCGGCCAGGTCGTGCATGCTCATGCGGCTTCCAACTAAAGTTAATAGCCCTAGCCGCGTTGAGAGCAGGCTAGGGTTCGGGGTCACCTCTGCCTCCTTCTGAAACTAGATTTCTTGGAGGGGTCCTGCGAAGGGGGAATCTTCTCCGACTTCGGCGTAGAACCACCGAAGGATCGAGTTTGTGTACCATCGATCATTGATAGCCTTCGTCAGAAAGTGCTGAGTGTGCTCCCTCCGCAGTTAGAAGTTAACACTTACGAAGGATATTATCACCTTGGTGTCTCTGGGGCCATCTTGTGGCTTCGGCTGGCAGATAGCCTTGTGGGTGGCGGCGAATACCTCTGATCATCCCTCGCATCCCTCAGCTCGAATCACCCATTTGAAGATGGCCAGCCGGGCGATGGCGTTGGGAGACAGCTGAGGCAAGGTAATATGGAACATTCTCAGTACCTCTGATAAAAAGTTGATGGCAGGAAGCCCCAGACCCGCTTTGAAGAATGCTTCGAAGACTACAACTTCTCTGCTTCGTGGCCTCGGGGTCGACTCTGTTCAGGGGACCTGAGTCCTCATTCCGAGCCCCAGCTTCCCGTCCATGGCTTCTTCGATGGACTCCGCAGTGCTTGTGGACTGGCCGATGAGGAAGCTTTGGGGGATTTTCTTCTTGGATGGAGGGCGGAGCTCTCGAGGGTTCTTGGGCCAAACATCTCCCGGAGCCACCGCCATTGCTGCTACCGCTGAAGCCACACAAGCCTACCTCTGCGCCAAAGTACCCACCGCCGCTGGCACGGTGTGGCTGGTCCTCGCCATGGCTCGATCGCTCGGGAAGTTGAGAGATTTGGAAGTTGAAGAGAGTAAGTTTCGGATGCCAAGCACGATAAGATTCCTTGGTGAATTCTGATTCCCCTTTTATAGCCTCCCGATAGTTGTTGTGCTTCGATTGCATTCACACTGCAGGTTCGACTTCCGTCGCTGGCAGGTGAGCCCCGGAAGCGAAACGGTGTGAGTCCACAGTGAATTTCAACCGTTACCTTTCCGGGAGCATAACGACTACTTGTAGAGTAACGGCTCCAGATTGATGCCTCTTCATGACGTTTAAACTCCGCAACGGTTCTCTTTCTAGCAAAGCGTTCACACCGCTGTTCTGATTCGAGGCTGTTGTCCGGGTGCTTCGGGGTCAAAGGCTCTTCGAATAACTCTAATGCCTTCAAATTTCTCTAAGCCTCTGAATATGAAAATATTCCTTGCGTATACTGCTTTCCTACCATACAGGTTAAAAACGGAGAAGCGTATTCGAGGGGCTACTGTTGGGGGAAAATACTTCACTTTTAGGACTTAGAGATACAGTTCAAGATAACTTATCAGCTTCGGAGCTGATAAGCTTATGCCCGAAGGTGGTGGAGTCATTAAGCCGAAGGGTGCTTCGACTTACAATCTGAAGGAACCCAGACCCTCCGCGGGATATGAAGCTTCGGTGCAAAACTGCAAGGTTGATAAGATGTTTGGCTTATCTACTTACTCTAGGTAAATTTTACCATTTTAACCCTGTTCAGGGTACCGAATAGTTTCCACTATGTCGGTTGTAATTGAGGGGTAAATAGGTCTTTTCCTTAGACTTTTTGCCTATAAATACCCCCCTTCTTACCCTGTAATAGGCATCGAATACTCAGCTATTCAATACACATATTCGGACTACTTAAGCTATTATCCAATCCGGAGGCTTGAGATAGTTCTTAACACGAATTCACTATTTGTTAGTTCTTAATCTTAGAGAACCTGTTAGCGTAATCTTTTACGCCAACAGTAATTATGAAAAACTGGGCTCAAATATGATCAACTTGGGGTTTGTGACTTGCCTTGATCCACAAATGCTGAGGGTGGAACCTCGGGGTAAAACTCCGGATCCTCAATGGTGTCGTAGTCTTCCGGTACGAAAAGTAAACACGATATTCAATAAACAATCCAAAAATCACCAAACAAGCATACATGTTTTTGTTGGATTAAATAAAGGAAATAAAACCTTAAATCCTCTGAAATTATTGCCTAAGTATTTAAGGTTAGTTTTTAAGGGGATCCTGAATTTTATAATTTGGAATAAGTACTCACCCTAAGGGGTTTTTATTGGATTAAAATAGTGAAATGAAGTTATTATTTTTCTGAAATTATTATCTGCATTTTTAGGGTATTTTCAGAGAGTTCTAAATTTTTAATATATATGAAATAAACATTTATTCTAAAAGGATTTTTGAAAAGACAAATTTTCTAGAATTTGAATGGTGAAATTTGGAGTCAAATTGAGCAAGATATGAATTTTTAAAGTTCAAACTATTTTCTGAATTTTTATTTTAAGCAGAAAAGGGTCCTGGTCCACGGTAGACCGAGCCCACCGTGCGCGGGGCTACTATTCACATGGACCCGATCGGCGGGAGCCGTCTGATCTAGATCCGAGGGCTGGCAGAGGGGCGGGAGGTGTTAAGTGGATCTGGACGGCCCAGATCACCCCATACCCCTTCGCCGGAATGGGTGGATGGGATTAAATCACCGAGTGATTTAATCTCGACCGTTTAGTCCGGATTGAATGGTCGAGGCACTGTCCGGCACGCGCGTGGCATGGGGGAAGCCGAGGGCTTCGTCCCCAGTGCCTGCCGAGCGACGGCGAGTGGTGCACGGAGACAGTGATGGACTAAGGCCCTAGATACCAGCCAAAATAGAGAGAGGGGAGGATGGGGAGCATGACCGTACTGGAGACAGCGATGACGAGGGACTAACAGCGACCGGCAACGAGGAGAGGTGGTGTGACTTCTTGGGTTGGCGGTGGCGACGGTGATCCGGTGGCAGGGAACCAGAAGGGAGGCGAGGCCAAGGATGCCCGGGCAACGATGGTTCCGGGGATGTCGACGGCGAGGGCGGTGGGGTCCTATGGCGCCGGCGAGGGGTTGCCCGAGGCGAAACAGGGGGGAAATGGGTTTTGACGTCGCAATGTGTCGGGTGCGGCGACGTCGAGGATTCTTATAGGGTCATCGACGACGCGAGTATGGCAGGGAAAAAGGAAGAAACCCGAGGGGGTTCCATCTTGGCGCCGCGCGAGCTTCCAAACGTGCGGATACTTGCTATATGTGGCGAAAAACGCATGGTTTCATGGGGAAAGGGTCCACCAGTGATTGGGGAAGGAGATCCCGGGTCCAATTTGGCGAATCAGGGCGGCCGGCGAAGGATTTTGGGAAGGGATCCCTCCGGCGATGGAATGGGGATCCCTTTTAATTGGGGAAGACGATCCCGACAGGTGGCCCCCACCTATCAGTGGCCGAGCACGGGGCAACAGCGCCGACAGGCGGGCCTGAGAGGATAGTGGCTAAGGGGCGCGTGTGCGCGCCTGACAAGCTGGGCCGGCCGAGCGCGGGCGGGAGAGAGAGGAAGGGGCGGCGCCGATAGGGAGCCCCACCTGTCAGTGGCCCGGGGACTGGATTGGGCCGCGCTAAGGGCAAATTGGAGGTTGTGGCCCACTAAGATTTTAAATGCATTTCCGATTTAAATTAATTCCAGAAATTCATATATTCCTTTAGAGCTTGAAATATTGTTGCTAAAATTTTGTAAAAATTCCTAAAAATATTTCTTGGCTTATAGATTCCATCATAAATTTATTAGCTTTAAACTTGAATTATTTCTCCATGTTTTGCTTAATTTGGGTCCTTTTATCCTTTTTCCCTATTAAAATAATCCTTTTTATTTCAGAAATTTTATTTCCATCATTTTTATTTTATTTTTAAATTTGGGATGTTACAATTAAGTTTGACGATGGAAACAAGCCGATGAATATCAACATACATCCTTTCCTAGTCAATATGGTGCACGAACGTCATCCCGTTGACCGGCGTGTAGACCAAAACGAGCACACTGGGAAGGATCAACTCACTTCATCGAGCTTGATCAATAAGTATAAAAGAAGGACCATGGAAGAATTGGAACATGGAACTTTCCCCGATTTAACCCTCATTGGAACTGTGAATTTTTCAACTTCTGCTGGAATGAAGGAATGCGTCTGCCATTGATGGACACTTTCCCTGAATGAAGTGATGGAACATACTAGTGGGGAGGCATATAGAGGACCCACGATAGCAGGCGAAGGTCACATGATCAGAAAGGGTCTAGCGTCCATCGGAGAATGTCGCCACGAAAGCCATCGGTGTACGAAAGGCTCGATCCCATCAATACCGAGAAGGGTGAGGAGCCATGTTAAAAATCATGGGCCTTATGGCTCTAGAAGTGATGATTGATTGTCAACGGAAGTCATCAGAGAGAGAAGAGGTGAAGAGGAGAAGAGAGACCTATCATGTCTTGGGCCACGTGTGACTCAAGTAAATGGGCAGCGAGCGACATGGGCTAATCCGGCCGGCCTAATCCGGGCACATGGCTATTGACCGGGTTTGACTCAGGTAAATGGGTGATGAGCGATTGCTAGGCTAAGGAAGCCGCGAAATCGGGCCGGCCCAATCCGGGTACCCGGTGCAAAGATAGTGGACACTTTGTCGGTTTTGCCGTAAAACCGATGCACCAATCTAGACTGTCGGTCGAAGATCAAATAGTCCTGAAGCAAAGTCGTAGCTCCTATGGAAGCTCCGCATGAGGACAAGCTATCTATAGATAGGATTTTACTATTTTGTCCGTTGGGCCCGCTGTTTTATTTTTTAGTTTGTGTGTATTTTACCCTAGGGTATTTGCGTCATTTCCAATTTTTGAACTACCTATAAAAGGCAATGTATACCCTAGGGTTTCACCAACTCATCCAATGCAAAATTTTGAGTTCACTTTTTATCCACCTTCTTCCTGGAATTTCCATAGTATTGTTCGTTGCCTTTTTTCCGGTAGCAGTTCCAAACCAATGCTGCCTCTAGATTCTTCGTCCATTGTTCTCTGCTCACCGCCGGTCTTTTCTGGTTCCGAAAGGAAAAAATCGCTGCCGGTTTTTTGTTGTCACATGCACGCTCGGTGATTGATGGTGTGGTCACGAGGTGTGGCAAGCGCCGCCTGAAATGGGGCCTGCGTGTCTGGTCGGAGGCGTGCAGTGGTGCGGAGCTGTGCTGCTATGCAGGAAAACTCATGAAGCGGTGTACAATGTGCAATGCGTGGCGATTGAAGTTGAGGGAGGCGCCACTCGCTTGTCCAACATAGGACGCATGTGAGCAAGCAAGCCAGAGCCCCGCGTGAATAGGAGCTCCAAGAACAATAATTTCCTAAATCAATTTCTATGCAATTTTTATTAGCTCGGTTCTTCGTTCTGCTATAGATTAAATTGCTACAAGCAGTTTAAATTTCAGTTTGCACTTTGACTGTGTTGATAGCAAAAAATGGCATTAAATGATTAAGATTATCAAAATATCAATTTTGATAATTTAGACCAAAAATACACATATCCTGGATCGGACTGAAGCCCTATAGGGCCGAAGGCCCATTGAGATCTGGGCTTCAGAAGCTTTCCAGCGGCCTGCTACCTTCGGTCTGAAGGCCTTTGGAGGCCTACCTCACCGAAGCTTCGGCCCGAGGAGCAGGCTTTAGCAGGCCATGCCAAAGGCCCACTTCGGGCTGTTTGGAGATAGAGTTTGAGTCTGATTCTGGCTATATTTTATCCCTAAAAACGTGATTAGGTCGAATCCAGCCAGATTAATCTTAGAGATTAGAAGACTAGCCCCTATAAATATAGGGGTGAGGCCGATTCATTAATCCCCCAACAAAAATCAATCACAAAGCCCTAGCTTTGAACTGTACTGTTGGACCGGAAACAGCGACCAGAGGTGGGGTGAATGGGAGCTATTAATATTTCAGCCTAAAAATAGCCTTATGTTTTAATTCTGTCTTCTGCGGAACAGGCTTCGAACACACCTTTCGAAGTTCCGGTTCAGAGGTATTTCACAGCTCCGAAACCAGGCTTCGCAAGGAGCAATAGTTTGAAGTCAATTCTACTAAGTCAGTGCAGGCTCCGCACACTAGGTGCCTTGAGCAGACTTCACTTTTCTCCCTTCGAAGGAGTGGGTTACCCTCTACAGACTTCGACCTAATACTCAGCACTAGCAGTAGATACTAGGCTTTGTATTTTAGAGGTCTGAACGTACAATGAACACACTGCACTAAGGACTTCGATATGGAAGAAATCAGGCTTTGAGTTAATCCATGGACAGTGCTTCGCTAGTAATCAGAGAGGACTAGCCTCCAGTTTACACAGAGCGAACACACACTTCACAAGCACAAATCACTCACACACTTCTCCAAAAGAGAACCAGTGCACAAACTTGAACCAGGAAGAAGTGAAGCACAAAGAGATCAAGACATGCAGTGCAAAGCAAGCATACAAGTTCAAACAGTAAATGAAAACAGAATCAAAGTTTCATTGCTTGAACATGGAACACAAAATGAACTCACAGACTGACTACAAGAGTGTGTGGCGGCTAGCATAGGAGTTCTAAAATGGCTGCTCAAAGTGTTACTGTTTCCTAGTCAGCCTTTACTATTTATAGGTACTATTCAGCCCTGTGAATAGACTACTTTACCCCTAGGGTTTACACTGATTTTGTCTCATCAGAACAGGGGGTACATATGGTAGTCTACTTTATTTGGAGGCTTCTTTTGTCAGTCTTCGCAGAGGAGACAACATCAGCTTTAGCAGAGCAGACACGATCAACCTTTGTAGTTTTTTGAGTCTTCTGAAGCTCCCCTTTCTTACACGAGGGTGCGGTAGCTTCGGCGAGAAGCCTTGAGCATGATAGCCTTCGCTTCATCGAAGTCAGCCTTCGATACAGTGACGGTTTTGAGCCAAAGCCGTCAAAGCTCTTGAGCCCCCACGCCATCACCTCTGGAGTAGACCACCATGGCTTCGCAACTACTCCCAGCTCGAACTCCATTAGTTCGTGTACCGAAGCCATGCATGGCCGAAGTACCTCAAGTCAGCCACACTCTGAAGCCCCACCTTCGGAGTACCACCCTTCGAAGTCCCTCCTTCGTCCAAGGCCTCCACATGAAGCATTCCGTGAGCACTTCGTCGTAGTGTCTCTCTCGGAGCACACTCCTCGACGAACCTCACCCGGACCATGCCTTCGATGCACCTCGACTTCTGAGACCTCCATCGGGTGTATCTTCACGTGCCTCCATCCGGAGCACACTTCGAACACCTTTCCTCATTGCTGAGGATTTTTACCACCATACTCTGAAGTCAGTCCTTTCGGGGTACCTTCAGCCAGAGCCACGCTCCGCACTCTCTGCCTTCACCTGGTGCACCTAGACTCGAGGACCGACCTCGACCTCACGCAACCTTCGTGACAGAGCTCCCTGCTCGCCTGGCATCAAGCCTCCCGCTTGATCCAGGTTCACTTGCTGCGAACCATCTATTGCCTCTGAAGTCACCTGCGCACCACAGATAAACAGACAAGTGTATCCACTACTCCGGAGAACTCTCTGGGTAAACAACCTCTGGTACACACTCCAGTGTACCACCCAAAATACCGAATACTCCGGTACGACCAAGTCATCATGTACTATCGGACCCCTCCGGCAGTCACACTCCGCTGCAATAGCTGTAGCAACCGAACCAACCTAACCTTTCAATGAAACAACCTCTGAACCCCTTCAGAGGTAACCCTTCAAATCTAGAGGATAAAATCTGTCAATCACTCATCACAAGCTCTAAAACCAACCCTTGGTTTCTCACGTACCTTTACTTTTATTTTACTTTCTGCAACCTTCGTGGGTTTGCCTGGAAGCCCTCCACCGGCCATGCCAAAACTGTGGTAAGTCTTGTTACTTCACCTGTGAAGTATCCGTTAATATACGTAACAGATTGCTACCTTCGTTTCCTTACTGCAACACTTAGTAGATTCGGTCCCTAGGCTGAATTAGCACTTGATCTCTGTTCTGTTGCAGGTTTTTATGCTCGGAGCCCTTCGCTGTAGGTATCCAGATCCAGGAGACTGGTTTCAGAGGCTGCCAGAACACCCTTCGGCGGGAATACTGCTTCGACTACCTGGGCCAGACCGCCACGCTGTTGTTGGTCCAACCAAGTTTCGCGTGCCAACACGCTCCATAGCATGCTTCATCACGACAGGCTTCACCACATTTGTACCCGCACCAGACGAAGTCACGCTAGTGCGTTTCTTTTGAGATATTTTGTTGTGTCAGAGACTTCGCACCGAACCCCGCTGTTAGGAAGTGATTTCATGTCGAGATCTATTCGGAGCCTGCCTTCGGCCAGATCAATCCGAACACCGAAGACTACCTTCGGTGAGATCCTTTGCATCAAATGTCGAAGGTACCCTTCGGTGAACAGTTCGCACAATACTATTCAAATCAGTCAGGCTCTGGTCAGCTTGCTGATTTATTTTATTTAATATATTTCTTTTCGGCTAATTGGATTATTTCTGTGTGATCTGATTACCTGGCGACTCCACCCCCCTTTCCACTGTTAAGGGTAGTCGTAATACGATGTCAGTGTTGTGTTACACTTAGGCTTGTCCCTAAGTATCAACACACTTTTGGATCGTCGAACTGACCCATGTGCGAGGGCACGTTTTTGTGTCAACACAATTTTTGACGACTCCGCTGGGGAAGGCTACGCCAATATGACGGGTACATCTACATCGGCTGTGGGTACGTCTACAACAACTACTACGTCTACATCGTTGATGGATACCATGGGAGGCGAAGATATCGACAACCGCAACCTCATGACACCTACCCTTGAAGATATTCCCATAGAAGACCGAGTAGAGATTGAGGCAAACATGAAAGCGCTCTAAGACCTCATGCTTGGCAGCTACGTCAAGACACGCGCGAGCTTCATCAAGCTCGACATCAACGTCCTCGACCTCGCTCGGACCTAGGTAACACCAGTATTGCCTCATTTATCTTCTTTAGAGATTGAGCAAAATAGCCGCATCGGTAGACCAAGCTGTTAGCACTTTGCTAGCCAATCGTCTAGATTCAACAGTTAGCTCTTAGGTGGAGGCGACACTTAGGAGGATCGACTTTACCAAGGCCATACCTCTAGCCCCATTGCTAGCATACCTTCGGTAAATCACATTTATAATAGAACTGACGGTAGTACCGGCATGGCCCTTATGTCTCCGGCCTCGATATCTATGGCCGAGACCAGTCGCCATGCCTATGGCCAAACTAGCACTGCCTACCATGCGCCACATCCACCCATGCCTACGCCATTTTTTCCCACGCTGCCCCGTGCCACATGCACAAGCGCATAGGCCCAAACATGTCATACATCCCGAGCTAGTGCATGAGGAGGAACCCCGCGACTGACACACTGACATACCACCACGTGTCACGTCCCAACATGAAAGACACGCAGGCAGTAGGCCAGGATGACATTGAGGAGCAGATCCGCGCACTATTTAGGGAGTGCACTGGCTTCGTACCTATGGGTCGAGCTAGGGTTTACCGAAAGCCGTACCCCGACCATTTCGATACGATACCTTACCCTCACAGCTATAGAGTCCCTGAATTCACAAAGTTCAACGGTGAGAGTTAAAAAATCACACTAGAGCATGTCAGTCAGTTTTTAGCACAATGTGGAGAAGCTAGTGGGTCAGACGCTTTAAAGCTTAAACTATTTCCTCTATTGTTGTCCGGCACTGCTTTCACTTGGTTTTCGGTGCTCCTGCCGAACTCTATCCTAACGTGGACTGAATTAGAACAAAACTTCCATGACTACTTTATACGGGTGAAACAGACCTTAGGATTTCACACTTGACATCGGTTAGACAGAAATCTAGAGAGATCACCTCTGAGTATATCAAGTGCTTTCGAGATACCAGAAACTGGTGTTTTAGTCTTAATATTTCGGAGAGGGCTTTGGCGGATCTAGCTTTCAGTTGGTTGCGCTCTGAAATTAAAGAAAGACTAGACAACCAACACTTTTTAGAAGTTAGCCAAGTCTTGCAACAGGCTCTGGTCCAGGAAGGCCAGGCCAAGGATAAAAGGTTTATTAAAACATTTAACAAGCCTAGGGCTGAAGTCCACGTCATGGAGCACTCCGACGAGGAAGAATCAGAGGAGGAAGAAGATTCGGCTGACATGTACATGGCCGAATAGGTTTGGAACGCTAAGAGAAAACCCGTTATTTGCTTTGAGCTATGGCCATCTCATACCAAGAATCGGACTAGTGAAGTCAAATACTCGTTTGATATAACTAAGTGTGATAAAATATTTGTTTTCCTCTTGTAGAACCAGCTTCTCAGGTTGCCTAAAGGCCAAGTCATTCCATCTGCTGATGAACTAAAGAGATGCCCCTATGGTAAGTGGCATGATTTGCATTCACATTATACACGTGGCGGTATGTCGGCGTGTCGGCCGTGGGGTTCCTCCTCATGCGCTAGCTCAGGATGTATGATGTGTTCGGGCCTATGAGCTTGTGCATGTGGCACAGGCCGCGTGGGAAAAACTAGCGCACGCGTGGGTGGAGGTGGCACATGGTAGGTAGTGGTAGTTGGCCGTAGGCATGGCGACTAGTCTCGGCCATAGATATCGAGGCTAGAGACATAGTGGCTTTGCCGGTACTACCATTAGTTCTGTTGTAAATGTGATTTACCAGAGGTATGCTAGCAATCGGGGCTGGAGGTACGACCTCGGTAAAGTCGAACCTCCTAAGTGTTGCCTCCACCTGAGAGCTAACTACCGAATCTAGATGGCTAGCTAGCGAAGCGCTAATAGCTTGGTATACCGATGCGGCTATTTTTTGCTCAATCTCTAAAGATGATAAACGAGGCGATACTGGTGTTACCTGGGTCCGAGCGAGGTCAGGGACGTTGATGTTGCGCTTGATGAAGCCCGCGTGTGTCTTGATGTAGCTCCCAAGCATGAGGTCTTGCAGCGCTTTCATCTTTGCCTGAATCTCTACTCGGCCTTCTATGGGAATATCTTCAAGGGTAGGCGTCATGATGTTGCGGTCGTCGATATCAGCGCCTCCCATGGGATCCATCGGCGATGTAGACGTAGTTGTTTTTTAGACGTACCCACAGCCGATGTAGATGTACCCGTCATGTTGGCGTAGCCTTACCCAGCGGAGTCGCCAAAAAGTGTGTTGACACGAAAACGTGCCCCACACTTGGGTCAGTTCGACGATTTGAAAGTGTGCGAACACTTAGGAACAAGCCTAAGCCTAACACAACACTAACATCACGTTCCGACTACCCTTAATAGTGGCAAGGGGGGTGGAGTTGCCAGGTAATCAGATCACACAGAAATATATTAAATAAAATAAACTAGCAAGCTAACCGGAGCCTTACTGATTCGAAGAGTACTGTGAGAAGTATGCACCGAAGGGTATCTTCGTCGTCTGATGTGAAGGGTCTCACCAAAGGTAGTCTTTGACGTTTAGATTGATCTGTCCGAAGGTAGGCTCCGAATAGATCTCGACGCAAAATCTCATTCGAACAGTGGGGTTCGGTGCGAAGTCTCTGACATGACAAAATATATAAAACGCAACGCATTAGCATGACTTCGTCTGGCATGGGGTACAAACATGGCGAAGCCTGTCATGACGAAGAATGATGCGGAGCATGTTGGCACACAGACCTTGGTCGGACCGACAATAGCGTGAAGGTCCGGCACGGGTAGTCGAAGCAGTATTCCCGCCGAAGGGTGTTTTGGCAGCCTCCGAAACCAGTCTCTTGGCTCTGGATACCTCTGGCGAAGGGTCTCCAAGCATAAAAACCTGCAACAGAACAGAGATCAAGTGCCAATTCGTCCTAGGGACCGAATCCGCTAAGTGTTGCAGTAGGGAAACGAAGGTAGCAATCTGTTACCTAGATTAACAGATACTTCATAGGAGAAGTAACAAGGCGATAGCAATATGTTACGTAGATTAACGGGTACTTCACAAGCGAAGTAACAAGGCTTACCACATTTCTACGTGGCCGTCAGATTGCTTCTAGGCAAACCCACGAAGGTTACAGAAAGTAAAATAAAAGTAAAGGTACAGTTCAATGCTAGGGCTTTGTGATTGATTTGTGTTGGGGGGTAATGAACCAGCCTCACCCTTATATTTATAGGTGCTAGTCTTCTAATCTCTAAGATTAATCTTGCATGATTCGGCCTAATCACATTATTAGGGATAAAATATAGCCAGAATCAGACTCAAACTCTATCTCTAAACAGCCCGAAGTTGGCCTTTGGCATGGCCCGCCGAAGCCTACTCCTTGGGCCAATGCTTCGGTGAGGAAGGCCTCCGAAGGCCTTCGTGCCGAAGGTAGCAGGCCGCTAGAAGGCTTCTAAAGCCCAGAGCTCAACTGGCCTTCGACCCTGTAGGGCTTCAGCCCGATCCAGGACATGTGTATTGTTGACCCAAATTACCAAAATTGATATTTTTATAATCTAGACCATTTAATGCCATTTTTTGCTATCAACACATGCCCCCTACCTTTTAGTGAACTAAGTGAACTAAAAGCATAACGGGCTAAGGATGATATCTTCCATATCGGCCGCTCGACACTTTCAAGCGATTTGCCACACACTTGGGAAATACTTTTTCATGTACCTGCCATTCAAAGCTCTTCGAAACCACTCTCCTTGTAGAGATTCCAACACGTATGCATTACCTGGAGCAATCTCGGCTATTTTGAAAGGGCCTTCCCATCTAGGTGACCACTTACCAAATTTGGGGCTCTTAGTGCCTAAGGGCAAAATCATCTTCCAAACCATGTCGCCAACCAAGTCATCGACCGATAAGCCATCTTGCTTCAGAACTCTGAAAGAGCCAAGATTATTTCCTTTAATTTAATCCACCCATAGTCTATATGTTTGAAGTGTGATTTTGGATTGTTTATCGAATGCTATGTTTATTTTTCGTATCGGGAAGACTACGACGCAGTCGAGGATCCGGAGTTCTATCCCGAGGTTCCACCTTCACCATTTGCTGATCAAGGCAAGTCGCAAACCCCAAGTTGATCATAATTGAGCCCATTCTTCATAATTACCGCTATAACTCATAGGGTTATTATTGCATTAGTTTAATTACAAGCCCTACAATATATTTATGAGATCCCCGTCCTTGTTGTGCAAACCCAAGCCATGCTTATTGAGCCTAAACTCCTTGTCACTTTTAAATATTATATTATATAGTGTCCAATGTATCGTCACAACTGCTATAGGTTAAAAGAATGAGTCATAGATAGTCGGATTCTATTATATGTTTCCCCGTTATTTCTCATCTATAGAATTCTGTTGGAGTTTTGGTTATAAGTATGGTGGGTTCCGGGTGCAAGCTAGGGCATTGGTTGGTCGCACCCGGGGCACTATAAGGACCGGTGTGCAGGATCTGTTGCAAAACAAACTCGTACTAACCACAAGTCTAGTGGGTAAGTCCTAACTAGAGGTATGGAGCATTCCAACTTGAAGCACCATAGTGGAGGGGGCAAGTGACACCTGCGGGTGGCTTGTACCGATAAGGCTCAAGGGGGGGTACGGTGTTGGCCCGACGCATCCGGGTACCGTATGAAACCTATAAGAGGGTGTTATCAATTTGGTGCGTTCCATGGTAAAGGTTTTGGCATGAGTTCCTTCGGGGTGACGTGGTGTCATCACGACACACTTTGGTGTGCGGGAATGAGTGTCTTGTGGGTATAGTAGTACACCTATGATCAGAGTATAATCTTTTCGAAAAGTCATGCCCACGGTCAAGGGCGGGTTGGGCAATGTTCACCGCAGTTAGTTTACTTATGTATGAATGATTGTATTATTCATGGCACGTAAGGACTGTTGAGCGAGGGCAGGCTGACTGTACCCCTCGAGTTAGAAGGTGATGCATTCTCACATGTTTAATTTTCTGTACTAATAATCTGATTACATTAAATGCTTTACAAATGTCCTTTCTCGCAAACATGAGCCACTACCATCCTTGTTATTACGTTGCATTATAATTGCATTTTGGTGGCTTGCTGAGTACGATTGTACTCACCCCCGTTGACTCACCACACCAGAGGTAGCATAGTATGAGGAGGAGGATGGTCTGGAGTAGCGACCCAGTCAAGGCGCGAGACTGGAAGAAGGTATTCATCTAGAGGATTTATTTTCCTAGTTTCTCTTTTATTGAACTCTTTTGTAATAATATGGTCTACGAACCATCTTTGATTGGCGTATTGTGCGCAGTCGTACGATGAATGTCTTGTGTTTATTGATTTTCTATGGAAATTCAATAAAGTCCCGATTTTATTAAATCTGGGCGTTACAAAGACTCGCGTGGGCTTCATCAAGACCACCCCCGATCTCCCCAACATATCCATGGATAAGGTAATTCCACCTCCCCTCTATCATCTCTATACATCGAACAAAAATAGCAGCAACTGTGGATCAAGCTGTTAGTGCCACATTTGTGAATTGTCTAGGGCCCGAGATGGAGGCAATATTTAGGAGATTCAGCTTTTCCGAGGCCACTTCTCTGACTCTGATTGATAACGTACCCCATGTTCATCACATCTATAGTAGAACCGATGGGAGTACCAGGAAGAGTGTTGTGTCTTCGGCCTCTCCATCTATGGCAGAGACGTCATCTTTCCCTATCGGTCAGACCGGCCCTCTGGCTGGTCAGACCAACGCATGCAAGATTGTGCCACCGACAACCATCGGTCCGACTGGCATCTAGCCCGGTCAGACCGGCGTGTGCCATCCCACAACACCTGATGCATATGCTGGCTCACCGACACCCCTGACAACTGTTAGTCAGACTGACTACCAGGCCGATCCGATCGGCCCCTATGCATTCGATCAAACCAGCCCTAAGGTCGGTTAGACCGCCCCCATAGTATTTTACGTGATGCCTCCACCAACACCTGCACTGCCTCTACCCGCACTACCCACACCTCCTAGTACCACAGACATGCATAGGATTGATAACGCTGCATATCACGAGCCGCCACGAGAGGACGACAATCGAGGAGGGCCATATTGCCGACATGTTGGTATACCACCACGTGTCACGCCCCCACACGAAAGGCGCGCACAAGAGAGAGGCGGAGATGATATAGATGAGTGTATTCGTGCACTTTTTAGAGAGTGCATGGGTTTCACACCCCGAGATCGGACTAGGGTTTACCACAAGTTGTACCAGGACCATTATGACACAATCCCATATCCTCACGGTTTTAGGGTTCCTGAGTTCACCAAATTCGACGACGAGGGTAATAAAACCACCTGCGAGCTTATAGGTCAGTTTATATCATAGTGTGGCGAAGCTAGTGGGTCAGATGCCTTTAAACTTAGACTATTCTCCTTGTCGCTATCCGACACTGCTTTCATTTGGTTTTCGGCGCTACCGCCGAACTCCATTCAGACTTGGGCCCAATTAGAGCAGAAATTTCACGATTACTTTTACACTAGAGAAACTGAACTTAGACTCTCGCACTTGACATCGGTTAAAAAGTATAATGAGGGTGTCTCCGACTACATTAGGTGGTTTAGAGACACCATAAACCGATGTTTCATCTTAAACATTTCCGAGAGGGATTTGGCCGACGTAGTGTTAATTGGTTTGCATTCCGAGCTTAAGGAGAAGCTAAAGAGCTAGAACTTCTTAGAGGTTAGTCAAGTTTTGCAGCAGGCTCTAGTCCAGGAAGGCCAAGCCAAGAATAAAAAGTTCACTAAGACCTTTAGCAAGCCCAAGGCTGAGGTACACGTCATGGAGCACTCCGATGAGGAATCATCAGAGAGCGAGGATGACTCGGCCGATATGTACACTACAGAGTAGACATGGTCTAGTAAGTCCAAGCCCATTACTTGCCCTGAGTTACAGCTTTCTCCCACTAAGAGTCGGCCCAGTGAAGTCAAATATGCGTTCGATGTGAACAAATGCGACAAGATATTTGAATTTTTGTTGAACAACAAACTCCTCAGGTTGCCAAAGGGTCACGTCATTCCCATTGCCAACGATTTGAAGAAATGTGCTTACTGTAAGTGGCATGATTTTCATTCTCATTCTACTAATGATTGCAATGTTTTTCATCATCAGGTTCAATCGCCCATAGAGAAAGGACGATTGAAATTGAATACTAATCCCAAAATCAAGCTCGGCCAAGACCCCTTCCCCGTGAACACCATCGATATCGATGGGAAGAAGGTGTTGATTTGGCCCGAGCAGGCCGAATCGGCCAAGGGGAAAGCGTTCATAGATGGAGAGCTTCGCTCGCAGATGTGTGTGCCGAAGAATCTTGAGGTAGGTGTTTGGAAGGTGAACACCAATATAACGTCTTCGGCTAAATCACACAAGAAGCTAAAGGTTACTTACGAGATGCTAGTTCAGAAGCCCAAGAAGACGAATAAGAAGGCGAACAATCGGCCAGGACCTTTAGTGAGGCTGAACCCTCCATGAAAGAATGAGTTCGGCACACGGTGGGCGAGACCAGTAGAGCCACCGATGCCTCTACCTCTGTACCAATTCCCGATGGTGCAGTGGGCCCCATATTACTTTTTCCCACTGGCTACCCATTCCCTTACTTTTTCATGGGTGCTCCATTTGTGCCACCAGAGATCCATAACATATAGGGACAGATGAGCACAACAGGAGGCGATGACTTAAGTCGGTTGTCCATCGCACCGCCGGGATGACCAGATTGGAGTTCTGACGCCATCGTTGTCAAGGTAGGTTCCCAGGATGTCCCAATCCTCGAGGGGACCCCACTAGAGTAGAACGGAGGTGAGATGCAGAAGAAAGCTGATGAGGGACATGCTGGTCTAACCGCGGCCTCAGGGCCGGTCAGACCGCACTACCACAAAAATGGTCTTTAGTGACGCGGCTTTAGTGATGGGCAAAAGACATGCGTTAGTAATACACTTTTAGTGACAAGTTGATTCGCACGCGTCAGTAATGTTGTATCATTAGTGACGAGTCGTGTCATGACCCATCACTATAGATGAGGCTAGCGGGGGCACCCACGTTAGTGACGTGTCATAGAGTTACCCGTCACTAAAGGTACCACATTAGTGACGGTTGGTAGTACCACCCATCACTAATGAGTGTTGCCTGAAACCCTAAGCCACCTTTAGTAATGTGTTATATTTATACCTGTCACTAATGACTCCCGCTTATAAATAGGCAGGGCAGGAAGTGGGTCATCACGCTTTCATTTCGCGCAACCCTAACTTACTTTCGATGTCGCCATCACCTTTGTTGCTCTGTCGCACGTGTCCTTCGTCATCATTCTCGCAAGTTTGTCTATGCTTACTATTAAATCTCAGTTTATAGATCGATCTTCATGTAAGAAAAATTTGTTATGAATTTGTGAATTCGGGATATGGCAACGTATCTGAACGATCTACAAGTACCAACCTATGTTCATGATAGTTGCTTAATAAAGATCAATCATCTCATTCACGGGGGTGTCACTGGGTCAATTTAGTTATAGTTTTTTGTACATTGCATGTCCTATTTTTTGTGTTAATTAACAAACTGAAGCACATCTATTACTGTTGTAGTATTTATCAAAAATATTTTGTGAAGTCAATAACATTCGTGCGGGCGACACCCTCAAAATAATGACAAGAGATGGATGCAACACTACGGTTGAGGTTGTGAGTTGTGGGGCGGTGGTATGATATGCCTCCACAAAGGGTGGAGTGAAGATTTGGTATTAACAATGGGACAAGCCCCATTGACTGTTATGGCAAAATTTTACACTAACTTTGGTGATGATAAGACCCCAACGGCCATCAAAGTGGATGACAACGACAATAGTGGTATACATAGAGAAGCGACACATCACTTAACATGGACATCTTTTGGTTATGTTCTTATCATGCATGGTTTCTTATAATGTGAGGGGCGGGTCCTAGCAATGTTGCAGACAGGAAGGGGAAGGCGATAGCATTCTCTAATAGTTTTGTCTAAATTTTATTTTATAGTACATCTCAAGACAGTACTGTGACAAGTATATCACACCTCACCTACAATAGCAGACCACCGAGATCCAAGTTGCAGCAGCAGGTTCTGACGCATTCCCAATTGCGATGCATCAAGGGACAGATGGATGGTGCTATCTAACTAAAGGTTTTGGGCAATTTCTTAGCGACAACATGCTAGAAGTTGAGACAGTGTCCGCCTTCTAGGTCAATGTTGGTACTAATGGCATTGAGGATGTAATGTATGTACTGTAAACCTAGGATGAATTATGACTTGTGATGATTTAACTTTTGTGATAAATTATCAAGGATGACTGTGATGTGTTTAATTCACTGTTTGATGGCTTTAATTCAGGTTGCAACCTAAAAATATGTTTGTGATGTGTTTTGGAAACTTGACTGCAAAATTTAGGTGCCTTCCATTTCAACATTGTTACCCTTATTTTTTCAAAATTACCATAACATTAGTGACGGGTAACAATAATTACCCGTCACTAATGAAGCGTTTAGTGACCGGTAACAATAATTACCCGTCACTGAAGGTATATGTCAAAAAGGCCGTAGGAGTCATCAGTGATGGGTCATAATGTGCACCATCACTGATGACCCCTCATACGTGGGTACCGAGGGTCGGCCTTTCATTTCCCGCAACCCTAACCCTAACACTCCCGCCACCGCCGTCATCAGTGACGGGTCATAATGTGCACCCATCAGTGATGACTCCTCCTACGTGGGTATCGAGGGTCGGCCTTTCATTTCCCCTAACCCTAACCCTAACACTCCCGCCGCCGCCGTCATCAATGACGGGTCATAATGTGCACCTGTCACTGATGACTACTCCTGCCTATAAATTGGCGGGTACCAAGGGTCGGGCTTTCATTTCCCGCAACCCTACCCTAACACTCTTGCCACCGCCATCAGCTTCGTTGTGCTCCTAGCCTGGCCACATGTCCCATCGACGCGCATGGCCTCCCTACTCGCCGCCACCATGGTTGCATCCTCCTCCTCCTAAGTTTGTCATCGTCCTCTTCCTCGTTTTGTCTAACTTTTGCCACTTTTTTTCTAACTAGCTAACTTCTGCCACCATTGTTACAGGGTATCCTGACCTACTGCTTTTAGCCAATTTCTTTGAGATAATTGATGGTCTTAGCCAATTTCTTCGAGATAATGTCCTCGAAGTTGGCATGACTCATCGTGGTGGTGCTCCTACCCATGGCCGGTAGGTGCTCCTGCTACCCATGGCTGGTGGGGCTCCTGTACTACCCACTAGGCTTCTGCTGGCAAAGCTACAAGCTTGGAAGACACTATCCAAGCTTTGGATATAGATATAGGGGCTTCAAGATACATGCGATCATCTTGCATCGCTCTTCGTTTTAGCTATAGGTTTATAGTTAGTAGCCATGAAAATGTCTTATGTCGCTCATTGTTTTAGCCATTTCTTTGAGATAACGAGATAGAAGTTAATAAATGTGCTACAAATTTGGCAATGAATCTTCTGTGATGTATTGTCTATGATGTGCTTTTGATGTTGCATGTGTTAAATGGCTGCCAAATCCTGGTTGCAGCCTAAAAATTATTATTTTTTGAAATGACCATAATATTAGTGACGAGTGATAATAATCACCCGTCATTGATGAAAACATCAGTGACGTGCGACAATGGTCGCCCGTCACTGATGAATACATTATTTGTTTTGAAATGACCATAATATTAGTGACGGGTGATAGTTATCAACTGTCACTGATGAAAACATCAGTGACGGGTTATAACTATCACCCGTCACTGATGAGTACATCAGTGATGGATGATAACTATCACCCATCACCAAAGAGGCATTATAGGTGAGCCCATTGGACTCTTTAGTGATGGGTGTTTATCCGTCCCTATTGATGCCACATTACTGACGCGATAAGGGTGATGGAAGACATGCCCGTCACTAATGCACGTTATGACCCATCACTAATGTGTGTTTCTGTGGTAGTGCTGCCTTCACCACCACGGTGTGACCGATCTACTATGGCCGGTCCGACCAGCCATTTTCGATCATTCGGCAATCACCGGTAAGACCGGACCACCATGGCTTATCTGACCGACAAGGTCTAGTTAGACCGGCCCAGTAAGGTCGGTCTGGCCGATAGGGTATAGGAAAGTACCCTTACTAAGCGCAAAAATTGTTGAGGTCGATCCGAGTAATTCCCATTCGGCCAAAAATTCCAGGAGCTAGTTCGTGGCGCTCGGCACAAAGCCACAACCTTCGTGGGCACCTCTAGGCATGACCAAGTCCCAAAAGAGGAAGCTACATCATCTTCGAGCCTATGAAATGAGAGAGAAGAAGGCCGAGGAGATTTGTCCCCGACCAGTACCCAAGCAAGTATGGAATCCCAAGCAGGTTGCGGTGGACAAATCAGCTCCCACTCCAAGTGATGACGATGATGACATGCTTGACGATAACTATACACCCATCTTAGAGGGACCCCTCCCTCAACCGATGGATGTGAATGTGGTAATTCTTCCTGCTGAGTTTGGTCCACCAGGAGATGAGACCAAGGTCACTCAACTAAACCTCGACCTGCGTGAAGCTGTTTTTTAGAAGCCCGAGGAGCCGGCTCATCACTTGAATCCCTTGTACGTTCGATGACACATCGACAGCATGCTGATCTCTAGGATGCTCGTAGATGGAGGCACCACCATCAACCTGATGCCATACTATCTTTTGAAGAAGCTCGATAAGAATGAGGAGGACTTGATGAAGACCAAGCTGACGCTGAACGACTTCAACGATGAGAGCTCTGAGGCCAAGGGCGTACATTCTCTAGAGCTGATAGTGGGCAATAAGACATTACGATAGCGTTATTCGTGGTAGATGTGTAAGGTAACTATAGTGTGCTACTTGGGTGTGATTGGATTCACGCAAATTGTTGTATTCCGTGTACCTTGCACTAGTGTTTGATCCAGTGGGATGGTCATGACATGGAGGTTTTACCAGCTGACACTTTAGCCCAAGGTGCTTTGGGCAATGTGGCTATTAAAACTAAAACCTAACGGTCAAAGCGCTAAGTGCACTGACGCCGATCTGAAGATCCAAAAGCATGTGGATACTTAGAGGTAAACCCCTAAGTGTGACATGACGCCAACGTTGTGTTCCGACGATCCTTGGAAGTGACAAGGGAGGGTGGAGTGGCCAGGCAATCAAATTATCAAACTAATTCAATTAACCGAAGTGTGAATAATACAGTGAAAATAAATCTAATCAGCCACCTAGAACTGATTAAATTAAACAGGGGATGCCCGATCATATCGGTCTAGGGTTTCCTGTCAGACCGACTAAGGGGCGGCGGACAGACCGGCCAACGAACGGCGGTGGGACCGGTGATGCTGTGAAGCCATCACGCAGGTCAACCAAAGGTAAAACAGACTGGCCAGAGGCTGGCGATCGGACTAGCCTAGCACTGCTGGTCGGACCGGTCTATGCCAGCAAGGCCCGGTCGAATCGGTTGTAGTTGGCCGTTCAGACCGACTGGCGATGCAGCAAGCAGATTAGATCGTCGATGATCTCACCGGTAAGGATGGATCGGTGTAAGAATATTTGGGAATTAAGAAGAAGATGAAACACTTCCAGAAACACCAAGAACACAAAAGCAATTTGTCCAAAAGCCTGAATTACCGATAGAAACCGATAAAACGACATAAATCTGTTATGTGGATGAAACATAGTATTCACAAGCGAATCAATAAGGCTTACCATGATTACGACGTGGTGGATGGATGGTTTATAGTGCAAACCAACAAAAAAGGTCGTACTTGGCTAATACCAGGTCAAGGAAAGTACACTGAATGTAAATGTGATCAAGGTAAATAATAGATTAGATCTATTAGGGTTTTTTGGGGGGGAGACCCTTGAATCGTCCTTTCCTCTATATTTATAGGGGTTGGACATGATGTGCCTGGACTCTAATTGGACTTAGATATGGATCCAAGTCATCAAAAATTAATTAGAGATAAAATAGCCTAGAAATCAGCTAATCTAAATCGGATACAGAACTAGGCCAGTCTGATCGAGCCCACATGGCCGGTCAGACCGGGCCTACATGGCCGGTTGGACCGGCCTGTGCTAGGTCTTGGCATATTTTCGATCCAATTTACCAAAATTGATATTTTGACAAATTTAACCATTAATGTCTTTTTTTGCTATCAACACATGCCCCTGCGTTTTGGCAAACTTTAGTGAGCCAAAAGCACAACGAGCAAAGGGCGATATGCTTTATATTGGCCTTTCAACACATCAAGCATTTTGCCACACACTTGGGAAGTACTTCTTCAAATACCTACCATTCAAAGCTCTATGAAATCGCTCTCCTTGTAGAGACTCTAACAAATATGCATTACCTGGAGCGATTTCAACAACTCTAAAAGGATCATCCTTGCTAGGCGACCATTTACCAAACTTTGGGCTTTTAGTGCCTAAAGGAAAAATCGTCTTCCAAACCAAGTCACCAACTCGAAACAATTTTGCTCTCACCTTCTTGTTGTAAACTCTAGCCACTCTTCTTTGTCTCTTTGTATTGCCTCTAGAGCTCTTAGTATCTTATCGGTCACTTCTTCCAAATTATCTTTCAAAAGAGTTTCATACTCATCAACCGATAAGCCATCTTGCTTAAGCAACCTCAATGAGCCAAGATTCACCTCTATGGGTAAAATGGCTTCTTGTCCATACACCAACTCATATGGACTCACTTTGGTGGCACCATGCTTTGCAACTCTGCATGCCCATAATGTCTCAGAAAGCACTTCATGCCACCGTGTGGGAAAGTCTTCAATCTTTTTCTTAATGAGCTTGATCATAGTTTTATTAATAGACTTGGCCTAACCATTGGCCTGAGCAAAGTATGGTGAAGAGTTTATCAACTTTATACCATAAGATTTGACAAAATCACATACTTCTTTAGAAACAAATGAAGCACCCTAATCTATAGTAAGAGTTTGGGAAATACCGAATCTATGTATAATGTGCTTCGATATGAAATCAATTACCTCATTTTGCGTCATGTTCTTGAGAGGCACGACCTCGGTCCACTTGGTGAAGTAAATCGTAGCCATCAACACGAACAAATGTCCTTTTGAAGAGGAAGGATAAATTTGGCCAATGAAGTCCAAGGCCCAACCTCGGAATGGCCATGGTTTGATAATAGGATTATGTAAAGATGTAGGAGCGAGCTAAATATTACTAAACCTTTGACAAGCTTCACATCCTCTATAGTACTTAAAACAGTCCCAAATCATATTCGGCCAATAAAAACTCACTCTTTTGAGCATCCAACTCATTTTCTAGGACGACTGATGAGTACCACAAAGACCTTCATGTACTTCACCCACAGCAAGTCTAGATTGATCGACATTCAAACTCTTTAAAAGTACTGCATCAATTGTTTGGCATAACTACTCATCATCAAGCAATACAAATTTAAATGCTTGCCGCCGAACTTTCCGATCAACCCGCTTACTAGGATCACTCAAATATTGAATAATTGGATTTATGTAATCATCCTCGTGATTTCCTAAAGTACTCACCAAATCCTCGCTTGAATTGGCATTCAAATCATAAATTTTAACCTACCCCCCGTGCCCTAAAACCTCATGGTGCAAGGTGGTTAGACCGGCCATAGAGGGTCTGTTAGACTGGACATTGTCGAACGGCTAGCACAGGGTGGTCAGACCATCCTGGCATGGCCGGTGACACCGACCAGACATCTGTAGTTGGACCGGCCATGTCAGGTCGGTCAGATCGATGTGTTCTGACTCGGGTAGTGAAATAAAGTTAAGCATCCATTTTTCTTGTGTGAAAAAATTACCTCTTTTAACTTGGTAACTAGATGCTTGCTGAGCCAAGTCATTTTCTAATGAATTGGCTTCTCTAGATAAATGAGAAATCTCAAAATCATCAAAAGTAGCAATTATGTCTAGACATTTATCCAAGTAACTATTTAGCAAACCATTAAAACATTGGCCATCTTTAGCTACTTGTTGAACTGCTAATAGTGAATCACCATATGTATGAACATATTTAATACACATGGAGCTTAACAATTCAAGTCCTAACAATAGAGCTTCATATTCAGCTTGATTAGTAGTACAAGGAAATTCTAAACGGGTCGAGGTCTCGAAACTCATACCATTGGGTGATATGAGCACAACTCCAACACCTTAGTCATTCTTGCAAGCCAAACCATCAAAGTAAAGTTTCCATGGTACTACCTCAATCAAAGCAGTATCACTACTCTAGTTGACATCTACATGGTGATCAACTATAAAATTTGCAATGACTTGGCCTTTCATAGCTTTCAGGGTTCATAAGCCAAATTGTACTCGATCAAAGCATAAGCCCACTTTCCAATTCTCCCACTTAGAATCGGCTTTTGCAACATGTACATTATAATATCAGTTTGACAAGTAACAATACATGTGCCAGATAGGAGATAGTGGTGGAGTTTGGTACATGCATAATAAAGTGATAAACACAAATGCTCTAAAAACACATACCTTGCCTTGGCATCCAAAGATGGTGACTCAAGAATGTGATGATGTACTCCTTCCCCTCCACTTTCTAAGTTAGCACATCTCCTATCACACTATCTTCTGCAGCAACGTATAGCAGAAACAGAATTTCGGCTTTTGGTGCTCTTACCACAGGTGGTGATGACCGACACTATTTAATTTTCCCAAACGCGCGTTGCTGACTTACCCCCAAGTGAATTTGGCTTCGTTCTTTAGCCAAAGTATGGGACAAAAGCATCGATCTTGCCAGACAAGTTAGATATAAAGCGACGCAAATAATTTACCTTGCCAAGCAACTTTTGCACACCTCTTTTGCATGTCGGCACTTCAAAGTTCTTAATCTTCTCAAGCCTCTTAGGATCAATCTCAATACTTCTTTCATGGATCATGAATCCTAAGAACTTGCCCGCTGACACGATAAAAGCACACTTGAGCGGATTCATTTTTAAGCCATACTGACACATTCTCTCAAAAGAAACTCTCAAATCGGCTAAATGGTTTCCCATAGCATCTGATTTGACTACAACATCATCTATGTAGACCACTAGCATAACACCTAGCAAGTCATGAAAGATCAAGTTCATAGCACGTTGATATGTAGCACCAGGATTACTTAAACCAAAGTCATAACTACCCACTCAAACAAGCTGACAAAACCAGGGCATTGAAAGGCTGTCTTATGGACATCCTCTTCGGCCATAAAGATTTGATTATAACCAGTGTTGCCATCAAGAAAACATAGTACCTTGTGTCCTGAAGCATCGTTTATCAACATGTCAGCTATCGGCATGGGGTACTCATCCTTCGGAATGTCCTTGTTCAAATCCCTGAAATCAATGCACACACGAATCTTGCCACTCCCTTTCTTCTCCATAGGCACAATGTAAGCAACCCATTCAGCATACCTGCATGGCCTAATAACCTCAGCCTTGATCAATCGTTCTATCTCCTATTTAACTCGGTCATACATGGCCGAATTAAAGCAACGAGGGGATGTTTAAAATACCTAAAGCTAGGTTTGATAGGCAGCCGATGCTCCATGAGCTCACGGCTTAATCCGAACATCTCACTGTACTCCCATGTGAAACAATCGACATACGACCAAAGCAACATTATTACTTCAGCCTTTTCATCAGACTGCAAATTTTGATTTACAAAAGTGAGCCTTGGACTACTAGCATCACCTATATCGACCTATTCTAGAGGGTCAGCCGACGCAAAACCTTGACCTAACTTTTTGACTTCGCTAAAATCTTCAATGGCCTTGACAATACCATATTTAGAAGACTGATATTGCTCTACATGAGACTTTAGCCAATCAAGATTACTCTTACTAGACATGACTACTAATTTAGAGATAGTCGAGCTACACTAGCCGACTTTACAGACACTGGAACAAAACATCCCTCAGACACGCTAACAAAATCGTAGTCTGAGAGATCTCTACCTGACAATCATTCAATTTTATCATGGATGGCATCGATAGACACATCGGCCAAAGCAACCTGGGTCGAAGTGTCAGCTGGTACGACCTCTACGTCATCATCGTCCCACTAAATCAAGCACTAGAGCAAAGTAGAAGGAATGCAGTAATTGGCATGGATCCAATCGCATCCAAGTAGTACATTGTAGTTACCTTGCACATTGATGACGAAGAACGCCGTCGGCAACATCTTGTCGCCCACCGTCAGATCTAAAGAAAGTATGCCCTTGGCCTTGGAGCTCTCATCGTTGAGCGTCAAGTTGGTCCTCATCAAGTAATCTTCATTCTTGCTAAGCTTCTTCAACAGAGAGTATGGCATCAAGTTGACGGTGGTGCCTCTATCTACAAGCATCCTCGAGATTGACTTCCCGTCGGTGTGCCCCTTGAAGTAGAGAGGTTTCCGGTGATGAGCCGTGTCCTCAGGCTTCTCAAAAATGGCCTCCCGTGGGCCGAGGCTCAGCTGAGTGACCTCGGCCTCATCCTGTGGTAGAGAAAATTCAACTGGAAGCATAATGATGTTTACATCCATTGCCTGAGGGGAGGGCCCCTCGGAGATAGGCATGTCGTCGTCGTCCATTAGATTATCCTCATCATCGCTTGGAGTAGGAGCCGGGTTGTTTACGGCAACCGGCTTAGGCTTCCAAACCTGCTTCGTCACTGGTTGGGGACGGATCTCCTCAAAAATGGCGTCCCGCTCATCCTCGACCTTCTTCTCGTGCATCTCCTGAGCTCGAAGACATTGAAGACGCCTCTTCTGTGACTTGGTCCTACCTAGAGGTGCCCATCAAGGTTGTGTCTTAGTGCCAGGCGCCACAATCTTGCTTCTAGAATTTTTGGCTGAACGTGAATTGCCTGGATTGGCCTAGGCATCTTTGCGATTGGTTGAATTCTGCTCATGTGTACTGTCGGTCGGACTGGCCTTACTAGGGCAGTCTGACCGAGCTATGTCGGCCGGACCGGCAATGGTGGGCCGGTCAGACCGTGTGAAACCAAGTGAGGTTGCATTATGGTTATTGTTTGTATGATGAGTGATTGACAAGGTTGCTCGATCTGGAGTGATGAGCTGGAGTGATGAGTGAGTGATGGTTTAAGTGCATCGATGGGATCGATGTGTGGATATGGATTATGCTAAGAGGATCGATGTGCATTGCGTATCTTGTTTTGGCTTATCTCATGTCTGCAGGGTGGAGATACTAACCAACTATCAATGGCGAGTGATTAAGGGTCAAGCGGGGAGCTCGATGCCAGAGGATCAAGGATGTCGAGTGAAGTCAGAGATGATCTCAGGAGTGCACGAGGAGATAGAAAAAGACATGGACGTACGGATGGTCGAGACAGTGTGATGGTCAAGTCAACGGAAGGGAGGCCAGTGCAAGTGATCAGGCGGCTCGAGGGGATCGAGAGTGGGAGAGACTTGCTGGCGGTCGAGTTTGCGGATTGGCGTCACATGTCGGCAATCGAGGAGGCTTTGTTGGTTTTTGCTGAAAACTATTGCATCAAAAAATGTTTTTAATTCTAGTAATTAGGAGTTTATTTTTTAGGTTATGTCGTCGAGATTAAGTGTAATCTTTTAGTATTTTTCGAAATTCTTAATTCTGAAAAAATATTAAAAGAATAGGGTCAATGATGGATTTGCATTAATGGATTTTTCAGAATTTGTAATTCTGAAAATTCATGGCAATTAGGTAAATACCTAGAACTTTTACCCTAATGGCATTTTGGAGTTTCTTTAATGGATTTGTCTATATAAAGCACCCAAAGTCCTAGGGTTTAGGTGACTTTTTGGTTATCATTTGGAGACTACCAACCACAAAAATTTCTGATTAGTTCTATCATTTTTGGTTGCCTTTTATTTGTGTGCAAACACTGTTCTTCATCTGGAAATTGACTATGCCCAGTTTGTCTACAAGATGTCTAGTGCTATCTCCGGGTAAGTGCTTCAGCGCCAGAATCTGAACTTTATCTTACTTGATTCACTTTTTGTGATGTTTTTTGAACAGTTTTTGGGCAGTTTTTGGACATGAGTTCTTCAAAACGTTTGTTGTACAAGTTTTCAGGGTTCCATTTTTGAAGTTTGCAAAAGTTTTTGACCACTGCTGCATATATTTTTCTGTCCAACAAAGTGCCTAAAAAGTTCTGGAAACTTCTGATTTCTGCTGACTGTTGAGTTCTGTTTTCAGTCTGGATTCAATCTTTGAGGGAATTTTTGATCAGTTTTGGTACTGTTTTTTTATCTGAGTTCTACATAACTTTTGTTGTCCAAGTTTCAAGGGTTCCAGGTTTGAAATTTGCAAAAGGTTTTGACCACAGCTGCATATAGTTTTTGGCTCACCTTTGATCAAACCAGAAATTTATTTATCAGATTATGTGCTGTGTTTGTGCTGAAGTTTTTGCTCTTTTTGCTGCTGAGATTTAAATGTATACTTTGCTTTGTTGAGTGTTTAGTTTCCTTCCGATTAAAGATATTACTTCTGTTCCTTTTGCCATCCGAGATACAAGAACTCCTGATGGGCAACAGTAAACAGCGCCGCCATGTCCTGTGTGTTGTTCTTCAGTTCTATATTTCCGAATCTTTCTCTGCATGCTTAATTTTCTTGATCTGGTCTACAAAGTTCTTGCACTGCTGTGATTTATTTTCTTCTGTCTCCTGGTTGATTCACCGTTGGAATTCAGAGGCGTTTGCTTTCCTGGTCGCCATAGAGATACAGCCAGAAAACAAGTTCCATGTTGTTTCTTTTGGATTTACAGTGAGTTCAGCTTTCTTATTTCATTTCCTTCGCTGATTTTTTCACTTCAGTCATCTGTGCATCTCAGCCGCCAGGTATACAATTCCATCGCCCTAGAAAGCTTCATCTGATTGTTCATATTTTGGTTTGCTTTTCTGCAGTTTTTTGTTTTTCACAGGTAGTGATTTTTTTCTTGTGTTTCATTGGTTGTTTCTAGAGTTGCATGCACGGAAGTCTTGTGAACCAACACTTTCACTGGTTGTTTCTAGAGTTGCATGCACGAAAGCTTTTGTGAACCAGCACTTAGGTGCATTGATTCCATCCTGAGAGTTTTTCAATCTACTAATTTTATTTTGGAATCCATTTCAACATGAAGTTGTGCGTGTGTTCTCTTGTAACTTGAGAATCATGCTTTAAATTTTCAGCGCTGCAGGTTGGGTAATCTGTTTACATACATCTAGTTTAATTTTGTTTTGCCATTCTGTCTGAGGTTTGTTTTACCTCTGAATTTTTGTTTTGGGCTTAAAGTTCTCAAAGCCAGCACTGTTCTTCGGATTATCTTCACATGCGCCACCGCAAGGCCCATGTAGTGTGTTTAGTTCTTGTTTTTCATTAAAAAAAAATCTCAGCCTCCAATACCCTGTGCTACTGCCAGGCATGCATAGTCGCAATCAAAAGTAGTTCCTATCTAGATTTGTGTGGTCAAGACACTATCTCGGAATTTTCATACTTCACATTTACACTCCGTCAACTGCTTCATCAATATCTCCTATTGTCACACCAGGTAACAAATCCATCGAGTTTATTTCTGCATTTTACCTATCAATTTGTGATGATTGGCTAGTTGATATATGATGTTAAGTATGTCTCTTTTATGGGTTGTTATCTTTTAGATTATTTGATATGTCATATGAATTGTGAGTAGTCTTTTTAATCTGCCTTGTTTATTGTGTACTAGTGTCTTTGTAATTAGGACATCAGTTGTTTCAAAAGGTTGGATTATTCTCAGTTCTTGTTCTCTCTCAGATTGTCACACCTTATCATATCTGATAAGAGAGTGATAGCACTTGTTTTCTTTGAGTTTTAATTGTGTTCTTTTATTTGCTTCCATTTGTTCATTAAGAGGAGCGTTGGGTGTTTTGAAAAGTCCATCTTATTCACGAGAATTTGTTGAGACGCCTATTCACCTCCGATCTAGTCACCTGTTCTGATCCCACAGACCGGCTGGTGCTGGCTGCTTGAAAAGAGTCGGTTGGACCGGCCACAGTAGGACGGTCAAACCAAAGTGGTGAGGGCGGTCTGACTGGCCCTGGGGTTGCGATTAGACCAGCAGTCTTCTTGGGTGACTTCTGCGGTTTACCTCCGCCTTGCTCCGGGGGGACCCCTTAGGGATTGGGACATCTTGGGACCCCACCTTTACGATGATAGCCTTGGACACCTCCTCCGAATGTCCTCGTGGCGTGATGGATAGTCTTCCGAAGACATCGCCTCTTGCCGCATTCATCTTATTCTGCATGTTATAAAATCTAAAGGGCACGAACGGAGCAATAAAATATGGGGCAGGATATCCGAGAGGCAAAAAATAACACCACGACCACTGTGCCACGGGCTAGTGATATGGTGGAGGAAATGATGGCTCCAATGGTTTTGCCCATCATGGGCCTAGCCCACTCTTCCGTAGAGGGTTTGGCCTTGCTGGAGGTCCTAGCCGAGTGTTCGCCTTCTCAACCCTCTTCTTATGTTTTTGAAGTAGTATGTCGTACGTCACCTTCGGCTTCTTGTGGGTCGTAGCCGAAGATGATGTGTTGGTATTTACTTTACACACTCCTACCTCAGGGTTCTTTGGCACGAGTGTGTGTGCATGGTTCTCCGATCATGAGCTCCTTCCCCTTAGTGGACCCAGCCTGTTCGGGCTGAATTAGCACCTTCCTCCCATCGAAATCGATGGTGTTCATGGGAATGGGGTCCTGGTCGAGCTTCATCTTGGGATTTGTATCCAACTTCAACCGTCCTTCTTCTATGGCTGGTTGAATGTGCTAACGACAAAACATTGCAATCGTTCGTAGAATGGGAGTGAGAATCATGCCAATTACAATAAGCCCACTTCTTCAAGTAATCGGCAATTAGAATGACGTGACCCTTCGACAACCTGATAAGCTTGTTCTTCAACAAAAAATAAAATATTCTATTACACTTGGTCACGTCAAAAGAATACTTTACCTCACTGGGCCGACTATTGGTAGGAAATGGCTATAACTGAGTGCAAGTGATGGGCTTGGCCTTACTAGACCAAGTCCACTCTGCGGTGTACATTTCGACCAAGTCATCCTCGCTCTCTGATGATTCCTCATTGGAGTGCTCCATGACATGCACCTTGGCCTTAGGCTTGTTAAATGTCTTGGTGAATTTTCTACTTTTGGCTCAGCTTTCCTAAACCAGAGCCTTCTGCAGAACTTGACTAACATCGAAAAAATCTTTGCCATCTAGTCTCTCATTAAGTTCAGAGTGTAAACCATTGAAAGCTAGGTCGGAAAAGTCTCTGTCAGAAATGTTCAAGGTAAAAACATTGGTTTGTAGTGTCCCTAAAATGTTTAATGTATTTAGAGACACTATCATTAGCCTTCTACCTAACCGATGTCAATTGTGAAAGCCTAAGCTCGGTTTCCCCAGTATAAAAATAATCATGGAACTTCTTCTCCAACTGGGCCCAAGTCTGCACGGAGTTCGGTGGTAACGCCAAAAACCAACTAAAAGCGGTGTCGGAAAGCAATAGAGAAAATAGTGTAAGCTTCAATGCATCTGACCTACTAGCTTCGCCACATTGCACTAGGAACTGGCCTATGTGCTTGGTCTTACTACCTTCGTCATCAAATTTTATAAATTCAAGAAGCCTAAAGCCACACGTCTACGGGATGGTGTCGAAGTGGTCGGGGTACGACTTGTGGTAAACCCTAACCCGACCCCTAGGTGTCCAACCCACACACTCTCTACACAGCGCACGAATCCACTCCTCTATGTCATCTACGCCTCCTGCATGCACGTGTATCTCGTGTGGGGGCACAACACGCGTGGTATATCGGGGTGTCAGCCATGCAGCTCCTCCTCTCGTGGCAGATCGTGATACAGGACGTACTCGGGCCTATGTGGGTGTGCGGGAGAAGGAGGTGCGGACAGTGCTGGAAAAGGTAGCATAGGCGCGGGTAGCGGCGGCGCATAATAGGTGGTAGGGACGGTCTGACCGGCCATAGAGCAAGTGTCACCGAGGGTGTGATAGCTGGTCGGACCGGCGTGACGGATGGTTAGACTGACTGTTGTCGGCTATTAGGGCTGACAAACGCTAGTCTGACCGGCCCAAGGGTCGGTCTGACCGATAGTGCCACACGCGTTCTCAGCCATGGATGATGAGGATGGAGACGCGATGGTTTTTCCTTGGGCCTTAGATGATTAGTGAAAGTAGCCCTAACCGCTCGATCGACTGATGTGGCTATCTATTGCTCGATGTCCTGGGAGGACAGTTGAGGGGATGATGATGTTACCTTACTCCCGGAGAGGTCGGGATGTCAATGTCAAGCTTGATGAAGCCCCGCGGGTCTTGGTGAAGCGACCAAGTAGGAGAGCATGTAGCTCCCTCGTCTTGGTCTCGATCTCTACCCTATCCTCCTTGGAGAGGTCGTCGAGGGTGGGGACAATGATGTTGTTGTCGTCAATCGCTGCTCTCACCACCAGATCCATTGGTGTCGAGGGTCCTATTGATGTAGAAGTAGTAGATATACCCGTCGCTGATGTAGAAGTGATTGGCATGTTTGTCCCCAGCGGAGTCGCCAAAAAGTGTGTTGACACTAAAACCTAACAATCAAAGCGCCAAGCGCACTAACGCCGATCCGACGATCCAAAAGTGTGTGGATACTTAGAGGTAAACCCCTAATCGTGACATGACGCCGACATCGCGTTTCGACGACCCTTGGTAGTGACAACAGAGTGTGGAGTCACCAGGCAATTAAATTGTCTGACTAATTCCATTAACCGAAGTGTGAATAATACAATGAAAATAAATCTAATCGGCCACATAGAACCGATTAAATTAGATAGGGAATGCCTAGTCGGACCGGCCTAGGGTTGCCGGTCAAACCAACTAAGGGGCGACGGTTAAACCGTCCGATGAATGGCAGTCAAACTGGCGACGTTGTGAAGCCGACACGTGGGGCAACCAGAGGTAAAAACATACTGACTAGAGGCTGGTTGTCGGACCGGCCTATCACTGCCGGTCGGACCGGCTATAGTTGGTCGGTCAGACCGACCGGCGATGCAACAAGTAGATTAGATCGTCGATGATCCCACCGGCAAGGATGGCTCGGTGTAAGAACATTTGGCTATTAAGAAGAAGATGAAACACTTCCAGAAACACCAAGAACACAAAAGCAGTTCGGCCAAAATCCTGAATTACCGATAAAAACCAATAAAACGATAAAATTCGTTACGTGGATGAAATGGAGGATTCACAATCGAATCAACAAGGCTTACCATGATTACGACGCGGTGGATTGATGGTTTACAGCGCAAACCAACAAAGATGGACGTTACTTGGCTAATCCTAGGGCAAGGAAAGTAGACTGAATGTAAATGTGATTCAAGGTAAATAATAGATTGGATCTATTAGGGTTTTAGGGGGTAGAGAGAGACCCTTGAATCGGCCTTGCCCCTATATTTATAGGGGTTGGACATGACGTGCATGGACTCTAATTGGACTTAGATACGGATCAATGTCGTCAAAAATTATTTAGAGATAAAATAGACCCAAAATCAGCTAATCTGTATCAGATACAAAATTTGTCCGGTCTGACCAAGCCCACATGGCCGGTTGGACCGGCCTGTGCCAGGTCTTGGCATATTTTCGGTCCAATTTACCAAAATTTATATTTTCACAAATTTAACCATTAATGCCATTTTTTGCTATCAACAGTGTCCATAGACGGCATTTATGATAAGGTAGAGTGTTTGTCAGGTAGAGACCTCTTATATTATGATTTTGTCAGCGTGTCTGAGGGGAGGATTGTTCTAGTCTCTTTAAAGTCGGCTGGTGTAGCACGGCTATATTTAAACTAGTTTTCATGTCAGGTAGAAGATATCTTGATTGGATAAAGTCTTGTGTAGAGCAATATCAGTCTTGTACAGATGGTATCGTTGAAGCCATTGAGGATTTTAGTGAGTTAGAGAAGTTAGGTCAAGGTTTTGCGTCGACTGACCCTTTATAAGAAGCAGACATAGGAGATGGTAGTATTCCGAGGCTGACCTTTGTAAATCAGAATTTACCGGCTTGTGATAAGGCCGAGGTAATAAAGTTACTTCGATCATATGTCGATTTCTTTGCGTGGTTGTATAGCGACATGCCCGGACTTAGCCATGAGCTCATAGAGCATCTACTGCCTATAAAGCCCGGGTTTAGGCCTTATAAACAACATCCTCGTCACTTTAACTCGGCCATGTATGATTGAGTTAAAGAAGATATAGGGTGATTACTCAAGGCTAAGTTTATTAGGCCATGCAGGTATGTTGAATGGGTTGCTAACATTGTGCCTGTCAAAAAGAAAGGGAGTGGCAATATTCGTGTGTGTATTGATTTCTAGGAATTGAACAAGGCCACTCCGAAGGACAAGTGTCCCATGCCGATAGCCGATATGTTAATCAACGGTGCTTCAGGACATAAGGTACTATGTTTTCTTGATGGTAATGCTAGTTACAATTAAATTTTTATGTCCGAAGAGGATGTTTACAAAACGGCCTATAGATGTCCTGGTTTTGTCTATTTGTTTGAGTGGGTTGTGATGACTTTTGGTTTAAAGAATGCTGGCACCACATATCAACATGCTATGAACTTGATCTTTCATGACTTGTTAGGAGTTATGCTAGAGGTCTATATAGATGATGTTGTAGTCAAATTGGATGTTGTGGATAACCAGTTAGCCGATTTGAGAGTTCCTTTTGAAAGGATGCGTCAGTATGGCTTGAAAATGAACCCGCTCAAGTGTGTTTTTGGTGTGTTGGCGGGCAAGTTCTTAGGATTTATGATTCATGATAGAGGTATTGAGATTGATCCTAAGAGACTTGAGAATTTTAGGAACTTTGAAGTGCCGACATATAAGAGAGATGTGCAAAAGTTGCTAGGCAAGGTAAACTATTTGTGTCGCTTTATATCCAACTTGTCTAGAAAGATTGATGATTTTGTCCCTATACTTCGGCTGAAGAACGAAGCCGAATTCACTTGGGGGGCAAGTCAGCAACGTGCTTTTGATCGAATTAAAGAGAGCTTGTCATCACCACCTGTGGTAAGAGCACCATAGGCCTGGATTCCATTTCGGTGGTATGTTGATGTAGAAGATAGCGTGATAGGATCTATGTTGAGTCAGGAGGTGGAGGGAAAGGAGTACATCATCACGTTCTTGAGTCGCCGCCTATTATATGCAGAGACGAGGTACTTGTTTTTGGAGTGTTTATGTTTATCACTATATTATGCATGTACTGAAATTCACCACTATCTTCTATCTGGCACATGTATTGTCACTTGTCAAACTGATGTTATAAAGTACATGTTGCAAAATACGATTCTAAGTGGGAGAATCGAAAAATGGTCTTATGCCTTAATTGAGTTTGACTTGGCTTATGAACCCTTGAAAGGTATGAAAGGACAGGTCATCACAAACTTTATAGTTGATCACCATGTAGATGTCAATTGGAGTAGTGACACTGCTCTGATTGAAGTAATATCGTGGAAACTTTACTTCGATGGATCGGCTTGCAAGAATGGCCAAGGTGTTCGAGTGGTACTCATATCACCTAGTAGTATGAGTTTCGAGACTTCGACCCGTTTAGAATTTCCTTGTACTAATAATCAAGTCGAATATGAAGCTCTATTGCTAGGAATTGAACTTTTAGATTACATGAGTGTTAAACATGTTCATGCATATGGTGATTCTCTATTAGTTGTTCAACAAATAGCTAGAGATGCTAAATGCTTTAATGGTTTGTTAAATAGTTATTTGGACAAATGTCTAGTCATAATTGGCACTTTTGATAACTTTGAAATTTCACATGTGTCTAGAGAAGCCAACTCAGTAGCAAATGATTTGGCTCAGTAAGTATTTGGTTAACAAGTCAAAAGAGGTAAATTTTTCACACAAGAAAAACTGATGCTTGAAAAAATTGTGTCACTCAAGTTAGAAGATTTTGGTCTGACCGGCCCTATCAGGTCGGTCCGACCGAAGGTGTCTAGCTGGTCTGACTACCCTGTGCTAGCCGTCCGGCAATGGCCGGTCTAACCGGACCATCATTGCAGGTCTAATCTCACCATGTCACGAAATTTCAGGGCATGGGGGGCAAGTTGGAATTTTTGATCTAAATGCCAATTCGAGTGAGGACTTGGCAAATACTTCTGAAAATCACGTGGATGATTGGAGAATTCCAATCATTCAAGATTTTAGAGATCCAAGTAAGCGAGTTGATCAGAAGGTTTGGCGACAAGCGTTTAAATTTGTGTTGCTTGATGATGAGTTGTATCGCCGAACAATTGATGGAATACTTTTGAAAAGTTTGAATGTCGATCAATCTAAACTCTCTATGGGTGAAGTGCATGAAGGACATTCTAGTACTCATCAGTCGGCCTAGAAGATGAGTTGGATGCTCAGAAGAGCGGGTTTTTATTGGCCGACTATGACTGAGGTTTGTTTTAGATATTACAAGGGATGTGAGGCCTGTCAATGATTTGGTAATATTCAGCTTGCTCCTACATCTCTGCTTAATCCTATTATCAAACCAAGGTCAGTCTAAGGTTGGGCTTGGACGTCATTGGCCAAATTCATCCTTCCTCTTCAAAAGGGCATCGGTTCTTATTGTTGGCTATAGATTACTTCACAAAGTAGACCAAGCTCGTGCCTCTGAAGAATATGACGCACAATGAGGTAATCGATTTTATCTTGAAGCATATTATACATAGATTCGGTATTCCCCAAACTCTTAATACAGATCAGAGTGCTTCATTTGTTTCTTAAGAGGTGCATGATTTTGCTAAATCTTATAGTATAAAGTTGATAAACTCTTAACTATACTATGCTCAAGCCATTGTTCTGACCGAGTCTAGTAATAAAATTGTGATTAAGCTTATTAAGAAGAAGATTGAAGAGTTTCCTAGAAGGTGGCATGAAGTGCTTTTTGAGGTGTTGTGGGCATGCAGAATAGCGAAGCATGGTGTACCAAGGTAAGTCCATATGAGTGGGTGTATGGACAAGAAGTCATTTTACCCATAGAGGTGAATCTTAGTTCTTTAAGAGTGCTTAAACAAGATGGCTTATCGGTCGGTGAATATGAAGTTCTCTTGAAGGACAATTTGGAAGAAGTGACCGATAAGATATGAAGGGCTCTAGAGGCTATAGAAAGAGACAAAAGAAGGGTAGCTAGAGCTTATAACAAGAAGGTTAAAGCAAAATCGTTTCAGGTAGGTGATTTAGTTTGGAAGACGATTTTGCCCTTAGGCACTAAAAGCCCAAAGTTTAGTAAATGGTCGACTAGTTGGGAAGGTCCCTTTAAAGTTGTTGAAATCGCTCCACGTAATGCATATTTGTTAGAGTCTTTGTAAGGAGAGCGATTTCGTAGAGCTTTGAATGGTATATATTTGAAAAAGTACTTCCCAAGTGTGTGGCAAGATGCTTGAAGTGTTGTACGGCTGATATGGAGTATATTGCCCTTAGCCCATTGTGCTTTTGGCTCACTAAGTTTGCCAAAAGGCAAGGAGCATGTGTTGATAGCAAAAAATTGTGTTAATGGTCAAAATTACCAAAAAGACTAAAATTGGTAATTTTGGTCGTAAATATACATCCTGGCATAGGCCGGTCCAACGGGCCATATAGGCCTGGTCAGACCGGCCATGTAGGACTGGTCGGACCGACCCACTTTGAGTCCGAAGAGATTTAGTTGGTTTTGGGATAATTTATCCCTAATCAATTTTTACCAACTTGGACTTATTTTCTAATTAGATTAGAGCCCAGGAACGACAAGACCACCCCCTATATAAATAGGGACAAGGTTGATTCAAAGGGACTCTCTCCAACACTAATAGATCCAATCTACTATTCCCTTGAATCGTTCTTTTTTACCCTTTACCTTTTCTTGCCCTAGAAGTAGCCTTACCACGTCCATCTTTGTTGGTTAACGTTGTAAACCATCTATCTATCACGTTGTAATCACGATAATCCTTGTTGATTCGCTTGTGAATCGTCCGTTTAATCCCCATAATAGTTTTTTATTGGTTTTTATCGGTAATTTGGTCTCTAGGCCAAATTGCTTCGGATTTTTTTTGTGTTTTTAGAGTTTTCATCCCCATCTTCTCCAAGAATTTCAAAAAACATCCCTCGCCATCAACACATTCATCGGCAAGACGAGGCGATCATTGATCTCCTGTCGGTCTGATCGGCCAATACCAGCCGGTCTGACCGGGCTGTGCCGGCAACAGCCGATCTGACCGATGGCGCGCAGGCGGTTTGTTCATCCTTTTGGTTGGTCCTTGTACCGTCCCCCTGCATCGCCGGTCTGACCGCCGCCTTTAGGCCGATCTGACTGACTCCTTCACCAAGGCCCAATCGACTGTGCTTTGGCCAGTTTGATCGCTTCTCCTATACTTTGGTTAGTTGAATTGTGATGTTACAGTACGGTTTGATTGCTTGATGACTCCACTCATATTCCCTTGTTGAGGAGCCATGTTGAAGAGCATGGGCCTCATGGCTTCAGATGTGATGAGTGATTGTCAACGGAAGTCAAAGAGGACATGAAGATAAGAGAAGACCCGATGTGTCTGGACCGCATGTAACTATGGTACACGGGCAGCGAGCGACTGTCGGGCAGAGGGGCCACAAAGTCGGGCTGGCCCAATCGAAGTACATGGGCTAGGAGAAGCAGAGGATCCACTGGTCTGTTGACCAGGATTGACTCAGGTACACGGGTAGCGAGCGATTGTGGGGCTGAGGGAGCTACGGAATCGGGCCGGCCCAATCCGGGTATCCGGTGCGAAGACGATGGACGCTTTGTCAGTTTCGGCGCAAAACTGACGACCGCTGATCTCGGATTTGACCATTATGAGGTGAAGCCGTAGATGCTACGAAAGCTCTACATCAGGACAAGTCATCTGTATTTAGGATTTTACTATTTTGCCTTTAGGCCCACAGTTATTCAGTCGAGTCTGTAAAAAATCCTAAGGGCATTTTGGTCTTTTCCATTTTATTTTAGCGTCTGTAAAAACCCTAAGGGTCTTTTGGTATTTTTTCTAGTTTATTGGGCTGCCTATAAATAGGGCCCCAATCCCTAGGGTTAGGGTTACCCATTTTTGAGAAATCAATTTTAGGGTCACTTTTTCTCTGTGTTCTTTTTCCTCCGCCGCCGGCGTGTTTATTTCTTTTGCTCTGAAATCACCGCCGCCGCATTTGTTTCTTCCTTTCTCCGTGCGATTGATTTCTCCGGTAGCCAGCAGCTAGTGCCTAGCACCTAGAGCAGCAGCTAGAGCCTAGCAGCTAGCGGCTAGCGCCTAGCGCTGCAGCTAGCGCCTACCACACGACAGCTACACACGGCAGCAGCAGCTACACGCGGCAGCAGCAACTACACACGACAGCCAAGAGTCGTAGGCGCGTGGAGCATCTGGTATAGAAGGCTACAACACGCATCATTCAGGCACAAAGATCGAGGTATGTGTTTTTTGTGTTTGCTTTGGTTGATTAAAACGGATTAATGCTGATTTTTCTCATTCAGAGTTTTTGCATGATTAGTGTACTAATTATGGTCAGTACTAGTTGATTTTTGATATTAGGTTATCCTTTAGAATCATGCCTAAGCATTTTGTTTACTTGTTTATTGGCCAAACTTATTCAGTACACTAAGTGTATAAATTCCATTAAAGCATTATAATCCTTGTTGTTACTTCCTCCTTTTTTTAGTACTCACTGAATGTTATTGAATCATCTGCGGTTACTGTTTATTGATTGCATTTATTCTGATAAATGATTGTGATGATGGTTCCTATGATACTTGAAATGCTTGTGAGTTAATTGATCTGTTTATCTGCCTTTAAACACTGTGTTGGTGTCTTTTCGATTAGGACACCAGTCGTTTTTAGGCTAGACTGTTTTAGCACATGTGATCTGTTTCGTTTCTACTGGTTGTTTTTGTTTGAGGTGTGTTGGGTGTTGGGAGAAGGCCATTGATTCACAAGAATTTTTTAGGCGCCCATTCACCCCCCTCTTGATGCTACTTTCGGTCCTACAAGTGGTTAGGTTTTTTCCATACCTTAACCGGTTCTAACCCCAAGTAGTGATCATGACTTCTTCTGGAAAGGTCCCGTCCCTGGAAGCTTTTGGCTACACTTATTGGAAGACTCGCATGCGAGCCTATCTCATGAGCCAGAGCTCGGATATTTGGGACGTCTGTGTTCACGCTACTTTTACCATACTTCCTGTTGCTGAGCGTACATCCCCCGAGATAATCGCTTAGCATCAGAACAACAACAAAGTGGTGAAAATTTTGTTTTTTGGTTTAGGTCCCACTGAGTTTGAGCGTGTGAGCCATCTCAGCACTGCTAGAGAGATCTGGGCTACCCTCTAGGCACACCATGAGGGGACAACCCAGGTCAAGGCTCGGCTCTATCAAACCTACCAGCATGAATATGAAAATTTCATACAGAAGCCAGGTGAATCTGTTGAAGCCTTGTTTGGTCGTTTTCAATCGATCATCAACAAGCTTCGGGCCAATAAGGCTGAGGGAGTTCAGCTGGTCTCAGATCATGAGCAGGCGCTCAAGGTTCTTCATACCTTGGACCCTAAGATCTGGGAGATCAAGGTATCCTCTATCATTGAGAGCACCTCTTATGATACCTTGACTATCTCAGAGCTGTTCAACAAGCTCAAAAACCCTGGCCCTTGTGACATCTTCTACTGACTCCTCTTCTTTGAGTTGTGCTGGGTTCTCCTTAATGTCTATCACTAAGGACCAGCTTGAGTCACTAGGGGATGATGATCTATGTTTGTTTAACAACCGGGTGTGTCGTGTCTATGATAAGCGAATGTTCAAAAGACACAGCACAAAATCCGGATGCTTTGAATGTGGTGATCCAAGTCATTTCATCACCGATTGCCCCAAGCGAAATGGTCACAAGAAGGGTACCTGCGGTGGCTCCTACGACCCTGGCAAGCACGATAGCTCCACCTTCACAAAGGGCAAGCCCAAGACAAGATTCTTTCGAAAGGCCCTGAAGGACTACCGGCGTGAAAACAAGAAGCGAGACAAGGCCTTCTTCGCCGAGATGGAGAGAAGCTACTCCAAGTAGTCATCGTCTTCTTCCTCTTCATCAAGCTCAAGTGATGAGGAGATCGTGATCAGGAAGGGGAAGGACAAGGATGATCCGGTGGGCCTCTTCTTCATGGCCTTCGGCGACAAGCCGAAGATCCACTCGCACCACCGCCGAAGATCCCGCAAGAGCTTCTTCTCAATGGCTCTTGGGGATAAGGAAGAGAAGGGCTCCCCCAACAACTCCGACGATGACGACGATGAAAAGGTATCCTCCTATGAACAAGAAGTCATTGATTTACTTGAAGAGAATCATCAGGAGTTGAGGTATCGGGAGAAACTGCTTAGAGGGGCTAAGAAGAGGATAGATGAGCTTGAGAGTGAGCTTGCCATGGCCAATGGCAGGATTGAGAGTCTATCTTCTTCCCCTTGCTTGGGTGGTAGCAGTGAGTGCCCTAACTGCGAGGTGCTGTTGTGTGACCTAACGACTCTGAAGTCCAGGAACAAAGAGAGGGTAGATGAGAGAGACGCTTTGGCCACTGAGTGTTGGCGTAAAAGATTACGCTAATAGGTTCTCTGAGATCAAGAACGGACAAATAGTGAGTTTGTGCTTAAGGACTATCTCAAGCCTCCGAATGGATAATAGCTTAAGTAGTCCGAATGTGTGTATTAGAATAGCTGAGTATTCGATCCCCGTTATAGGGTAAAGAGGGGGTATTTATAGGCAAAAATGTCTAAGGAAAAGATCTATTTACCCCTTGATTACAACCGACATAGTGGAAACTATTCGGTACCCTGAATAGGGTTAAAATGGTAAAATCTATCCGGGGCAAATGGATAAGCCAAACGTCTTATCAATCCTATCGCTCTACTTTGGAGCCTCATATCCTGCGGAGGGCTCCTTCGGACTTTAGATCGAGGCACCCTTCGGCTTAACGCCTCCACCTTCGAGTATGAGCCCATCAGCTCCGAAGCTTAGTAAGTCTTTTTGAACTGTTAATCTCTACATCCTGAAAGTGAAGCATTTTCCCCCAACACTGAGCTTGAGAGCGCTCAGCTGGAGCTAAAAGATGTTCATGCTATTGTCGTTGTGCCCTGTGAAGACTGCCCATCCCATCTAGCTAGTTTAGCTGAGCTGAGAGCCAAGGGTGATGAGTAGTTGGGTGAGTTAGAGAGAGTCAGAGCTGAACTAGAGTAGACTAGGCTAGAGCTTTAGACACTGTCAGTTCCACCCACTGTTTGTGAGAACTGCTTGTCCCTAAGATTGGAGCTGATCAAGCTAAAAGCTGAGAAGACTATCAAAGTCGATAGAGAATGTGAGATCTGCTTATCTCAGGTGGAGGTACTAGCTTCCTTTAGAGGAGCAAGTTGATGCTCAGAATGAGAACTTTTACCTTCATCAGATCCTGAGTTGGGTGAGTGCCAGAGAGCCACAACTCGGCATGATGATCTAGCAGTTCAAGAGGCAGGATGGGTTTGGGTTAGGTTACACCTACACCAAGGCTGACTATGAGAGTGCCATTAGGTGGGCAGTGGAGTGGAGTAAGATGACTCCTGAACAAAGATATCCCAAGACTCACTCCACTGAGTCTTTCTAGGCTAGCCAGCCCAAGGATGGAGTGTTCCAAGAACAACCTAAAGTTCCACCCAAGAAGCCTATCTGGATCCCAAAGCCTAAACAACATCACACTTCTCTTGACTCTCTACCTGGACCCTCTCACACCAAAGAGTCTACACCCAACACCACCAAGCCCAAGAACCCCAAGCCTCAACCACATCCCAAGAATCCTACCTATCACTGTGAGTACTGTTAGAGAGACGGGCATCTTGAGGAGTTTTGCTTCTAGAGGAAGCGGGTTGAGAGAGCAGATAAAGATCATGGTGGGTAGGAGCAGTTCTACCAGCAGGGTGGTAGACTGAGAGTCCCTCAACGCGGGGAGAGGCTAGAGGCCAGGCCGCATCGTGTAGGTGGTGGTAGAGGAGACGGCTTTCATGCCCATGCTTCGGAGGGTGGTTTTCACTCTGGCAGAGCTCCATGTCGTTCTAGATACAACTTTGGACCTCATGGCTGAGACTTTAGGCAGAACTGAGGACCGCGCTTTGAGCCACGTTTTGGTCCAGACTCTTATGATTTTTTCTGCTTTCCTTCTTTTGAGCAGATGGCTTGACACTGGTTTAGCTCTTATGCTAAACCTAGTGTCGGACCATTTGTTCCCTCTTACGACCACTGATCGTGTAGGATCAAGGACTGGAGGACGTGTGGATCATGGATTCAGGATGCTCTCGCCACATGATGGGACATCGCAGATGGTTCTCCAGCCTCACTCTCCCGAGCTCCAAGAAGTACATCACTTTCGGGAATAGTGGTCAAGGGAAGGTACATGGCATTGGATCAATTCGCATCTCTGATCATTTCTCTTTGAACAATGTTGCTTTGGTTGGAAACTTGAATTTTAATATGATCTCTGTTTTGCAACTTCTTGAGGATGGTTTAGAGGTTCGCTTTTAGAAGGGCATGTCTTCTGTTGTTGATTCTAGAGGATCTCTGGTTTGTCAGATCTTACCATTCGGTAAGGTTTTTCGGATTGAATTCTCTAGTTCTTTTGGCCCTCCTCGCTATTTGATTGCTGGATCCTCCTCTGAGCTCTGGAAGTGGCATAGGAGGTTAGGTCATTTGAGCTTTGATCTGCTAGTCAGATTGAGCTCTATGGACCTCATCCGAGGATTGCCCAAGCTTAAGATGGAGAAGGATCTGGTTTGCCATCCCTGTCGTCATGGGAAAATGGTTGCTGCCTCTCACGCACATGTGACTCAGGTGGTGACTTCATACCTAGGAGAGCTGTTACACATGGACACTGTTGGTCTAGCTCGGGTACGCTCAGTCGGTGGGAAGTGGTACGCGCTTGTGATTGTTGATGATTTTTCTCGATTCTCGTGGGTTTTCTTTTTGGAGTCAAAGGATGAGACTTTTCAGTTTGTTCATGACTTGATTTTGAAGCTGAAGATTGAGAACAATGGTCAAATGCGAGCAATTTGCTCTGACAACGGCTCTGAGTTCAAGAACTCTCAGTTCGTCAGCTTCTACAGTGATCAGGGTCTTGAGCATCAGTTTTCTGCACCTTACACTCCCCCATAGAACGGTGTTGTGGAACGAAAGAACCGCATGCTGGTCGAGATGGCCAGGATGATGCTTGATGAGCATAGGACTCCTAGGCGCTTTTGGGCTAAAGCCATGAACACAGCTTGCTATCTGTCCAACCGTATTTTTCTTAGAGCTTACTTAGGTAAGACTTCATATGAGTTGTGGTTTGGCAGACAGCCCAAAGTGAGTCATTTGCGAGTGTTTGGCTGCAAGTGCTTTGTGCTCAAGAAGGGAGGGCATTTGGACAAGTTTGAGTCTCGTTGCTGGAATTGAGTCTTTCTTGGTTATGCTTTGCATTCTCGAGAATTCCGTGTTTGGAACCTCGACTCCCAGCAGCTTGTCGAGATTTGCGAGGTTTCTTTTGAAGAGTCCATGCCTTCATTGACTCCTTCTTTTGGGCTTTCTAGAGATGGTGAGCTTGGAGAGTCCATCTTCGAGGAAGATGATGACGCTACTGCTGTTGATGAGGGTGGGCCTTCTGCATAGCCTACAGACCCCACAACTTCTGAGACTTTGATTGAGGATGAGGGCGGACCTCTGATCACTTCTTCCACTTCGATCGAGCCCCCTCAGTCGAGTCTAGAGGTGCCAGCTGCTGACACCGGTGAGGTGACTTCGGATCACCTAGGATCCCAAGCAGTTCAGCGTGATCACCCCTCAGAGTTCATCATCGTGATCTCACTGAGAGAACTTTGCGCTCTTCTGTTGACTCACTCGCTATTTTTGTTGAGTCTGTGTTTGTTGCATCTTTTGAGCTCAGAGATGTTCCTCATGCTCTTTCTGATTCGAATTGGATAAATGCCATGCAAGAAGAGCTTGAGAATTTTGTCCGCAGTCGGGTTTGGACACTGGTTGAGCTGCCACCTGGATGCAACACCATAGGCACCAAGTGGGTGTTTAAGAACAAGCAAGGTGAAGATGGGGTTGTGGCGCGCAACAAAGCTCGACTAGTTGCCCAGGGTTTTTGCCAGAAAGAGGGTATTGACTTTGAGGAGACTTTCGCCCTTGTTGCTCGTCTTGAGTCCATTCACATTCTTTTGGCATTCGCTGCATCTAAAGGTTTTAAACTTTTTCAAATGGATGTCAAGAGTGCTTTTCTGAACGGGTACATAGAGGAGGATGTCTATGTTAGGCAACCCCCCAGTTTTGAGAACCCTAAGTTTCCTCGACATGTTTTTAAGTTGCAGAAAGCTTTATACGGTCTGAAGCAAACCCCCAGGGCTTGGTATGATCACCTAAAGTAGTTTTTGTTGGGGAACGGTTTTGTGATGGGTTCTGTGGACAAAACTCTTTTCTTGCTTAGAGATGGCTCAGACTTCTTGATTGTTCAGATTTACATGGACGACATTATTTTTGGTGGTTCTACTAATGAGCTTGTATCCAAGTTTTCTAAGCAGATGCACAGCGAGTTTGAGATGAGCCTCATGGGTGAGCTCAAGTATTTCCTATGGCTTTAGATCAAGCAGACCAAGGACGACATCTTCATCCACAAGAGTAAGTACACGCAAGATATGCTGAAGAAGTTCGGTTTCGGTGGAGAGCTGAAGCCTTAGATGACCCCAATGGGTACATCTAGGGGCCTGGACAAGGTGGAGAGCAGCATCAAGGTCAACGAGAGAGAGTATCGAGGGATGATCGGATCACTGTTGTACTTGACGGTGACCAGACCAGACATTCAGTTCGTCGTGGGATTGTGCGCGCGCTTTCAGTCTTCACCACGTGGATCTCATCGGCAGGCTGTCAAGCGCATTTTCAGGTACCTTACCTATACACCTGATCTAGGTCTTTACTATTCAGCATCATCGTCTCTTGATTTATCTGGTTTTTCCGACGCTGATTTTGGTGGGTGCCAGCTAGATCGCAAGTCAACTTCTGGTACTTGCCAGTTTCTCGGTTCTTCGCTTGTTTCTTGGTCTTCTCGAAAACAATCTAGAGTTACGCTTTCTACCACTGAGGCTGAGTATGCAGCTGCTGCTAGCTGCTGCTCATAGTTGGTTTGGATGATTTCTACTTTGCGAGATTTTGGGTTCTTCTTCCCTGCCAGAGTTCTTTTGTTTTGTGATAGCACCAGCGCGATTAGTGTAGGGAAAAACCCATGTCTCAATTCAAAAACCAAACACATTGTTGTGCACTTTCACTTTCTGAGGGATCAATATGAGAAAGGTGTCATTGACCTTGTTATTTTGATACCCATTATTAGTTGGCGGACATTTTTACCAAACCCCTAGATCAGTCTACTTTTGAGATTTTGCGAGGGGATTTGGGAGTTGTGCATCCTTTTTAGGATATTTTGAGTCAATTTTCTTTCTTCTTTACTCTTTTCTTGAGTCTTTTTCTAGCTAGTTGTAGGACCGAAAGTAGCGACCAGAGGGGGGGTAAATGGGCGCCTTAAAAATTCTTTCGAATCAATGGCCTGCTCCAAATACCCAACGCACCTCAAAGACTAAGCAGAAAAGAACGAACAGATTGCCTAAGTCTAAAGGTATCAATCTAGAAGCAACTGATGTTTAATTCAGAGAAATGCCAATACTGTGCTAATAGACAAGTAGACAGTATACAAAAGACAAGGCAAAGTAAACTTCTCAGTATAAATGCTCAAGGAGTAAAATGAGAAGTTACCGTATGAAATCTGTCTCCTGTTCGAAACTTGGCGAAGCCTGCTTCGCTGGTCGAAGCCTGCTTCGGAGTGTTGAAGCCTGCTTCGCTGTGTCGAAGCCTGCTTCAGAGATCGAGGTCTGCTTCAGATGACGAAGTCTGCCGAGGAGGTTTGGTCTAACCTAGTTCGAGGAGGCTAAAGACCGAAGATGCTCCGAAGCTAAGTATCGAAGCTAGCTTCGAACCGAGTGCTTCGAAGCCTATCCTTCGAACAGAATACTTCGAACGCAATGCACAGACACACAAGCTTCGAATGGAGAAGCGAAGGCTGACACGCGACAGAGAAACCAAAACGAAGCCTATACTCTACCTTCGAACAAACACATCAAGGACCTTCGAAGAAGACGGATGCAAACACTGAGCGAAGTCTAACAGAAAGACAAGCTTCGAAGCCAACTTCGAAACCTGTCGAAGTATGGACTTCGAAGAGCTCGATTCGGAGTACCTTCGCACAGACGTTCGAAGTATGAAACGCTGACAGTTCAAAAAGTACTTTTGAAGCTAGCAACTCAGGACATAAAATGAAGTTCAAAGTTCAAACGAAGCCTTTGAGTATATCAGATCGAAGCCTGCCTCACGGAGCTGAGGGGATTCGAACAGAGAAGGGGCTTCACCAGAGAACAGCCAGAAAAGGGACTTTAGTCCTGTCAACTCGATCAAAAAGCTGCGCAGTAAAAGCAAGGCTAGAGTACTAGTGTACTATTGCTACAGTGTAGTAGTACTACTTGCAACCAGTATGAACTAGTACTACTTCCGTGAAGAACAGTAGCAACCGAGGCACAAATGCTCAGGAAAAAAAGCTATGCACGTGAAACGAAGCCATGAAAACTGCTACAAAAATGCTGCGCACGATTAACGAACAGAAGCTTCACTGCATCAGAACGAATGAAATAAATGCAAGCCAAAATCACATGAACAGCATCCTGGCGGCGCACAACCGAAGAGAGAGAGAGAGAAAAAGCAAGAGACAAAATGACCCAAAGGAGTAGTATTGATTTCAGCCAAAAGGGTAGTTCAACCCTAGGGATTGGGGTCCTATTTATAGGCTGCCCAACACTAGGAATATTCCACCAGCTCTTTAGGGTTTTTATAGACGCGGGAATAAAGAAAAAGACTCTACTGCCCTTAGGAATTTTTACAGACACGACTGACTGACTGTGGGCCTAGAGATATAGATGACTTGTCCGGAAGCTAAAGTTTCGTAGCGACTACGGCTTCTCTTCTGGATAGTCCGATACAAGATCAACGGTTGTCAGTTTTGCGTCGAAACTGACAAAGCCTCCACCGGCTTTGCACCAGGTACCCGGATTGGGCCGGCCCGACTTCGCAGCTCTCTCAGCCTGGCAGTCGCTCACCGCCCGTGTACCTGAGTCAATCTTGGTCAATAGCCCAGTGGGTCTTCTACTGCTTCTGGCCCATGTACCCGGATTGGGCCAGCCCGACTTCGTAGCCTCCTCTGCCCGACAGTCGCTCGCTGCCCGTGTACCTGAGTCACACGCGGCCCATGAAACAGCAGGTCTCTTCTACTTCTATCCTCTTTGACTTTCGTTGACAATGACCCATCACTTCTGGAGCCATGAGGCCCACGCTATTCAGCATGGCTCCTCAATCTCCCCCTTGATGAGTGCATTGTCAACACTTCACTTCTTCAGCTCTTCAGCACCTGCGAGCACATGTGGAAACACGAAAACAAGGCACAAGAAAACAAAGAAGAAGAAAATAAGGTAAAAGTGTAACCCTAATGACCAAAAGCCGAACAACACCAAGGAGCGGTCATTATGGTTAACCAAAACATAAAAAGCTCAAAAGTGAGTGCGATTTCAGAACAACAAGGATATCAACAGAGTAAGAAACAAGCGAGAGCGAGACAAAAACTCCCCCTTAAACTCTGATCCCAAATTTTCTCCCCCTTGTTGACAAGTGAACTCATCAAGCACTCAACAGAGACACAGACTCCCCTTGAAATGCAACTCCCCCTCAAAATATGCAATGAATGCAACTGGGGTGCATGAGGAGTGTAGAAAGCATGCTTCTCAGATATGATTGACTGCAATTACAACATCTAACAAGTAGAGCAAAAGGCATACTGTCTAAGACACATGGCATGATCAGTGCAACAGATGATATCTAAAGAAAGTCATTAGCACACATTTTTCAGTTTTTGCAAACAAAAGCATCACCACATTTTCCAGTAAACAAGCAAGGTAAAGCATGAGATGCAAAAGATACCTGATATCTACCAAGATAAGCATTATCCAAAACACAGTGCTTCAGCAAACTTGTTATCATTTCATTTTTCAGGCTTTTTCTCTTTCCTTTTTCATTTTTGTTTTTGCTAGGGGTTATTTGCATGTCAAACCTTATGCTGACCGACCAAGTCAAGCCTAGGCCAGAACTAGACCATCAGAAGCTTAAGACATTGGTCTTGGCATACATTACACTGTCCTAGTTCATACCAAAGTGCTATGGTACGCAGTCCAGAACAAATGTAATGCGACAAAGCAAACCCACCTGGATCTTTTCAAGTTATGCATAAAAAGGCATGGAATTTTCATTTTTCTTGATTTTTAAAGCACATTTCCATGTTATAAAGCAGAAAGATGTCCAAGTTGCATGTTTGCATCTCAGTCAGGAACTAGCTATAAGGCATGTAACAGATAGCAAGAACATTCAGCCTACGCATGCTAGTTACCAGAAGTAATGGTGATCATTTTTCAAGTTTAAAGCATAAAAGCCATGCATATGACAGATATTAGACATATCAAGTGAACTGGACCAAAGCATGATCATTGACAAGTATTCAAAAGCATGTACCAGCTAGAATAAGTAAAGCAATTCAATCATATAACAGAAGCAGCTCTAAAGTGTGATATGTGAATATTCAAGATATGAACTCACACAAAAAGACTCAAGAAAAGAGTAAAGAAGAAAGAAAACTGACGCAAAATATCCTAGAAAGGATACACAACACCCAAATCCCCTCGTAAACGCTCAAAGGTAGACTGATCTAGGGGTTTGGTGAAAATGTCAGCCAACTGATGATGGGTATCAACATGAACAAGGTCAATGACACCTTTCTCATATTGATCCCTCAGAAAGTGAAAGCGCACATCAATGTGTTTGGTTTTTGAATGGAGACAAGGGTTTTTCCCTACACTAATAGCACTGGTGCTGTCGCAAAACAATGGAACCCTGGTAGGAAAGAACAACCCAAAATCTCGCAGAGTGGAAATCATCCAAACGAACTGTGAGCAACAGCTAGCAGCAGCTACGTACTCAGCCTCTGTGGTCGAAAGAGCAACTCCAGATTGCTTTAGAGAAGACCAAGAAACTGGCAAGTACCGGAAGTCGACTTGCGATCCAACCGGCACCCACCAAAGTCGGCGTCCGAAAATCCAGATAAATCAAGAGATGATGATGTTGAATAATAAAGACCAAGATCAGGCGCATAAGTAAGGTACCTGAAGATGCGCTTGACAGCCTGCCGATGAGACGCGTGCGGTGAAGACTGAAAACACGCGCAAAGTCCCACGACGAACTGAATGTCCGGTCTTGTCGCCGTCAAGTACAGTAGCGAACCGATCATCCCTCGAAACTCCCTCTCGTTGACCTTGACGCCGCTCTCGTCCTTGTCCAATCCTCCAGACGTGTCCATTGGGGTCATCTACGGCTTCAATTCACCACCAAAGTCAAATTTTTTCAACATGTCACGAGTGTACTTACCTTGGTGGATGAAGGTGTCGTCCTTGGTTTGCTTGATCTGGAGTCCTAAGAAGTACTTAAGCTCACCCATGAGGCTCATCTCAAACTCACTGTGCATCTGCTCAGAAAACTTGGACACAAGATCATTAGTAGTACCGCCAAAAATAATATCGTCCACGTAAATCTGAGCGACTAAAAAATCTGAAGCAACTCTGAGCAAGAAGAGAGTTTTATCCACTGAACCCATCACAAAGCCTTTCCCCAACAAAAATTGCTTCAAACAGTCATACCAAGCCCTAGGGGCTTGCTTCAACCCGTATAAAGCTTTTTGCAGTTTAAAAACATGTCGAGGAAACTTGGGATTCTCAAAACCGGGGGGCTGCCTAACATAAACTTCCTCCTCTATGAACCCGTTCAGAAAAGTACTCTTAACGTCCATTTGAAAAAGCTTAAAACCCTTCGAAGCGGCAAAAGCTAAGAGAATACGAATGGACTCAAGACGGGCAACAGGGGCGAAAGTTTCTTCAAAATCAATACCCTCTTTCTGGCAAAAACCCTGGGCAACTAGTCGAGCTTTGTTGCGCACCACAACCCCATCTTCACCTTGTTTGTTTTTGAACACCCACTTGGTGCCTATGGGGTTGCATCCTGGTGGCGGCTCAACTAGTGTCCAAACCCGATTTTGGACAAAGTTCTCAAGCTCTTCTTGCATAGCATTAATCCAATTAGAGTCAAAAAGAGCATGAGAAACATCTCTGGGCTCAAAAGATGCAACAAAAGTAGATTCAGCAAACACAGCAAGAGAGGTAGATGAACGCAAAGTTCTCTCAGTCAAATCACCGATGATGAGCTCTAAGGGGTGATCACGCTGAACTGCTCGGGATCCTTGGTGATCTGAAGTCACCTCACCGGAGTCAGCAGCTGGCACCTCTGGACTCGACTGAGGGGGCTCGATCGTAGTGGAAGAAGAGATCAGAGGTCCGCCCTCATCCTCAGTCGAAGTCTCAGAAGGTGTGGGCTCTTCAGGGGGTGTAGAAGGCCCACCCTCATCAGCAGCTGGAGTATCCTCATCTTCCTCGAAGATGGACTCTCCGAGCTCATCATCACCAGAAGGCTCAAAAGAAGGAGTCAAAGAAGGCAAGGACTCATCAAATGAAACTTCGCAAGTTTCGACAAGCTGCTGGGATTCGAGTTTCCAAACACGGAAACCTCGAGAATGCAATGCATAACCAAGAAAAACACCGTCCCAGCAACGAGACTCAAACTTGTCCAAATGCCCTCCCTTCTTGAGCACAAAGCACTTGCAGCCAAACGCTCGCAAGTGGCTCACTTTGGGCTGTCTGCCAAACCGCAACTCATATGAGGTCTTACCAAGGTAAGCTCTAAGAAAAATGTGGTTGGCCAGATAGCAAGCCGTGTTCATGGCTTTAGCCCAAAAACGCCTAGGAGTCCTGTGCTCATCGAGCATCGTCCTGGCCATCTCGACTAGCGTGCGGTTCTTTCGTTCCACAACGCCGTTCTGTGGGGGAGTGTGAGGAGAAGAAAACTGATGGTCCAGACCCTGATCACTACAGAAGCTGACGAACTGAGAGTTCTTGAACTCAGAGCCATTGTCGGAGCGAATTGCTCGCATCCGACCATTGTTCTCATTCTTCAGCTTCAAAATCAGTCATGAACAAACTAAAACGTTTCATTTTTAGACTACAAAAAGAAAACCCACGAGAATCGAGAAAAGTCATCAACAATGACAAGTGCATACCACTTTCCACCGACTGAACGTACCCGAGCTGGACCAACAGTGTCCAAGTGTAAAAGCTCGCTCGGATACGAAGTCATCACCTGAGTCACAGGTGAGTGAGAAGCGGCAACCATTTTCCCATGACGACAGGGATGACAAACTAAGTCCTTCTCCATCTTAAGCTTGGGCAATCCTCGGATGAGGTCCATAGAGCTCAACCTGACTACCAGATCAAAACTCAAATGACCTAACCTCCTATGCCACTTCCAGAGCTCAGAGGAGGATCCAGCAATCAAACAGCGAGAAGGGCCAAACGAACTAGAGAAGTCAATTCGAAAAACTTTACCAAATGGTAAAATCTGGCAAATCAAAGACCCTCTAGAATCAAACACAGAAGAATTTCCCTTCTTAAAACGCACTTCCAAATCATCCTCAAGAAGTTGCGAAACAGAAATCAAATTGAAGTTCAAATTTTAACCAAGGCAACATTCTTCAAAGAGAAATGATCTGAAATGCGGATTGAGCCAATGCCACTTACTTTCCCTTGACCACTGTTCCCGAAGGTGATGTATTCTTTGGAGCTCGGGGGAGAGAGACTGGAGAACCATTTGTGATGTCCTGTCATGTGGGGAGAACATCCTGAGTCCATGATCCAAACGTCCTCCAGTACCCGATCCTGCACAATCAGTGGCTGTAAGTGGGAGCAAATGGTTCGGCACCAGGTTTAGCAAAAGAGCTAAACCAGTGTTGAGCCATCTGCTCAAAAGACGGAAAGCATAAATCATCATGAGAGTTCAGACCAAAACACGGCTCAAAGCGTGGTCCTCGGTTCTGCCTAAAGCTACGGCCACGAGGTCCAGGACCGTAGCCAACACGGCCTGGAACTCTGCCGGAATGGACACCACCAACTGGAGCACGAGCAAGAAAGTCGTCTCCTCTACCACCACCCACACGACACGGCCTGGCCTCCAGCCTCTCCCCGCGTCGAGGAACATGCAGTCTACCACCCTGCTGGTAGAACTGCTCCTGATCACCATAAGCTCTCTCTGCTCTCTCAACCCGCTTCCTCCTGAAGCAAAACTCCACAAGATGCCCGTCTCTCTGACAGTACTCACAATGATAGGTGGGCTTCTTGGGATGTGGTTGAGGCTTGGGGTTCTTGGGCTTAGTGGTGTTAGGTGTTGTCTTCTTGGGCTGAGAGGGTCTAGGAAGAGAGTCAAGAGATGTGTGGAGGTGTTTGGGCTTTGGAACCCAAATGGGTTTATTGGGTGGAGCTTTGGGTGGTTCCTGGATCACTCCATCCTTGGGCTGACAAGCCTGGGAAGACTCAGTGGAATGGGTCTTGGGATATATCTGCTCAGGAGTCATTTTACTCCACTCCACTGCCCGGCTAATGGCACTCTCAAAGTCAGCCTTGGTGTAGGTGTAACCTACCCCAAACCCATCCTGCCTCTTAAACTGCTGGATCATCATGCCGAGCTGTGGCTCTCTGGCACTGATCCAACTCAGGATAGAACGGATGTAAAAGTTCTCATTCTGAGAATCAGCTAGCTCCTCTCTCAAGGAAGCTAGTACCTCCACCTGAGACAAGCAGGTCTCACACTCGCTATCTATCTGGACAGACTTCTCGGCTTTTAGCTTAATCAACCCAAGTCTAAGAGACAGACAGTTCTCACAGACAGTGGGTGGAACTGACAGTGTCTCAAGCTCTAGCCTAGTCTGTGCAAGCTCAGCTCTCAACCTCTCCAAATCACCCAAATGCTCATCGCCCTTGGATTTCAGCTCAGCTAAGGCAGCTAGATGAGATGGGCAATGAACACAGGGTGCAACGACAGTGGCTTGAGCATATTTCAGCTCCAGCTGAGCGCTTTCAAGCTTAGTGGCCAAAGCGTCCCTCTCATCAACCCTTTCTGTGTACTTGAACTTCAGAGTCGACAAGTCACACAGAAGCACCTCACACTTCGGGCACTCACTGCTATCACCCAAGCAAGGGAAAGAAGATAGACTCTCAATTCTGCCATTGGCTATGGCAAGCTCACTCTCTAACTCATCTATCCTCTTCTTGGCCCCCCTAAGCAGTTTTTCCCGATATTTCAACTCCTGACGATTGCTCTCAAGTAAATCAACGATTTCGCGCTCATAGGATGATACCTTTTCATTGTCGTCGTCATCGGAGTCGTCGGAGGAGCTCTTTTCTTCCTTATCCCCAAGAGCCATTGAACAGAAGCTCTTGCAGGATCTTCGGCGCTGGTGTGAGCGGCTCTTCGGCTTGTCTCCGAAGGCCATGAAGCAAAGGCCTGCCAGATCGTCCTTGTCCTTCCCCTTCCTGATGGCGATCTCCTCATCGCTTGAGCTCGATGAAGAGGAAGAAGACGTGGACCGCTTGGAGTAGCTCTTCTCCATTTCGGCGAAGAAGGCCTTGTCGCGCTTCTTGTTCTCTCGCCGGTAGTCCTTCAGGGCCTTCTTGAAGAATCTGGTCTTCGGCTTGCCCTTGTTGAAGGAAGAGCTGTCGTGCTTGCTGGAGTCGTGGAAGCTGCCACCGGTGCCCTTTTTGTGTCCATTGCGCTTGGGGAAGTCGGCGATGAAGTGTCCTGGATCACCACACTCAAAGCATCCGGATTTTGTGCCGTGTATTTTGAACATTCTCTTGTCATAGACACGACGCACCCGGTTGTTAAAAAGACACAAATCATCATCTCCCAACAACTCAAGCTGGTCCTCAGTAATAGACATCAAAGAGAACCCAGCACAGCTCACAGAAGAAGGATCAACAGAAGGTGTAGCAAGGGCCAGAGATTTTGATCTAGAACCAGTGAGATTTGATCTCAGCTAGAGATCAACCTCAGTAGCCTTCAACTTTCTAAACAACTCAGAAATGGTCAAGGTATCATAAGAAGTACTCTCAATGATAGAAGATACCTTGATCTCCCAGATCTTTGGGTCCAAGGTATGGAGAACCTTGAGCGCCTGCTCATGATCTGAGACTAACTGAGCACCCTCAGCCTTGTTGTCCCGAAGCTTGTTTATAATCGACTGAAAACGACTAAACAAAGCCTCAACAGATTCACCCGGCTTCTGTGTGAAATTCTCATATTCACGCCGGTAGGTCTGATAGAGCCAAGCCTTGACCTGTGCTGTTCCATCATGGTGTGCCTTGAGGGTAGCACAGATCTCTCTCGCAGTGGAGAGATGACTCACACGCTCAAACTCAGTGGGAACTAAACCAGAGAAAAGAATGTTCACAGCCTTACTGTTGCTCAGATGCTGAGTGAGAAACCAAGGGTTGGTTTCGGTGTTTGTGATGAGTGATTGACAGGCTTTTACCCTCTGGTTCGAAGGGGTACCTCCGAAGGGTATTCGGAGGTGGTTTCACCGAAGGGTGTTCGGTGGTTTGTGATGAGGACATCACTTCACATGATACACACATGGAGCCTCCACCTACAATTCAACTACAAGGACCAATCACACGCGCCCGTGCCCGTCGCTTGAACCATGAGGTTAATTCGTTCCTTAGCAACATTGATTATATTTGTTTGGATGGGATGCTACTGAATACTAGTGATATTTTGTTGCTTAGGAACATGGGAGATGGAATAGGAGAGTTGGAGTTGAAGACGGAGCCGCACGGATGATTTGAAGTCAAGAATTCGCTGGTTCGGACTACATCGACCACCTTTCACCAAAATGGGCATAACTTCCTCATACGAAGTCCGATTGGCGCGTTCTTTGACTTTTTGGAAAGCTGAGGAGAAGACGGATCTTTTGCCGTTGGTTTCACATCATTTGGAGTCTCGAGTCGACCTGTGTATTTAAAACAGTACTGCGTGACAGAACTGGGCCATGTTGGCCATAATTTGAGTCTGTACGTCTTCTAGCCCACAGCCCAAGTCTGTTCCCCTTCCACAGGCCGCCGCCCTATATATTCTCACGCCAGCCACCTCTAGGGTTAGGTTTTGCTGTGTTGCATCTACACTGTTGTGTTTAGATCCCGCCTCTTGCACCGGACCGATTGGCTGCTGCATTGGCGTTTGTGAAACCTCACCTTATCTTCGTTTGTCTGTGATTTGGCATTCGATTTGTATCCTTCCTGTTCTTGCTTGTGTTCTTGGGTTCGCTTGCAGGAATTAGCCTTCGTGGCGAGGTCAATCGCGTTCTGCGTGGTTGATAACCAACAGAGACAGTGGTGTAACGATTGCGAGGTTTTGATCCGCCGGACCGGAGCCTTGGATCGCCAACGTCGAGATTCTCCACCAACCCAAGTTTATCCCTTACCTAGCGGAAGATCGGGACCAATCCCCCATCAGCTGGTATCAGAGCTCAGATTTCCCGTTAGGTAATCTCGATCTGCTTTTGTTTTTATCCAGAGTCCAGAAAACCGCACCAAAAAAAATTCCCACCGAAACCCCCCCCTTCCGCAACCTTTCTTTGTTTTCCACATCTACTCTTTTTGACCCCTCTTCAGTAAAACAGGCATAACTTTTCGCTCGTTTGGCAGAAAAATCTGAAATTTTTTGAGCGTGTTCCTGCTATCGGGAAGATAAAGAAAAAAATTGGACAAAGTTTTTGCTCGCCGGACAACGAACTTGTTTGAATTTTTGTGAGCCACATCCCACCTCAGTTGTAGGTGCCAATTTTTGTGGTTGCATCTCTGGTCATCCTTGTTCAAAAAAAAAATAGAGAGAAAAAAAAAGGAGAAAAAAAAATATTTAAAAAAAAGAGAAGCGGGCTGTTAGTTGCTTGTCCGAACTCTTGTCCGAACTCTTGTCCGAACTCTTGTCCAATCTGAGGCAGTCTTTGGCTGTTTGTTGCTTGTCCGATCTCTTGTCTGAACCTTTGTCCGAACTCTTGTCCGATCCGAACAGCAGCAGAAAAAAAAAGAGAAAAAAAAATTTTGCACATACCCTTGTCCGATCACTTGTCCGATCTCTTGTCCAATCCCTTGTCCGATCTATAGAGAGCTGATTTTGACCTGTTTTTGCTTCCTTTTTGATTTTTGGGCACATAGTTTCCCTCTATTACTTGAACTTTCACTTTGGGAGCACTACGGTCAGCAACTTTGACGAGTACTTGGGAATACTTATTGAACTTGGTTTAACTGTTATTATTATCGCTAATCCTTGCTACTCACTTGCCTTCCAAGCTACACATTTCTCTTGGTCAGGACAGGTTCAATTCTTGCAATTGTACACCACCCTCCACTTGGTTCATCACCTGTAGGCCGGTGACCTCACTGCGGCGTGGTAAGAACACTTGCAAGCGTGGGTAAGGTGCTTGACGGATTGCTTCCACCACACAACCACCACCTTACCTAGCTGTTTACATAAGGATTATTCTTTGTTGTTTTGCCTTTTCACTAACATGGCAGATAACAGCGGCACCCCTCCATCTGATTTTAATGAATGTGTCTCACGACGTGCTCTACTAGAGTCTCAGCGGCAGACCCAACATTCCATCGAACGTCTCGCACGTACTGTG